>KZ061673.1:232356-272271 GCA_002091835.1 Anopheles maculatus | reverse complement strand
GTCGTGTAGCAAAAGCGCTTGTGCTCCCTTGCGAGTAGGAGGCCGGTGCTTTAACTGAGAACGTGTAGGGGTCGCATTGGAAGCTATCGTCTTTGTAATGAGGCGAGCTTAAGTAACATGAAAAACAATATGGAAGAGAGGGTAGAATTACTTGAACCCACCCAGGCCCTGCATCTTCGAGTATGGGTGTAGCACACGAACATACTCTCATCAGAAAATGATTAAATGTGTGAAGTTGTCGATAGTTTCAAGCTGTACGTGTTGTTTAACACATTGTATCGAGTATTCGGGGAAGGGACATTTAAGGGAATAAATTGTCTTTTAATTGCAGTCATAATCATCACAATAACTAAGATATAAGGAATAGAATCAGCTGCTTTTGCCATCTTATTGTATTTTTCTTTAGTATAGACATGTTTTCATAATATTATGAGACATAAAACAATCTTTAGAGGCCTCTTAGCTTCTCTTGTGTCATTCTAAATATTATTTTTATCATTTTCTGGTTTTAAATTATCAAATAGGATCCAAAGCGTATTGCACTGAATCTTCGTTTCAAGTTTTTAGTGCATTATAAGCAGCAACTATTCAAGTTTAATAGATCAATTAGACTTCTGTTGATGTTTGACGATCGTACTAAAACACAACTTTTGATGAAGGATATAACCAATTCTTCACATTTTAGGTAAGAGACTAATGAAATCTATTCATTAAAAATATTCATAAACGAACAAGCAAAAAAAAAACAATTATTGGGGTGCTTTATTACCGTAAAATGGCCAATAACTTATCAATAAAATAATGAAAAAATAATGATAAATGCTTATTACCATTAACAACATAAAGTAAAGTTGTTTCTTGAAGGTGTACGCCTGAAGGTATGCACTATAAATAATAAATTGCAAATTTGTAGCAGAAGATGCATACTTGCAGGTGCTGCTAAAGTTTGTCAAACTCTTGCAGCTCTTAATTATAAAAAGTAAAATGTTTTTGTTAAATAATTTGAAAAATAATTTGGAACATCAACAAGATATAATTTTTAAATAAAATTTTTAGACAATTATCTAATAATTTTTTGTTGAAAAAATTATTCAACAACTTTAGTCATGACATTGACATTCACATTTTGCTTTTGGAAAGAAATTTTATGATCGTATGATCGTTCGCAAACAAACCGAACGGAGCAAATAAATCCTTTCACCCTGAAAGCGCTTGGGAAACGAGTTTCAAAAGGTCGATTGTAGGGAGGAGAAAGGAACCGTAAAACAGCCGCTTCACGACTTAAAGTCATAAATCGAGGTGCTATACATAGCACTGCCGAAGACAGAAAGTTAATCTCTGCAATTCGTTCACAAATAAAAACACTTACTACATTATATTTGCCATCCTGCCTTTGAGCATATTAACTTACAGATTTCAGTATATCTCTGTTAAATTTTCCATCATTTCAAGACTGCCATCGTACCACCGTGGTCTTTGACGTGTACATTCTATTTTTGCACCTATAATGTCCTTTTTGTTGACTGACACACACGAGTTTGTGACACCATCACCGTCTCCGAGTGGGCGACACATACTACAATTGCTCCTCCAATGAAACTTCCCCCCCAGAGGGTGACAAATTAAAACAACCAGCAAAACTTCTAATGGCGATCGTGGAACAGGGTGACGATGACTCGACATCGAACGGTCTGTGGGTGAGAGTGCTGCGAACGTCGTCAGAAAATCCTGTCACACTGTCCGTCCGCGTTTTGGGCTCCTATTTTTTCCGATGGAGCCGCACGGTCAATCATGCGGGGTGTCGAATTCAGCAGCGGCATCGTAAGCGCTATATTAAGGGAACGCTGCTGCTCACAGCTACACACTCACAAACACACACACATCAACCGAGCGAATTGTGCTGACATGTGTGCGACGTACGTGCAGTGTTCACGGGCTACGGTGTGTTTCCATGGCTGCTGCTGCCACCAGGATTGACTGTTGGAGCACAAGAGAGATGAGCGCGGCGATACTCTCGCTCCCCCATGCAACAAGCGTCGGTGCGTTGATGTGAGTGCGCACGATGACGATGACTGTGCGTGACAAAACGATCGAAACGGCCGTTTGGTTGGTTGAACAACTGCTGTTTGGCATGATGCTCAGATGAAGTCACTCTTATTTGCCACATAACCACCAATGACGGTTAATTCATTTTAAAACTTTTTCTGCAAAGTAAAGTTTCTGCCTTTGTGTGTAATTAATGAATTTGCACACACGCACACACATATACGGAAATATCGTTGACTCAGCAAGGGGTTGGTAAAACTCCAACAGCGAAGAACCTTGATAAAATCCACAACACATCGCACACATTGCTATCGAAGCCAGTCAGTGGTGAACAAAGAATAGTTCATTTCAATTATTGAATGATAAATAAATTCATACATTTTGTCAAAGGGAAGCTACCGAAAAATTATTTATACTCAGTTAACTAAAAACACATAAAAATTGTTTCCACAATAATTCCACAATGCATTTTATATAACTTTATCTTGAACGCGTATTTTACGGAAAATTATTATTATATTTGCATTTTTTTGATAATCATAAAAAGCAATACGGCCAGGCCGTTCTATATGAATAAAAAAAAAATCATAAAAAAGTTATATACACTTTTGTTATTTGTTATATTACACAGCACGTTGGCTATAAAACTGTTCCACACTAGAGATGAGAATAACAACTCTTTTCAAAGAATTAAATCATTCTTATTCCTTCACCATTGCGATTCCAATCGTTTAACAACTCTTTGGAGAGATTCGAATTTCGAAACGATTCAAATCGTAAATGAGTTGTTAAAACTCTTCGTGAAGAGTTTATTAAACTCATTTTGTACGAAGAATTAAATCAATCATTCACTCTTACTCAGTGCGCACAACACTATTCCAAACGAAGCGCAAATCCAAACACAACTACATTTTTGCGTACAAAATGCTGTTATATTTGTATCGTTTCGTTTGGACGCATTTAATTGCATTCGTTTTGCACATTTTATGAATAATGGAAAGTTCTGCGGACTTGACTTTGTTGTTCTTCATACTTCGATACTGAAAAATATTAAAAAGCTCGTAATTGAAGTAAAAATTACCTATTTCAGACGAATTATTTGCAAAATTACCCCCAATGTCTGTTTACATTCGTTCGCACTTCGAGTTTCGCTTCGATTGCGCTGCTCCAACCTAAAGCCGGGGGTACACCAAACTAAATCTAAATTTTGACAGAAAAATCTGTCAAAAAGTTTACGCTTCGTTTATCGGGTTCGGTATTCGGGTGCGTAAATCGAAAATATCAAAATCAAACCAATTCATTATTATAGACATCCATTTTAAAATTGATTCTTTAAATTATGAAATAAGCACAGCACTGGTCCCAATGTTGATGTTTATACTGATTTCATCTTCTTTTTCTGAAAATTTGATCCGTCAAAAGTTTACGTTTCGAGTTTGTAGCTCTCGAAGCTACAAACTTTTTGACGTAACTTTTGTGTCTTCCCCTCCAAATCAAGCGTAAACTTTTTCAGTTTACGCTTGGTGTACCCCCGGCTTAAAAACGTTTTTGACACATAAAATGCAAACTGACAGTACTGCCAGCCTTCGCGCTTGAGTTTGCTAACAAGTTTGCGTTTCGTGTAGACCAGCTTTTACAATATTTACACGTTTTTTACGTATTGGATTTGAGGTTTAGGATACTTAATCCCATTTAACAGCTGCATACATTCACAATCATCGGCTAAATAATTTCGTTTTCATTATTTGATTTCCATCAAAACACAAAAAAAAAGGTACAACTATATCGTATACGACAGAGCAGTGAAACCAGCGCCTTAATAAGTTTTTGTTGAATATCTTGTCAATTTTATCTAATATGATTGCACACTTCAGCTCATTTCATTGACGATCCCTGGCTCAACTTGTCGGTATAGTTGTGTGCGAGACCATATACTAGCAACATTCCCATCCCTCTTCTCTCTATATTGGTTTGAAACCGAAAACAACATTGAAATGATCGTTCCCATAAATAACGGGCTACGGTAGAGCGAAGTGTCTCTCTTTCGCATCCGATCCAACTGTAGCCAAATTGTGTTAGGCACTGTGATTGAAAATAATCATTTTTATTTTGCAGATTATGTTTCACGCAATCAACACTCCTCTGCAACACACAAAACTCCGAAATACCGTGGTGTTGGGGAGCGTCATGCGGATGACTGCAATAATCAGTAAACACAGGCGGCGAAATAGGTTAGTGAAATTCGCCTATCGCATTTTTCGTCTGTCTACCCGATACGCCTGCCTGCTAGCCGGTTGGCTTTGATTAGCCTTTTTTTTACAAATTCCCGATCGGATCCCGCATATGCGTGGAAGACTGAGCTGGCGTTGAAGCGGCGATAGAGAAAAAAGAGATTTGTTTGAGTGTTTTTCCTTCGTTTCTTGATGTCTTTCGTTTGTATCCTGACTCAGCGCGATGAGTCAGATACGATCCGCTTGGGGTTGCGACATCGCATACGAAAGATGATCTTTGTGGCTGGTGATCATTATAAAGGAACAGTTAATCAGAGAAATAATAACATCCAATAATTTTGTACATTTAGATTATAGACCTAACGAAATCATGTTGTATTAGATCTTTAACAACATGTAATATAATATTTTCTATTGGAGTACACTCACTTTAATCTACAATATTCCCTCTTCAACGCCAAAAAATGTGACTGAAACTAATTATAAAATTTCAACATAACAACTTAAATATTACACCACTAGTTGAGCACTTTTAATTAAACAATTCCCTCACAAAATTGAACACCAAACAGAATAGTTACACAGAGAAACAGCAAATTGCGGCAACTATGCTCTGCTGTTGGGCACACATAAGCTTTCCCAGAAAGATATTCAACATTTGTATCATGGAAGCCTGCATAACGACACCGATTCATTTACTTAGATTTTTAAACCAGCATAACTCCATAGCATAATAATAAAAAATCTCTTCTACCCACATGAAAGCCATTATACCTCAAGATCTCAATCAAATCCATGAGCTAATCGTAACGTAAGCAGAGAAAAGCGATTTTAACAAGAATAAAGAAAGAGATAAAGCTAATAAACACAAACGAAAACCGAACGACTGACAAACAACAGAGCGCGTAGAGTTGCAAGCCAGGGAACAGAACAAAACAGGATCCCTTCTCAAGCTTTCTTTCCTGCGTCAAGATGGCGTGCCAGAATATGGACGTCATAGAAAGAAACGATGGAGAGAGAGAGAAAAAAAGAGAGATGAGAGAAAAACACACACAAACCGAACATACAGCTTAAGCAAAACTGAAAGAGAAAACAAGACACGACAACGCGATCGACTGACTGCCTGACTATGGTGGGGTTGGGGGCTAATAATAACAGGGAGTTTTCTTGCATACTTTTCCTTCTCTAATCCCCACCCCCAGCACACCACCGGCATCCGTCCGGTTTGTGTCGATCCATTAGCGTATTTTTCCATCAATGTTTTCCGCTTGGATCATTATTGGCACTTTTATGATTGGAGTACGACGAGCTTTTTTTTGCGATTATTTTTTTGTTTCCTTATCTTCGGCTGTAAAGACATGTTTGTTTCTGCTGCAGCATGATTTTTGTTTTTATTTGTTTGGATAGATGCCAAACAGATTTGGGGAAAAAGGAGCAAACTACCAATGGGAGAGGAAAATGCAAGGCTGTCTCGGGGTTTAGCTTTGATTTTTCAATGTGGTTTCATAATAAGAAAACTTTGGCCACTGTAATGTATACACCATTTTATAATGCCTTTTTACTGGGCATGGAAATAAATTCCGTACAAAAATTGTGTTGTGAGAGCGATAATATAAAAAAAATAGGAAACGACGTCGATTTTTCATACGGCAGGAACGGATATCGAATACCATTCAGACGCGAACGCAACGCAGGATCTACCTACGGGTGAATTAAGTCAAGGAAGTCAGAAATGGTATGCCCAAAACCTCACGAAGTTATAGTTCCAAAGAAAAACGAATTAAACAATGTAAATCGATAGTTTCGGCTAAATATTATGCATTGATCAGACACAACAGAATATAAACAAGTGTCTGATGCGTATGATTTGTGTACATTATTTAAACAACGGACGTGAAATAAAATTGCAACGACACTCAAAAATTGTAAGCGCAAGACATATGGTTTGTTTGTAGGTGTAGCATAGCAAAATTTAGCTAAATTCACAAAATGTTTGCCAAGCTTTTGCCACATAATGATTTATGTTGATATTTACAAGAAAAATAAAAAAAAACATATGAGACGATACGCAGTTTGTGTGTTTTAATTGCAAGATAAAAAAACACACTTCAACAAACATGACATTAAAATGCTACGATACGATATTTTAACTTGCAAATTGACTAATAATGAAACTTCTGGTAATTGAAACATTAAGCCATATTGTTGTGCCATGTACGGTAGAGACTAAAAGGAGAAAAGTAGTTACCAATTCAATGATTTCAAACCAAAATAAAAACAGTAAGTATGCTCTTCGCGAATAGGCAAAATCTTTTTAGTGTATGACGGTCTTTGAACACTTGTGTGCCTTTCACGAAAGAAAGGATTATATGATAAGCATATAATCTAATCAATCAATAGTATTTTACCGCCAGTAACATACTTTTGTTAGTTCAATAATCTTTAGAATTTAAGGAATGTCGCAATAGGTTATCGTTGACTTAGGTATCTTACGCAGTAAATTAATCTAATTAGACAGTTGGGCATGTTGATTAATCGTGCATATTCGATTATGTTAAATTATTTATGATGGAGTTCTTGTGTCTTCTTTCACTTTCTTTATAGCTTTACAAATGAGATAGGTTTTCGCCATCTATTGCTGGCTTCTGATTACGGGGAGATATCTGATCCTGTCGTAAAAATACCGATCGACTCAGTCACTGGACCACACCAGCGCAAATTGTTATATGTCTTTATCAAATTTTCCCTGAAAACCCCCATGACTTAAGATAAAGAAACTCCATTTTGAAATAAACATCAACCTGCTCTTTACAAGCAATAAACGAGAATTAAGGAACATCTTAATATTATCCATAAATTTAACCAAAACCGAAATTTGAAACCGTTTCGAAAATAACTTTTTGTCATATAATGAACTATTATATGGGATCTACAAAAACGATAGGATGTAAAGACGAGACACAAATCAGCAAATCGGGTTATCGAGTTGACAAAACCATGTGTGGAATCAAGGAACCAGCGAATCAAGATGATCATTAGCAGATATTACTACTTTTCCGGTATGCAAGGGATGGTACGTTGAGTTCAAGTCTTCAAAGGAGTGTTATGCGTTTGATTTTCCAGTTCCCTAACCTAATAAATTTCCAGTTTCCTAACAGGATCGTAAAAAGGTTTAAAGCACCATTCTCCTGTAGCACGGTAGTGCATTTAATATTTGGTTTTAATTGCAGCTATTGATCTTTAGGAACCTGTTCAGTAAACGAGCGGCTACTTACGTGGATTGATGAATCAACAGCAATTCTGAAGTACTGCATCTGAAAACTAAAAAAAGAGCATGAGGAACACAATCTTCTTGTTTAAAACAATTTGAAGACTCACCTACAAAAGGTCCATTTACATTAATTGCACTGTTCTAGGACGTACAGTGGGGCTCCGTAAGCTTTTCTCTTCGCTTTCCAAGGAATGTTCCATCGACGATGTACCTTTTAGAAAGGCTACTTTGATTGTTTAATTGTTTCACACACTCCAAGCCACAGTTTCCACTGAACTACTAATTGTTTGGAATAGCTTTCAAGCACCAAGGTGGACACTACCAACTGAGACCGGAAGCAACCACCCCAAGTACTGCTGCTGCTCCCTTGCTACTGCTGTGTACTCCCCTCCATACCGATGACACTTCCACACAAGGGGAGTTCCGAAGCTATGTGAAACATCATGTCCCACAGTTGCATCTGCTGGATTTCGCTGCGCCAATTCGTTCGTTCGCATCCGTTACACTAAAACACACTGTGACGCATTATTCTCCCGCCCTGGAAGATTCGCTTTCCGCATCCGGATCGGAAGTCCTACGCATTTGGCGTATTTCACATTTTCCGACGCGAACCAAACCACTGACAATGAGTTGAAGCGGATGCACAGGACCAATAAAATCCCTTTGCCACACGAGACGATGGCACGATCGGTGTACGATCGGTCAGAGCACCACCAAACGGCCTTCGTTTATTTGTGGACGAGTTCGAGGCGGAAACGTTTCAAGAGGGAAAAAATGTTCAGAACCTCCGTACGAAAAACATCACCACCGCTGGTTTTATGGATATTTACTGAAAAATTTCGATTACCCGTGCTCCCGGATTGACGGATGGCACGAACTATCGAGCGATGTACGCTGACATTGATTTGCAAGTTCAAAAGCGTATATGACATTGGGTTGAGTACTCGTAAACCCGTTTCGAGCATGCTGCAAAAATTCAAATAACTTATTTTTCAAAATAGTTGTTGCTGTACAGCATAAAAAAGCGGTTGATTTTGTATGAGAAAGTATTTTCGGAAAAAACAGATATGTAATTATGATATTGTATTTATAAATTACTTTGTTTACCCATCGTTAGATGTATATTGAAAGAGCTTCGTTGCTTCATTTTAATGTGTTTTATTTTTCATTCACAAATTCTTAAACTTAATTTGGCAACCATGCTATTGCTTTTCTAAAACCCTACAAGGTACGCAGCTCTAAACACGATACACATATAGTGGATAGAAAAAAGAAACACAATATTTCGTTACAAAATTAGACCGACTAGAAGAGAGTAAGTTGCAAAAACCTTAATCACACTACAGGCTTTGGGAAATCTTAAATTAGTAGTTTTGCAAATCGTTACATTTTGTAGCATTTCACACCACACGGTGACTAGACTGGAAAGTGCATAATCGGATGCCTCCGGAAAGGCCCCATTTGCTTTAAGGATTCTGACTAGGGGCAGGCGGAGGCGGTGGTGGTGGCTGGCTGGTCGTGCTGGTTGAAGAAGTGCCACCAACCTGCTGGAGGGTAAGATCCTGATGGGGAGCTTGCAGCAGCTGTTGCAGCTTGAGGGCCGAAGGCATCGTGCGTAAGTCCACCGTTGGGATACTGGCACCGGCAGCACTCTGTATGTACGCTAGCAGTCTGTAATGCGAAATAAGAATTATGCAGGTGAGATGATGAATCATGCCACGGTGCTCCACTACGAACCTTCTAAGCTCATCCAAGGCATTCGCCTGCATGAGTATGTAGTTTTTCGCCAACAGCAGCGTGGCAATCTTGGAAAGCTTTCGCACCGAAGGCGAATGGGCGTAGGGTATCACGCTACGCAGCTCGTCCAGTGCGTCGTTCAGATCGTGCATTCTTCGACGTTCCCGTGCGTTAATGTTCAACCGAACCGATTTGCCTTGGCGATTTTTTTGCTTTCCAGGACCTCCCGGTGGGACAGATGCGTGATGATGGGGCGGTGGGCTAAAATAATGACTTCATGTTCGTTAGAGACCGCGTAATAGTGCACACGGTATTTAAACCATACCTTTCGGAACTTCCCGAGGGACGATTTTCGTCAGTATGGGAAGACGATGCAGCGTGAGGTTGTGCGTAGAACCCACCGAGACCCACCGTACCGAGTGGAGTTCTACGTCCAGGGACACTTTGCGGAGGACTCGGTGTAGGTTCCGGATGGTGGCTGTGGACACCGTGGGATGCCGGTGGACCTAGATGAAAGTTAAAAGGATTGTGCGGTGGATCCATGCTCCTGAGGCCTGCAAGAATAAAACAATAAATTGGATAAGAAAGATAGCTTTAAAAAACTATACATGCTGCACATCTAATCAGATAACAACAAACGCAACACGTTTTCTATTTAATTGACAGTTGAAAGTATGACATTTTGAAAGCTCGATACAGCGGCTCTAAAAAGCGCCGCTAGATGGCGCTACCGTTTCGCATCCATGAGCTTTCCTTCGATATCCTGTTCTGCGTGATTGGTTCGGGAGGACGAGATGTGCAGATTATCAACCCCACGAAGGCGTCAGAATTAATTGATAACAATTTCTCACTTGACGGTTCTCCCTGCACGTCTAAATTACGTACCTTCTCTTCCACGTAGACAATGGATTATCCTTTCGACGGAATTAAGCACTACGGGAACTGATGATGGTTAATTGAGATGCTGCTCTTTGCGAAAATCGCCAACCGATACGAATGGACACGCATCAGCAGACTGGTGATTCACTCCGCCTGTCTCGACACATTCAGCCAACAATGAAGCACCACATTAAAGGGCAACGTGCTATACCAAACCACTAACAGCCGTCCATCCAATCGTGCGTTCTTTCACCAAACGTCTTGCACTCGTGCTAGAGTACTCTCAATTAAGATCGAATATGATTGCACAAACAAACGAACCACCGCCAGTAACGGTGAAACCATCAACACCACGCTCCCGAAGCGGCCATTAGCCTGCGTACGACAAGAACGAAATCGGCACAACAAACACGGACGAAATATCTCGACGCGAAAGGACGATGACGAGCGACCACGACGCAACACCACCGCACCAAGCAACGGGGCCGACCGAGAGCTGTGTGTTGATGATGATGATGATGCTGCGGTTTTGGGTGTTTGATTGGCGCTCTAATTCCAGCTGATGGCCGCTGATGGCGCTGCTATCCCTGTAGGGCATTTAAACGCGCACGGACACAAACACCGAACACGAGGACGCTCGCACACCACCATGGCAACCGTGTGTCAGTCGTGCAAAAAAAAAAGGGAGAACAATTGCGTCCTGCGCACCAATACCACTGCAGCGTACCGGCGGCTACAGCTTTGAATCGTTTCGGAGCCTGGAAGCAGGATAGGGTGGAAAAACGGGACACGGGGAAAACTAATGCTAGTCCGCCGTGCGAACGGTAGTCCGCTCGTGTTGGCTCGAGTGGATTGAAAAACGATCTACAAATCAATTAAATGTCTGTTTGTTGAAATTAATTAATCCTTTGCGCAAATAAGCGCGCGTTTTCCGATGCTTCGGAACCACTCCAAAAGGGCTACTGAGATCAGAACGGTGGGAGTAACTTTTGCCCAACCGTGGAAAGGGAGACGTGAACACACACACACACACACACACACACGCGCACACAGATTCGTCTATCGCACTTTGGATAAAATATTCAAATAAAGCGAAGGTATCAACACCGAAGGACACACTTGTGAGTGTGTGTTTGTGTGTCCCTCATGTAATATTTAACAGGGCAGCACACAGCATCAGCCTCACACGAAAAACACCCGAAACCGTTAACCGCAAAACCTGTCGGAGGAACTTTTGCCATGTGGCCGTCTCAAGCAGCTCCAGTTTGCTTTTGTGGTCTCTGGCGAGTTTTGTGGCATTTTGCCGTCGGTTAGTTACTCGTTCATTCGTAATCAGACGGATGGGAATGTTTTTTTTTGCTTGGAAGGAAAATAACAAATGATTACTGATTTTTTATATTACCCGTTGGGAAAGAGAGATTCTTCAGGAAAGAGAGAGGAAACCAACACACCGCTTAACGAAGGGTGTCCTTATTTACTTGTAACTCACTTAACGATCAGTATTTCAACAGGATTCGAATAGCAACAAAAAAAACGCATGATCCGGTACCTATTTCGAACAGATGTTTAACAGACTCAAGGGTGCAGTTTTCCGAGTCCTTTTAAAGATGGAAGGACTCTTCACAAATGCGGTTCACATTTCGTTTATTTCGTTTACGACCGATCTGTGTGGTTTGATTGAATTTATTTTTGTTTTTCGTGTTTGTAGAATGCAATAAATAAGAAATTGTTCCGCGAATAATGCGGTGAGTTTGACAGCCCTGAAGTAAATGAAACGATCGCATGGATTGATAAGTACCGGGAGAGCGTGTTGAACTTTAATATAAGATTTAATTATAAGGTTAAGTGGTGAGTCTTGCATAATTAAATGAAATGTTTATTTAAATCCCCGAAATCTCTCACGGACGAGGTTGGGATAGTCTGGTATCATTCTCATGACATCACCAGCTCGTAGAGCTTGTCATTCTAGCTGCTCTTCTCGCTGTACTTCAAATTAAAAATACTTTAACTAATTATTTCTCAATATAATAATGTGTTTACTTTATAGAAAGCTTAACAAAAGTTATAATAGAGCTAGAAAACCCATTTGTATTAAAAATAATACGAATTCGCCCTATTGTAACAATCTAAATAGTCATCAGTTTCCTTCAAATGTTTGAACTCGTAAATTTACCACAACTCTTCAGCTGATTCATTCTAATTTAATTTTAAAACTTCATCCACAAACTCTACCGCTTGCATTTAAAACAAATCCGCGTTGCATTGAATTTTTAGGAGTAATTTCAATACGAATAGTTTTCGAGGGTGGCATGCTCGAAACTCGCTCAAACGTCACGGGAATGATGAGATGTCGTGTGTGTGCAATGTGCTAAAGCAGAACACCAAAACAGCAGCCGTGTAGCAGCAAGCAAGGGATGAACGTGATACTGTCGAGCTTCCCAAACAAGAACCCGGGATGTTCTGCAGCTGGGGTGCGTATATGCGTACACACGCACCCCTTACGGATCGGTAAACGCACGTCGATCTCGCGTCGACAAATCCACGTAAGTGCACGCGTGTATGCGCCAGACGGCAGCATACAATTAGCATTCAGCACCCCCTTTATAATGCCAGCGTGTGTGTACGCGACGTTTGCCAAATAAATTCCACCCCATTCGAGGGAGGGTTTTAGCTCACCCTTCGCGAGGTTTTACTTCTATTGTGGAAAAGTGTAGCAGGGAAACTACGAGTGATGGAGAGCAAGAAATCTTTTACCATTAGTTTCGCTTGCTCCGTATGTTGCAGGCAGCAGCGCCGGATGCACAGTTTTGGGATTGTGCATGAGATGAGCGTAAAGTGTAAAGTTTTGCAACACTCGCGCTATAGAAATTGAATTTTGAATTCCATTTTTACTTCCCATTTATTTTCTTCTCACGATTTATTTTCTTCTCACGTTTATACTAAGAACTTTTCAATTACTCCATCCACTATGTTCTATGTTGTTTATTTGGTTTTTTTTACTGTAGTTTAGTTTGCGGAATGTACACTACTACTTCCTATTACATGAGTTTTCTTTGGAGTAAAATGAAATACACAGCCGATCTGGAAAAGAAGCTGATTTTTCGACCCATCTTTTGCAAAACGAAACCCGAACGAAGACGAAGTAAACAAGCGACTCGAAACGTAATCTCTTCATCGGGTCAGACACGAAAAGGGATTTGCTTTAAGCAGCAGTTACTCAACTCTAGCAAAACTACAACGCCTCGTCGGAACGGGGAAAACCCCGGGAAAGATGTATAAGAAAACCCGGGTCAGAGGAGTGAAATTTTATCGTCTTAATAATCGTCGAACCTCACGGCACGGGTTGGCATCGAGTGTTGCTTTTCACCACCAAGAGAAAGCCACTTCCTCTCCCTTTCTGTTCCTTTAACTGTGGGTGTGAGAAAGAGATTGTGTTTTTTTTCTTCTTTCAAGTGAACCATCTCATCTCAACTCCAAGTACGGGGCGCGTTGGGCACGGTAATAATATTTATTTCTTGTTAAACAGCTTTGCACCAGCTGCACACGGTAGTTTTTGACACCCAGCCCGACAAGGGGTGGAAAGTTCTTTCGTCTTCCGTATAGCGCTTAATTAGCTTTCACGTTCTTGCACACACACACACACACACACACACACACACACACACACACACACACACACACACATACACACATTCATTTATGATCGCCAATAATCGTAAACAATGTAGGACGATACGCCATTTAAACTCAACGATGGCAATTAATTGGCATTGGGTACGCAGGTCGGTGTGGCGGTGGTTGGGTAGTTATTAAAGCGGGACTAACACAGTCACAAGGTGCGCCGGAGGCTGGATTGGATCGATAATTGGTGTAAGAAATTTGCAAATAAAGGGATGCCATACTGTTAACTACTACCGAAGGATAAATAAATGATTTATATCCTTTAAATTTTTACTAGTTCCTGTACATTTTGTAGATAACAATCGAAAAATGTATCTATTTTCTTAGTAAGCAATAAAACAGAGGATATAGCAAACGAATTTTGAAGTTGGTCCCAAAAGAATCGCAAATTAAAATCGAATTACGAATTGCATACCTTTTCTAGCAGTTGCGCCTAAATGTATACTATTGTGTATATATTCCTAATATCAAATTTTTAACACCTCCTTTCAATTATTTGTTTTCAATTGTTCCATTTATATTGTTCGCCATTTACGCTACACACATTTTATTTAATCGGTTAAGAATATAATCTCTTCCTTCAAAAACTTTTATTTGACCTTCTCTTCTTCTTCCTGGGCACTACAGCCTCGTGAGGTATTGACCTGCTATTGCTAGCTCTCTGTGACTTAGTTTTGGTCCTGCCGTGTGAAGACCGGCGCCGCTATCGTACACCACCGGGCCTCCCTAAGATTCTATAATAATACATAAATATTTCCGATCATTGTACCAGCTATGGTATCATTCCTTATCGGATTACCGCAAAGATCTAACTGCTTTAACTTCGGTGGGTACATGCTTCTATGTGTCGGGATCGATGCGATATTATTAAACGATAAATCGATAGACATAAGGTTCGGTAACTGCATCAATTGTTCCTCCTCAATACTGTGGATCTGATTGTACTCCATGCTAGCATGGGTGACATTTCGGAATCGATCTAGACAGAGTGGCATTCGTGTAATAAAATTGTAGGAAATCGTAAAAGCATTCAAGTTGTGCTGGACATTCCAGGAACACAAATCTAACACCTTTAGCCGATTGTTGTTCAGCAACAAACTGGCAAGCTTCGGATTGCTTAATCTACCCGCAAACACTTCAATCTTATTGTGCGCTAAGTTAAGCAACGTCAGTGAGGTGAAAGAAGCAAACAGATTCAGGTTCACGATGCTTAACGCGTTATGATCAAGCTTTAAAACATCTAAAGGACATCGGGAAATGGTTGTACTTGTACCACGCACATGTTTAATCTTTGCATATCCTACTCTAAGCGTTCTAAGATGCCTAAGCGGGTAAAATAAATTAAAATCGACAGCTTCTACATCTACATTCTCTAGAATGATGTACTCAATGTTGGGCAAAACTGCGATCGTAGCTGGAATAATGTTTAAACGACTGTTTTTCACCAACACACTTGTTAAGCTTTCGTTTTGCTCAAAGTCCAAAGCAATCTGTCCCGTGTTTTGTAGCGAAACGATAAGAATGTTGCACGTGCTAGGTACGTAAACCATCCTCACTTTGGGAGAATTATAAACATTAAGATTACCAACGAAGCGTGTTACTACGTTGCACAGTTGTACCAGCTATAGTATCATTCCTTATCGGATTACCGCAAAGATCTAACTGCTTTAACTTCAGTGGATATAGGTTTCTATCTGCTGGGATAGACGCAACATTATTAAACGATAAATCAATTGAGATAAGATTTGGTAACTGCATTAACTGTTCCTTCTCGATACTGTCGATTTGATTGTACTGCATGCTAGCGTGAGTGACATTTGGGAATCGATCTAGACAGAGTGGCATTCGCGTAATATAATTGTATGCAATTGTAAAAGCATTCAAGTTGTGCAGGACATTCCATGGACACAAATCTAACACCTTTAGCCGATTGTTGTTCAGCAACAAACTGGCAAGCTTCGGATTGCTTAATCTACCCGCAAACACTTCAATCTTATTGTGCGCTAAGTTAAGCAACGTCAGTGAGGTGAAAGAAGCAAACAGATTCAGGTTCACGATGCTTAACGCGTTATGATCAAGCTTTAAAACATCTAAAGGACATCGGGAAATGGTTGTACTTGTACCACGCACATGTTTAATCTTTGCATATCCTACTCTAAGCGTTCTAAGATGCCTAAGCGGGTAAAATAAATTAAAATCGACAGCTTCTACATCTACATTCTCTAGAATGATGTACTCAATGTTGGGCAAAACTGCGATCGTAGCTGGAATAATGTTTAAACGACTGTTTTTCACCAACACACTTGTTAAGCTTTCGTTTTGCTCAAAGTCCAAAGCAATCTGTCCCGTGTTTTGTAGCGAAACGATAAGAATGTTGCACGTGCTAGGTACGTAAACCATCCTCACTTTGGGAGAATTATAAACATTAAGATTACCAACGAAGCGTGTTACTACGTTGCACAGTTCCGGCGCAATATGTGAACTTTGTAAGTTGATGAAGTGGATCGATTTTGTGTCATTTGGAATGTGTTCAAATAAGAAGTAACCGTCCACGGAAGGATTCCAGTCTTCTACCATGCATTTAAAATTTTCCGGCGTACAGTAGAACTTTAATCCTTTTGCGTCCGTAGTAAGTAAAACGGCAATAGCAACTAGACTGTAATGAAAACCGATTCCAACGCTTAAAATACACAACAAATTAGTACGTATAATACTCGTAGCACTTATTCCCTCCGCATACCAAGCTTTTGTGGACGAGCAAAACATTATATCAGAAACACGTTGAATCCACTATCCGGTAAACAATGTCACACTGCACAGCTCAGAAGCAATTTTAATACTAGATAAATCTATTTGAATCACCCAACATTATAGCTTCCATTATCCAAGTGGCAGTCATCAGCGTCAAATAAAACTACAAAACACATCAAAAATGCGTTGCGAGGTTTACTATCGTGTTTCGCCAATTATCTCCCATTCACAATGTGGGACAGTGGTAAATAAAATAATAAAAGGCATTAGACATGACGAAAACTGTATCACGAAGCATGGCTAGAACAGATATAAAACAGGAATAGAAGAGTACAGACATCACACGTGTTCTTTATCGTTCGTAAGTTAATCGTATTGCTTATGAATTTACCTAACAAACACTTATTTCTTTCAGATGCGTTTTTTTAAAATTATGATAAACTGAGGAACGTTGGAGGCCGATACATTAAGCTCAAGAAAAGGAATAGACGCAATTCGCGGTTTAAATGTTGTATCGATTGTAACAAAAGCTGTGAAATAAATAGTTACTCCATTTGTAGTAAATCTTGCTTGCCGAGTTATATTCCTTATTGATACAGACTGCGCCTAAATGTATACTAAATTGAACAATTGAAGCATAATTCATTATAGTCTAGGATTCTGGCTGTCAACCGGTCATATTACAGCCTGAGGAAACTTACCACCCCTAAGTACCTGGCATAACGAACGAAGATGGAGCTGTGTACAATCTTTATAGTCACTGTACCCAGTAGGATTTATGTCCCAGAAGTAAAATAGAGAAGGCGCTACACTGACGTCAGGTCATGCTGGGCTGGTTACGTAAAAAGAATGGCACCGGCTCGTGAAGCCTGGTAGACTTAAACTAAAATGGAGTGGTAATTTGAAAGCCTGGTAAGTAAATAAGTAAGTAAGTAAATGAGTAATCCATTCTCATAAGTTTATTAACAAGAGACATCACCTACAATGACACATTGATATTTCCAATCATTCTACCTGGTATAGTATCATTCCTTATCGGATTACCGCAAAGATCTAACTGCTTTAACTTCAGTGGATATAGGTTTCTATCTGCTGGGATAGACGCAACATTATTAAACGATAAATCAATTGAGATAAGATTTGGTAACTGCATTAACTGTTCCTTCTCGATACTGTCGATTTGATTGTACTGCATGCTAGCGTGAGTGACATTTGGGAATCGATCTAGACAGAGTGGCATTCGCGTAATATAATTGTATGCAATTGTAAAAGCATTCAAGTTGTGCAGGACATTCCATGGACACAAATCTAACACCTTTAGACGATTGTTGTTCAGCAACAAACTGGCAAGCTTCTGATTGCTTAATCTGCCCGTTAACACTTCAATCTTATTGTGAGCTAAGTGAAGCAACGTCAGTGAGGTGAAAGAAGCAAACAGATTCAGGTTCACGATGCTTAACGCGTTATGATCAAGCTTCAAAACATCTAAAGGACACCGGGAAATGGTTGTACTTGTACCACGCACATGTTTAATCTTTGCATATCCTACTCTAAGCGTTCTAAGATGCCTAAGCGGGTAAAATAAATTAAAATCGACAGCTTCTACATCTACATTCTCCAGAATGATGTACTCAATGTTCGGCAAAAATGCGATCGTAGCTGGAATAATGCTTAAACGACTGTTTTTCACCAGCACACTTGTTAAGCTGTTGTTTTGTTCAAAGTCCAAAGCAATCTGTCCCGTGTTTTGTAGCGAAACGATAAGAATATTGCACGTACTAGGTACGTAAACCATCCTCACATTGGGAGAATTATAAACATTAAGATTATCAACGAAGCGTGTTACTACGTTGCACAGTTCCGGCGGAATATGTGAACTCTGTAGGTTGATGAAGCGGATCGATTTTGTGTCATTTGGAATGTGTTCAAATAAGAAGTAACCGTCCACGGAAGGATTCCAGTCTTCTACCATGCATTTAAAATTTTCCGGCGTACAGTAGAACTTTAATCCTTTTGCGTCCGTAGTAAGTAAAACGGCAATAGCAACTAGACTGTAATGAAAACCGATTCCAACGTATAAAATACACAACAAATTAGTACATATAAAACTCGTAGCAGTTATTCCCTCAGCATACCAAGCTTTTGTGGACGAGCAAAACATTATATCAGAAACACGTTGAATCCACTATCCGGTAAACAATGTCACACTGCACAGCTCGGAAGCAATTTTAATACTAGATAAATCTATTTGAATCACCCGACATTATAGCTTTCATTATCCAAGTGGCAGTCATCAGCGTCAAATAAAACTAAAAAATACATCAAAAATGCGTTGCGAGGTTTACTATCGCGTTTCACCAATTATCTTCCATTCACAATGTGGGACAGTGGTAAATAAAATAATAAAAGGCATTAGACATGTCGAAAACTACATCACGAAGCATGGCTAGAACAGATATAAAACAGGAATAGAAGAGTACAGACATCACACGTGTTCTTTATCGTTCGTAAGTTAATCGTATTGCTTATGAATTTACCTAACAAACACTTATTTCTTTCAGATGCGTTTTTTTAAAATTATGATAAACTGAGGAACGTTGGAGGCCGATACATTAAGCTCAAGAAAAGGAATAGACGCAATTCGCGGTTTAAATGTTGTATCGATTGTAACAAAAGCTGTGAAATAAATAATTACTCCATTTGTAGTAAATCTTGCTTGCCGAGTTGTATTCCTTATTGAAACAGACTCCGCCTAAATGTATACTAAGTTGAACAATTGAAGCATAATTCATTATACTCTAGGATTCTGGCTGTCAACCGATCATTTTACAGCCTGAGGAAACTTACCAACCCTAAGCACCTGGCATAACGAACGAAGATGGAACTGTGTAGAATCTCTATAGTCACAGTACTCAGTAGGATTTTTATTCCCAAAGGATAATGGAGAAGGCGCTACAATGATGTCAGGATGCTGAGCTGGTTACGTAAAAAGAATGGCATCGGCTCGTGAAGCCTGGTAGACTTAAACTTAAATGGAGTGGTAATTTGAAAGTCTGGTAAGTAAATAAGTAAGTAAGTAAATGAGTAATCCATTCTCATACGTTTATTAACAAGAGACATCACCTATAATGACACATTGATATTTCCAATCGTTCTACCTGCTATAGTATCATTCCTTATCGGATTACCGCAAAGATCTAACTGCTTTAACTTCAGTGGATATAGGTTTCTATCTGCTGGGATAGACGCAACATTATTAAACGATAAATCAATTGAGATAAGATTTGGTAACTGCATTAACTGTTCCTTCTCGATACTGTCGATTTGATTGTACTGCATGCTAGCGTGAGTGACATTTGGGAATCGATCTAGACAGAGTGGCATTCGTGTAATGTAATTGTATGCAATTGTAAAAGCATTCAAGTTGTGCAGGACATTCCATGGACACAAATCTAACACTTTTAGCCGATTGTTGTTCAGCAACAGACTGGCAAGCTTCGGATTGTTTAATCTGCCCGTTAACACTTCAATCTTATTGTGCGCCAAGTTAAGCAACGTCAGTGAGGTGAAAGAAGCAAACAGATTCAGGTTCACGATGGTCAACGAGTTATGATCAAGTTTTAGGATATCTAAAGGAGACTGATATATGGTCGTACTTGTACCATGTATCGTGTGAAGGTTTCCGTGTGCTATGCTGAGTAGTTTGAGATGCCGAAACGGGTAGAATAAGCTTAGCTCGACAGGTCCGATGTCGCTATAGTCGAGAATGATGTACTCAATGTTCGGCAAATGTTGAAACGTAGTTGGAACGAGCGTTAAACGGCTGTTTATAACGTGGACACTTTTTAAGCTATCGTTCGGCGTGAAATCAATGAACGTCAATGCAGTGTGTTTGATGGTCATGATAATAATATTGCACGTCGTCGGTATCTGAACCATGGTCACTTGGGGCGAGTCGTAAATAACGAGACTATCAACGAAGCGTGCAATAGTGTTGCAAAGCCTTGAACCAAAGTGTAAACTTTGTAAGTTAATCAAGTGTATCGATTTTGTGACGTTTGGAACGTGCTGAACCAATCCATAACCATCCACCGAAGGATTCCAGTCTTCGATTACGCACTTGGAATCGTCTGGCACACAGTAGAACTTTAATCCGGTTGCGCTCGTAAGGATGGCAGTGACGACAATCACGAGACTGCAACGAAACGCGATTTAGTATGCGAGTTTTTCGTTAAGCTTTTCCGTTTATCATACATAGCTATACCAGTCGAGTAAAACATTTTTGTGAAACGAACAGTAAACAATACTACACCACACAGCACAGAAGCTATCTGAAGACTGGCAATGCCTATCTGAATCACTCGTGCAAAATACCTCTCATTAGCAAATTAATAGTCATCGACATCAAATATGACTCTACACATGCAGCAAAATTGTGTGCGTGGAGGTTTCCTGTAGTGTTCACACATTACACTTTGGTGCGTTTACAACGATACAGCATCATTAAAAGTCATTAACTGTGACGAAAATTATCGTTAATACGGCATTGGGAAAAGAATTTAAAAAAATCACACGTGCGGTTATCGAAATGAAGTCATTTTAAAATACTTTATGATGCTATCTTTCCTCAAACAATTGTACGTCATTTGAACCTTTCGAGATAACCACCTGAAGGTATGCAATGCAAGTATTTATGTCAGCAAGGTTTTACAATCATGAGCCAAGTATTAAGCATACATTCAGGCGTAATTAATAGAAGGAAAATTACTTAGAGGTGTTTTACACTATTTGTAACCACTCTACTGAAGATTTTTGAAGAAAATTGTCTAGTTTATACAAGGTTGAAGAAAAAAAAATTAAATGAAATATCTCTATTACACAAAGTCGACATTGGTCGACATAGAGAATGCAAAGACTGCTGCCAGTTGGAAAAACGTAAAGATACACACTTGTAAAATGGAGTAAAGACTTAAATTTGATTATAAGGAATAAGAAATATGTTATCTTAACTATAAACTTGTTTTAAATCGCCCTGTATCTTGCTATTCACTACAAGAGCACCATAGCATTATACGTAACTACACTCGTTTCCCACAGGAACCACTTGAGCCGACATCACAATTTTAATGTGTGCCTTCGTTTCGTAGCCATCGTTTCAACCCTGCACAAGAAGCACCGACCAAAGCGTACGACAAATAATCAACAACCCACCCGTGATCTTCCCGCGCTTCTGATCCGAGATGAGCGAGCAAAAATAACCGTACCGGCCGGGAATAAATTAAATTTATTTCAATTCATCGGAACTGCAGCGCATCAGCGGTTTTTTCCACGCGCGTTAGCACACCCCATCTTGATGCTTGGTGTGTTTGTTGGCCGCTTCCTGTCACGCTGATCTTGCCATGAGAAAGGATCAGACACCCTCGTCCTCGAGAGATCCTCGTCGGCTGTGCTCTCGCTCAAAAACTCATTTAAATTCAATCGAGAAATTTTTAATTTGCTTATTATTAGCATTTCTTACATTTTCATTTTTCATCCAGCATCCAGCAGGGGGTTTCATCCACGGGTGAATGTGTCCGAGGATTTCCAATTTTTCTTTCAGCGGTTTCCACCTTTCCATGTGGTTCTGCAGCGGCAGGCTTATACACGCGAGCCGTGTCTGTGCTTCGCACTAAAGTTATGGCACTTGTCCATCTCGATCGTACACTATAACCTTGTTTTGTTATTATTATTCCACAGGCCAACAATGGCAGAAAGGGTAGCAGGCTGGATCAGTTTTGCTCGCAAACTGCGCAAGCCTGTAGTGAAAGGTCTTCACCTTGCTCCATCATTCTTGTACACTGTTTTCTGTGTAATTTTAGTTGTGAAAAACTTTCCATCTTTACACAAGACGGATGCGGCTGCAATAAAAAACAATCCTCCATCGTCTTCTCTTACTTTAGAGAGAGAGAGAATGCCCAGGAAACTTCCAACTCCCTGTAGGATACAGCACCGAAAGGAGTTGTCTTGGAGCATCACAATGTGCGGCACAGGTTAAGGAAGTTTATAACCACCAAAGTACAACCACAACCGACGTGAAAAAGAGTACAGCACGGCAGAGAGAAAGGGCGAGAGAACGCTGTAGCACTGTTTCATGTCAAATGTCGCCCGGAAATGGAAGAAATTAATTTAGATAAGTTTCTCGGTGTGTTGGTTTGCGGTCGTTGGCAAACTGCTGAAGTAAGCGTTAACTTCAGTTTGAGGTTTTGACGGTTTTGCCGAGACGTTTGGCCCGGGCTGGGAATGGGCAGGGATGTTTGTGCTGATGTTGGAATGAAAATTAAATTCATACGTCATTGTGAACCGGCGAAATGGTGTATTGTTGTTTACTTATGGTGAATTGATTAATATTGGATTAATGAAGGGCTCTGGCAGGGAATTAGTTAACATTATAATTCGTCTTGAGGTGTTTGCGAGCTCTTCCAGAGAGCTTGTGCTTGTCTCAAGCAATTATGCAATAATATGCTCCTTAAAGTATGCAATGCAGGTTTTAGAATCCTCTTTTACTGAACGAATGCTTGTAGGCTTGCGATGTCTTGTCTGGGCTCGTTATACAGTACGTTTTATTGATTTTGTCACGAGATAGGATGAACAGAGAACACACAGAGAAGATAAAAAGAATGAATTTTATTTGGCCAATAGATGAAATATAGAATTACTAAACTATAATACAAAACTAATACTAATTTTGGCAATGATATAGTACGGTATGAAATTAGATAAAATGTTCTGACGTGCCACTAGAACTGAAGCTCTCAATTTTAATATTATAAGTCATTAGTTCTTTAGGCTTGATTCATGTGAAATAAACTTATTCAGTAGGGTCTTGGCGTCTTGAGTCTAAATTAGAAGATCGCTGTGAATATTGACTCCGGAAACCGAGATGCGAGATCAGAGATGCGAGAACCGTGATCCAAGACCTGAAATCTAGAGTCCAACTTCCAAGATTCGAGAGCAGCATTCATGATCTGTAATCCCGGCTTGGCGATACGTGATCCAGGATCTGTTATTCGAGATCTGAGAACCGAAATCTGAGGTTCAAGATCAGGATATCCGAGATTCAGGAATCTGCATCTTGAATCCGGAGTGTTGTCCGGGATCTGGGACATCAATTCTTGTACTTGGAATCCACGATATAGAATACGGGATTCAAGATCCAGGATCCTCTTATTTATTCTTATTTATTTATTTCTTACCTACCGATGACAGCTGTCACCATGCGGTTTATTACGCGTTTACACGTATTACAATTCCATAATATTTTTAAAAGCGTTTAAATTAGTTAATTATTTATTTATTCATTAACAT
Organism: Anopheles maculatus; assembly: GCA_002091835.1. NCBI lineage: Eukaryota > Metazoa > Arthropoda > Insecta > Diptera > Culicidae > Anopheles > Anopheles maculatus. Next base: position 248,331 of record KZ061673.1, on the reverse strand, counting down.
TTATCTTACGAAGATTGTGCATTATTCGCTTAATGTGTTGTTCTTACGCCACATTTGTCTTATAGGCAGAATATTACACAATATTATTGCTTAAGTTCCCCTTCAACATAAACAACAACAAAATACTTCGAACTCATGCACTATCTTCAAACCTACCGAAATTAAACAATCGTCAGCACATTTGCTACAGTTTCACATCCGATCCACCACATTAAAGCCACCAGTATTGCGTCTCGAGCTGTGCACCATATGGTGCAGCGTACGGTGTGTTTGCACGACCCTGGAGAGGGAGATTTAACCGACCGAACCGACCGACTCTCAGGACCATTTGTCATCGAGATGGAAGCTGCAGGATTTGAATACACCCCACACAGTGGTGCATCTTAAGGGATTGTAAACGAGGGCGACTCGCACTCGGGTCTGATCATTATCATCATCGATACATCGATTCGCCTATACGTTTGTACGCATCCGAAACCGAAAAAAGAGGGCATTAAAGCGTCGTTGCCTGCTGTGTTTGGCCTGGTGGGTTTATGGTGCAGTGCTAAAGTTTTATTTATCATACCCATCGATACAATTGCATTCATGCTGTGAAAATTTACCTTATCGTGCCTGGTGTTGGTGGGCGCACACTTGATGCGAATTATTGATTGGAAACACAAAGAGCAATAATTTCCAGGCGAGCTTATCTACACTGACGTCGTTTAATCAGAATGCTTCTTCAACGTAAACGTACGCACGGAAAAGAGCAGCCCGGAAGAGCTGAATTGCTTTCAAGTGTATGCACATTTGAAGCTGAATCCTTATCGATCGACACAAAGATAGAAAAGTCATCCATTTGTTGCATTACTGCTCTAAAGGAAGTCTTTATGTGTGAGTGCGTTGTTAGTTCCTTCACAAAGCAATTCATCCCATTCGTACATCATTTCACCTCAGGTGCATCCTGTTGCATACCTTTCGGGGGTCCAGCTTCACACCCGTAGCTTGTCTGCACGTGGCTGTTGTCGATGTAGATTGCATACCTTTGGGAGGCTAGATCTAGCGAGTGAAAAGCAAAAAGGACAAGGAAATGGTTCACAACTACCAGACATTGTTGGGTGAAAAGTTCGAATTTACATTAGATGATTAAGGGTGTTTTGTAAATAGCCCTTGTGTGTGTGTGTTGTCTATTGTTGCCGATCGTAAGCGTTGTGTAGCATGCATAAAACATGAGACCTCTGAATGGAACGATGACGTGCCGAACGAACGAAACGGACTTATGTACGACTCGTCCGGCACTCGGGTGCATCGATACAAAAGGGAAAATGGCCGTTTGCCGGCTACAGATGCAAATGTTGCTCTTTTGCAACTTACAAAACTCACCTTCTCATCATTGGCACTTTGGCCGGGCTGGAATCGTTTTGTTGCGATATTAATTTGTATCCTGCCACACCGTGCCGAATGATTCGAGAAATTCGCGTAGCTTTCATCGAAAATGGGATTCTTCTCCTCGATGTCGGTAACTGTCCGCCGGTATTGTGAACTGCACTGTTGCATTTGCATTCTCAATTTCGCATTCGCGCACATCGAGTGCATCGGTTGAGCGAGGGATGATGCATTTTTAATTCCCATTGCCATGCTTATACCAGGGGTTTTCCGACCTGGGTTTTATCTACCGGAGTTCTGGAGCATAACCACATCCGGGGATTGGAAGGGCTGACGAGAGGCCCGACCGGAGATGCGAGTGTTTTCGTTTTGTTTTTCATTTTGGAAACTCGATTCTCTACGGTATCGCCGTGACGCGGTGGTGCATCATGCATGCAAACATTTTGCGCGGCTGACGGCAAATGATGCTGTTAGCGTGTCAAAGTTCAGGTGGAAAATGTTCTGTTTTTGACTTTTTGAACTGAACTAAAATCCTCTTACACTCACTGCAGTGGCGTTCCCATGGGGGTTGCCCCATAAAATACACACACACACGAACGATAGGACGACGAGTAAAAAGCTTTTTCACGTTTCATCTTAAGTCGACTTCCCGTGCACCCGGGGATGGGAAGCTCCGGCTCGAAGGCTCTCATATCCAGAGGTGTTGGATTTAGCTTGAACTTATCACGTCAGACCCTTTGCCCAGGGTTTCCCTATGGCTTGGTGGCGCATAAATCCGTTCGACATGAAGCGTTTAGTGTGCACTTCAGATCCAAGCGCCGTGTTAGCTTTCATTCCGGTTCGTCGGGAAGGTCGTCGAGATGTCGAGATTATTTTAAGTTTCGCTTCTCTCTTCTCCCACCCGACGGTGCGGCCCGGCTCGGGGAACGTCATAGCTCATTGTTACGCTGCTGACGGGTTGCTGCTGTCGGCTACAGCTGACCGAGCGCGAGAACGATCGTTACGGTGCTACATATCGCTTTGGTGCTGCAACGTCAGCGATGATGGTGGGAACGTTTGAACGTTTCTGCAGCGATTAAAACCATGCTCGCTTATCGTACGGAGAACTCCGGTTTTTGTGTTCAATAGAACAGCATTTCCACTGTCAAACGAGCTTGTGATAAGAAACTAAGTTCCCCTAAAGTGTCATTTCCATTCCATATGATTTGACACGAGACGGATTGTGAGCGATACATGATACACAGAGAATGGTTATTTATCGTGCACTGTTCGCTTTGTACTTTTGGGTTTTGCAGTGTTCCCGTGTTGAGCAGGTTGTCTAACGGTAGGAACATGATCCGACACTGTGTCTGACGGGAATGGTTCAGCCTTGCATGGATTGATGGATGAATGATGTTTGGATAAAACAGTACCAAACTTCAATTACGTTACGGAAACACAAGAAACAAATGTCGTCCTACATTTATTATGTTTCCTGAGCAACATTATTTTAATGGAAAGAAAATGTCACAAGTACCAGTACAAATATTTTCAAATTTCCAAATAAGGTTGATAGTATATGAGAAAAAATGATTTACGGAAGAAGAATCCCCAAATAATTCTTCCTAAACAGAAACAATTGCAATATTTATTAGAAAATTACTTGATCAAACATATGAAAGCTTTAGTTTACTAGTCTTCAGCATGTTTCGCCTAGTAGTCCATGAAGTCAGCTAGTCATAATAGGGTTAACATTATATTGCATACCTTTAGGCGCATGCACTGCAATAAACAGTTCAAAACAAGGAGATAATTTATAAACTTAAAAATGCCATCTAGTTGTTAAGGTTTTACTAAGTAAAAACTAACTAAAATAATACATACCCTACTATAATAACAAACAATTCACGCTTGCTTACGTTAGCAGTGAAATTCTACCATTCTAAATCTTCATTCTCCCTAGAGACACAAGAAATGCAATTTCATTTCACTGTCCCTAATGACTGTGAGAACGTAGAACGAACCGACTTAATGTGGACAAAGAACCTACAGAGATGCACAGTGATCAAGAGAGCATCCTCGAACCTGACGTCATCGTCACCATCGTCACCGACGTACACAAAAGAATCCCCAGATCGTTACTATGGCAACGCTCACCGGAGAAGCACCGAGATGGCTGCTGGAGCTCATTCAACCATTCCACACGGTATGCGGCACAACAACAGCAGAGATATAAAGGTTGAGTCAAACGTGTACGACAAGGATAGTTGTGTGTGGCAGAATGCACGACCAGCTTCCCAACAGGCAACGGCGATGCAACAAAGCAGCCAGCCCCAAACAACCTTCACTGTGTGTTGAGCTAGTGTGTACGTGTACCGATGTGTTTAACGGCTCTTTAACAGCCTCACAAACACCGAAAAACATTGCCATTGCAGTACCGGGGAAGCACCAAATGTTCCAAAAACCCGGCAACCCGGACACAAAGCGCTCACGGATCAAAAGCGTTTCCCAAACTCCCCAGGAAGTGACCGGGATGTGGCCCGCGTATGCGTTACCCGGTTCTTTTGGATGGCAGCAGCAACAATTCCTGTTTTTTTTTAAATCGCTAATTGAAATCGGTCGATCAGTGGAAACGATTATCTGTGCGACGCAACAGCTCGGAGGCGATTATCGATGAAAGCTATCTGCAGTTTTGTATTTTTTTTTGCTGAGCCTTTTGTCGTGACCAGTACCCCAAAACCGAATCGAGTTTCAGTTGCATGCAGCAAATGTGCAGCATTTATGTGTCCGGGCAAACGAGCTGCGAGCCACGGTGTGCCAGGTGTTTCGATGGGTACACACGATAAAATCGATTATGAATGCGCAAAAAGGGAAATGTATCGTTAGATATTAATTGCGTTTGGTGGTTGCGCTGCATTTTACTACGGAAAGAGATTGAATAGGATACAAATATTAAATTATGAATATTGTGCATGTATTGTATGTGATTAAATAATGGAAAAAAATCAAGCTACAACATTTGTTTCAAAATTAATATTTTGCTGACAAAAACCATTCAAAAATCAACATAATACAACAATTTTATGAACTGGATTTTATCCTTTCAGACAGCTTCACCTGTGAGTAAATGTTACAAATAACGCCTAAAAGTATGCAAATACCATTACTTCTTGGTTGGATTAAATTCTTTCTGTTTAACAGTAAAACAAATAGTATTAAACATCTTATTAAAACAATTATTTGTCTAAGAAAATCCATTTACAGTGACGGACAAAACAATATTTTCATTTCATTTTCATTTCATTTTGTTTATTGGAGTGGTCTGCCTATAGGCTAAACTCACTAATACTCACTATAACTAATACATCTTAAAAATTAAATTATTAAAGCTAAACTTACTGGCTAATATCTAAAACTAAGTATAAACTTAACTATACAGGCAGACAATGAAACATTAGAGGATACGAGGAAGGAAGGTTAAATTATAGTTTTGGGAAGATGGAGAAGGGAAAGGGATATCAGTGGAGGAAAGATTAAAGGTGTGAAGAGGAGAGTCGAGATCGGAAAGCGGTTAGGGAGGAATCAAAATCAAAAGAGGTAAAGAAAGAATTGAAGTGACGCATGCAGACTAAGAAAGGCTCATTATGCCTATAATGAGTGCGACGACGTGGTAGAAACAGAGGATCACGGGATCTAAGGTGGCGGGAGGGAGCATAAAAGGAAATCAGGGAAAGGAGGTCAGAAGCATCAGTATTACCCAGAATAAGGCTAGCAACAAATATAGCTTGTGCCTTATTGCGCCTGAGGTGAAGCGTATCTAGACCTAAGATTAGGCAACGGTCGACATAGGATGGAAGAGGGGATCTGGAGTTACCCAACAGACGTCTCATAGCAATTCTGCTGAAACAACGCTGGATTTTTTCGATTCGAGCTATCCAAGAAGTTGACACAGGACTCCAACAATATGAATCCTCTAAATTTATTTTTGAAGCCTCTGCGTTCGATTTTTCTACATCCAGGCACATCCATTCCAAATAAAGGTAAAAGCATCCGCAATACATGAACTTCCTATTGCCATTTGCCTTCGGTCAGAAGTTATTATAACAATGATGTTTTGAAGGAAACGCTTCGTAAGCGTTTGAAGCGTTCGATCTTCAAGCGTCAGTCGCGCATTCGATCGCTTGGAGGACAAATATGACATAAGGGTGCGTTTTAAATGTAATGAAAATAGTTCCAACAAGCAATGAAATACTTCAAATAGAACAAATTGAAATTAAAACTACCTCCTTTCGTCGAATACCGGCACCATAACCTCACTTGCGTCACTGTAAATATGTAAATTCATATAATCATCTTCGACGCCTAAATGTAGGCAATTGATATTGTTTGCTTACTTCAGAACGACCAGGCCGTCGTGGAGCAATCATTATTTTGACTTGACAGCTATAATTTAGACAATTGAAGTTTTTTTTTCGTGTACAACAACCATTTTTGTAATAACATACTTTAAGGGATGTTTGTTTTTTATTGAAAATGAGAATTTAATTAATCTGAACATTAATTTCAAACCAAAATATTAGTAAATATAGTTTAAAATCGTATCTCTTTTCCTTACAATCAAAATATCCAATATTGTAATAGAATACCAAATCATTATCAACGCCAAACTTTAAACATTTGCATACTTTCAGGCGTTAAAGTTATCTAGCAACACATAAGCAGTGTAAATTAAAGATTTCAAGTTCATTTAAAAAAACTCGCCTCTCTCGGTGAAGTGCCATTTAAACAGAACGGAATACATTAATCGCTGTTTTCCGCTCGTTCCGGTTCCGGTGGGCATTACCACAAACGACGATTAAAAATAATAAAAAACGGTCGCACTAATTGATTAGTGGTGTAGCGCTAAATTAATTTCACACTCACCCGGTCCCGGGACGGAAGGGCGGAGTGTGCAGATAATGCTGGGGGGGGATGAAATTTTGGAGAGATCCTTTTTTGGAAACAATAAGATATTTCCGTAGCATTATCCGCTCTTCATACCTCGCCGGCGCATTCCATTGCAGCAACTGGGCAATCGTCAGCTGTATAATTGACGCACCGAATGGTTATTAGTGGTTTGGTTCACAGTTCTCAGTTTCGTTAGCCTTTGGACAATAATAAAGAAAAAAAAAACTGCCACCACCAAGCATCGGATCCAAGCACAGTTGTTGTCAGGCCCGGCAGGATATGGTGAGAAACGGTTGGCGGGAACCATTTTTCCGCGCACTAATTAGTCCGTTTGGCCGCAAATGTGATCGAACGTTCGGGTTTGTTGGCAAAATCTCATTATGCACCATCCCATTTGGGTGCCATTATTATTCATTTGGTGTGATTGATTGATTGATTTATGGAGTGTTTCGTATAATTTCGACACAGTGAATGGTGCTTTGCAAGCGCACACCAATGTCGGTTCAATCGTGCAACCAGAAATGGAGTTTCCATTTGAAACAAAGCTTAAACACAATCATACATTCTTCATTGTGTCTAGCTACGGGAGTGATATCATAATCATAGCAAAGCTCTCCTTCCAGCAAAATGCCACGAACGTTCTGCCGTACCAAATATGACCACAACATACGGCTTATACATTTAAGCACATGAAAAATGAAAAACTCAACATAGCACAATGTTTTGTTTTTGTTCCCCTGCTCGCATTAAACCTGTGGCACTGAATGCATTTAAAATCCGAGCATGTTTTGCGATTATTTTCATCACTGAAACATGGCTGAATAAGCAAAGCAATACCAGCAAAAAAAAAAACTCTCCAAAAAACACATCCTACACCAATCGTGCATTAGGTAGCAGTTGTTCGTTTTCCCGCCGGCAGCACCAAACCATACACGGGGCCTCATCGATACGGTTAAATCGTCTGCCAATCTCATTTCATCCATTTGCACCAGCACAAGCGGGAAACGGGTGGTTGTGGTGGCGAGCGGTGCCGGAGATCAATTTTTATGATGAGTCGTACCCGGGGACATGATTTTGCTGCAGGTACGACCGTTTGCTGTCAGCGTTATTATCAACAGCTAAGAACGCTCATTTCAAGTTGCGATTATTTTCATCACTGAAACAAGGCTGAATAAGCAAAGCAATACCAGCAAAAAAAAAACCCCTGCAAAAAACACATCCTACACCAATCGTGCATTAGGTAGCAGTTGTTCGTTTTCCCGCCGGCAGCACAAAACCATACACGGGGCCTCATCGATACGGTTAAATCGTCTGCCAATCTCATTTCATCCATTTGCACCAGCACAAGCGGGAAATGGGTGGTTGTGGTGGCGAGCGGTGCCGGAGATCAATTTTTATGATGAGTCGTACCCGGGGACATGATTTTGCTGCAGGTACGACCGTTTGCTGTCAGCGTTATTATCAACAGCTAAGAACGCTCATTTCAAGTACGATTACCATCGTCATCATCATCATCAGCAGCATCATCATCATAACTCTTGTGTGCCATCTGGCCTATTGCGCTAGCGTACGTGTGCCTTCGACAACGCTTAAACGCAAATGTCCTTCGGATTTTTGTTCGGAAAACTATATGAATGCCTTCAGGAATCGTTCACTTCCTGTGCATGGTTGGTGCGCGCGCGAGGGTTTTTCCGGCATGAAATGTGGAGCACGCACCATCATTAGCCTAATGAAAAGTGGTACGATTTACGTACGAATTGTCTTTCGGGGATGATTGTGGCGAAGATTGCGTCTGAAAGCGTGTACAGCGATTCGGTTACACTAGCATAAAACATGAAGCGAAGAGAGCTGTTTAAAATATGGAGCACATTTTGTTTTGGGTTTCAGTGTAAAATATAAACGTTGTTAATTACTTCGGTAAGCAATAACAGGCTAAGTCGTTCATTTTCCAACAATTATTAAATATAGTTTCGATATAGTATACTAACAAAGACGCCTAAAGTTATGCTATAATTTGTCGATTAGGCTCAAAGGGGTCTAAACTGTTGAAAAAAACTGTTATAAGTTATTTAATTAATTTTTGCTTCTACGAAGATTTGTGGCAGATTAAGACACGTCAAGACTGGCATAAAATTCTACTTGAACCGTTCTACCATATACATGGTGTGAAATACTACGTGCAAATTAACCCTTTAGTTACCAACCCCACCTTTAGGTGGTCTTCAGAAAAATAGATACAAAATTAGTAAAATATGAGTTTTTGTTGCTTTCAATAATAAAGCCCCTTCAAAACACTCCTACCTTCCTACCTTGGTTCTTTTTTTTACTGCTTTTTGTAAAACGTGACAGCGGTTGAAAGTTGAAATTTTGAGAAAATAGTGCAAAAAAACTAGCTTAAGAAAATTTGATTTTTCATCCTTTTTTTTAAGTATTCAACAGTTATAAAATTATTAAGTAAGTTGATAACGACTTCTTATTTGGCATTGGTATAAGTTTTTCCCAAAATTTTCTCTAAAGTTAACTTTATTATTATACCTGAAGGAAATACAACAATAATTGTAACAATTTTTCACCCAGATGCCCAAAAAAGTATTAATAAAGGATTCATTACTGTTATGAACTGAGAATATGTTTTCAGTTTTCTCTCCACAAACACTAGCTTAAGCAGTTTTTTCACGCAAATCAAAATGCCTCCTGAGGTTGTAGTTAAAACAAAATTAGAAACAGTAAGAACGAAGCCTAGTTGCATACTTGCAGGCTCTACGCATTTTAAACGTTACGCAGCACCTGAAAGTATGCAATCAACGCTACATAAGTAACATTTTGTTCCTTTTAACCTTTAAATTAGAAATGGATTATAATGTGATGTGTTACTGAAGTAGTTAGAATAATATTTACGTTTTTTTTAAATAAAATTATCCTTTTTTATTTATATTAAACATGTTTAAAAGTAAAATTAATAGTTTTTCTATGATAAATTTCAAGTCATTGCGGCACAACGCACAACAGTTGAAAACCATGTAAAACAATATGGAGAATTTTAAAAAGTTTGTTCAAAATGCGTTTATATACTGTATTGTTTTAATTAAAATAAAACTATTTTAACTTAAGATTAATTTTTCTTCTTATAGAACAACATTTTGCGTATTTTTTGCATAAAAAAGCAATAAGAACATTCAGCAAAAACAAGAGCCAACCTCATTAGGCATAGTGCCGCACACACTGTTCGAAAAGTTTTCGAAAACAACACATAAAGTTGTACACTTTTTTTGTGTTGTTGCTCAACTCAAAACACTCACTAAAACTTTCTAACAAAAAGCATCTCCAAAAGACGGGAAAAACTGTCGTAGGGCGTAAAGCAAACCGAACACAAACAAAAAGAAACGAACATAAGACACGAAAAACATGCATACCAGCAGGCGCAAAAGACGCGGAACCTAACCTTTTTAATGGCGTGGCTGTACCATGTGTACCACCACGGTGTTTCGGGGGCCTTGGTGTAATCATTTAATTAGGAATTTATCTTCCTGTCACAACCATCAGCACGGTTTCCACGGTGTGTGTGTGTATGGTTCCCGGCCAGGAGAGGATGTGCTAGAGAACATCTTAGCGGGCTGTCGTGTTTTACAGCCCCGGATGCGGGTGCTTTGAAAATAGTTTTGCGCCAGCTATTAAAAAATAACAGTTCCCATCTCGGCCCGGCCCGGTGGAACAAAAAGGCATGTATTTCAACTTTTGCCACATCGCAGGTCGCTCATTACGTTCGTTCGCCCCTTTAGCCAGCAGCATTACCTTCCTTACAGACAGACACATTTTTCTCCATCCTCTTTCTTTTCTTTTTCAAGGTACACCAGCATTCATTCCAGCTAGGGTGAGCAAGAGGGGAGACCCACGGGGGCTGAAAAGGAAGGGTTTTGTGTCCGCACAACATAACACACCATTAACGGCACATAAAACCGTGAAACGAATGTGCCATTCTGCGCATCTTGCGTGGAATGTAGTGATTATTTCGAATAGCGTACCTCTCTCTGCTCGCTAAACCTGCCATTGGGGCCACCACACACGGGCAACCGAATCGAGCCAAACTCTCGTGCCAAACCAGACAGGATCACTGATGTCGATGATACTGTGTTGTTACTTGCGCTACCATTCCTACACTCATGTGATGATGCTGGACGGTTGTATGCCTTCTTCTGCACGTTAAAGGGAAAATGATAATCACACGGGCAGCGATAAGCATCCGCGTAATCGTTACGCAGGGATTTGTGTCTGTCAAACAGTGGCAGGTGGCAGATAACTCACCAGTCCACTCACACTCGATGATGATGACGCGTTTGCGGAGGATGCCGAATGTCCAATGGGGTTTACTTTTTTTGTTTTACAGTCCATTATATGCGGATGGTCCGTAAGCTTAGATTTTCGACGTAATATGCAACGCTAATAACCTGTAACGGCTCTGACAATGTGTGTGTTATAAATAGAGTGACAGATGGGATCTATAAACAACATCAAAAACGATGGACACAAAAACCATTTCAGTTCATGATTTACGTCATTTGATGTGTTACAGTGACACTTAAACATTCAATCTAAAGACCTAAATATTACATAACGAATATTTCCTTAATTATCTGATAATGTGTACATCTGCCTTAGAAAAGTACCATGGAATGTGGAAAATATAAGCATTTTCTTGCAACAAATGTTGACGAACTACAAAAAATAGTTAAAAGTACCAATCGGAATCTGCACAGTAATTCTAGTTGAAACCTGAATGGATTCCGGATTATTCTGAGGGCCCATCACTACAGTGGCAATTTAAGCGATAATACGCTAGTTTATGGTTTATGCGATAATACCATGGATCCTAGTCGTTGCGACAAGCAAAAATGCAAAAATTTTAGTAAAAAGAATCGCAACTCATCTTGGATCTCCTAAGGTCAAATAAAATTCTATATATTTACAACGTTTAATCAACATCATTTTCAATCAAAACGTCTTTCGAGCGTAGTCCTCTGAAATTAGCAGAGTGTTACCAGAGTGATGTGAGGGTCTTTTAACTAGAGTGAAATAATTTGTTGGCTTCTGCTTCAACATGTCAGATAACGTTTCGATCTTTGAGAGAGGTTTACCTTCATCCTAGGAAGTACTTGATTCTTCCATATCACTATTTGAACACTTGGAATATGATTTTAACATCTTTTTCTCCTTTGGTTCACAAATCTTTGTGAGGTCTTGCCTTTTCAGGTTTTCTTGACTTGACGCTGAATACTCGGTTCTGTGTTTTAACATCCGCATGACTTAAAACAGTCGACATTTTTCAATCGTTGGATGTCACAAAACTCGGTCCGGTGGTGATGGCACAGCGGCGCCGGTCTTCACACGGCAGGATCGGGGTTCAAGTCTCATCTGGGTCGTTCCCCCATAGTGAGGATTGACTAACCAACTATGCGGTATCAATTAGTCTAGTAAGCCAGAAATGGCAGGCATGGCCTTAAGAGGTCGTTAGGCCAAGAAAGAAGAAGAAGATGTCACAAAACTAAAACCCGTAACACCAGCCAGATGCTTGGTTTATAGTTTACTGTAACATATGTAGTCGAATCACTTCTTTTGAACGATTCAATCGTAATGCATAGCTTTAGAAGTCTTTTTTGATGATTTTTCGCCTATTTTATCCTAGGATCGTTTTATCACTTCTGGAGTACCAGACGTGGTGAAAAATTTTGTTGGAGTGTATTCCAAAACCAAACCATATTGCATTGGTATTGAAGCTTCAATAAATGATTTTTTTGCCTATTTTGGAAGGCACCAACTGTTTATAATACTAATGGTATTACTCACACTAGCGCCATCTAGTGCTAAATACGAACAACACGTTTGACAGTTGCGTGAACGAAGTAAGATCTTTCAGCTTTGCGATTTACTGTAGACGAGCTTTACTGACATAGACAAAATAAATAGCTTAAATTCAATACTGCATCCGATGTAAACCCAAACTGTTCCCATTCTTCTGTTTTAACACCGACCTTCATTAAGCTTTTGTTTGACTACAGGATAAAGATGGGATCCAATTAACTTTAATCGGTAAAGGTGCGTTCCGTTTGATGTGAATCGTATTCAATTTTGGTCCTGATTTTGTGGCTATATGTAGTTGGGACTATCAACGCTAGCGCAAAAGGTTAATAGCTGCTGTAGCTCCTAAGCTTGCTCCCATTCGTGCCTCAGTTCCATAGTTGCGTAGACGGATGTTTACCAAAAATGATTGATTACACAAGATTAGGTTCCCGTTTCCTTTGTTCTGCAATCGAGTGAATGTTGCGAGACTTGTGATGCTACTAGCAAGACCATCGAAGTTTGTCAAACGTCTAAAGTGGGGGTGGAGTGTGTCACTTACACATCCTCCAGCACATCCGGGTTGCTTGTGCCGTACAAAGCACGCCGTGTGTGTACATCGATAAAGGCCCGCCGAAGTACCCTCATGTATCGATAAGATCAAAAGTTTGATAGCAGCCTGAAGAACCAACCTCATGTCCTGATCCGGACAGGATATTATAATTTCGTGTCGGTACAAGACAGCACCACGGCACCATGTTCACCACCCGAGAACCGAGTACTCCTAGGCCACTTGTGCGTGTTTTACACACTCAAACACTTGTGCTGCATAGGCTAGCACAACTTGTACGACGTACTGTTGGAGATTACCTTCGAATCGGTCGCTAAGATCTCGCGCGCCGGTTTCCTTGTGGCGCCCGTTGCCATCCTAATTAAACTTGCAGCTGGAAGGTTTCCACGGGTAGCTTTTCTTCCCCGACGAATAAGTTCGACGCATTCTACACCGTGCACATCCTGGTTTCGCCGTTGTTCGACAAGCAGTGCGCGTCCACAGGTCTCGAGGGTCCGATCGGTACAGGCGGCACATGCGGTACTGCACCAGAGCAACCGTGTCCAGCGTGGAAGGATGGGGTGGGAAATTTAATTAAAATGAAATATAAACACCCAACATTCCTGGGTGCGAACCCGAAACGAACGTAACACTCACAAAGGCGCAAGCGAAAAAGGAGTCTGATGAATTTAAAGCGCCGAACATGAAACCTTAGCTCGTTCGCTTGTCGGTTGGCTGGCTGACTACCAAAAAGGCAAGACGAGAGAAACTACAAAAACACACACACAAGCGCCAGACATTAAACAAATAGCAACTGTGTACCGTGCGCAACATTATGAACCAATTTTCTCCACATCTTCCAGATGGCAAGAGCACGCCCCAAGAAAAAAAGGGCTTGTATAAGCTCATTAAAGGACACTCTAAGACGCTGCAGCGTGCCAAAAGGTTTAGTACACGCGGGGTTGAGTGATTATTTTTCCAGCAGAAAAATGAGAAAACTTCCACCAGACATTCGAGGTTCGATTGCACTGGGAAAGCAAATTAACAGGGAAAACGGGCATTAAAACGCTACACAAAATACATCTGTTTGCGAGTCGGTTTTCATCGCTACAAGATGAAAGCTTTACCTTTCGGCCGCTCTGGAAGCCGAAGGTAATATTATTCATCACTCGTAGTATGCGGCTCCGCACGGGTAAACGGTTGTGCCGGGTACGATCGTTTGGGGGAAAGCCTTTCATCGGGCCAGAGCGCGATGACAGCGCGCCCGGAATTGCTTACTGATGAACCCATCAAGCATTACATTTGGATAAAATATTCATCACACAGAGTTATTAAATTGTTATTGTAGTGTTCAAATATTAAACTTCAACGCGCGTTTGCTTTTCATCCGCCGCGGGAAGGTTTGCTCTGTCACAAACAAGCGAGCTACAGTACGCCTTTTCCCACACCGAAGCGCATAGTGGGGCTAGTAGTGGACATTTAGTGAGACGGGTCCATCCAGCTACGGGTTTTGATCCATATAATGGAAGATATCATTTAACGAACTGTTTCTAATGGAGAGTGGGGTATTGCAAGCTCTACAAGGAACTTTGCAATCATATAGTGGAATATTGCATTCAGTTTGGGAAGAATTTGCAGCTTGGCCGTGAAACTATTTAATCAGCTGTGGAATTTCTGCCATTCTGTTTGTTCTTTCCATGCCAAACTGGCAATTTACGATTTAAAAAATCGTTCAACATTAGAACGGGTTCCACAACGGACTTAAAATATCCCAACGTCCATTGGAAACATTTAAATAAAAAAAAAAAATCCATTTTATGGATCGAAGCCCTGCAATTTGAGGAAATCAGAAATAGCAGACCGACACCTCCCGAGGTTATAGTGTTAAAGACGAAATAACTTGCAAACATGTCTACCCGCTAGACAAGTATTTAGGATTTTATAATTTGTAACGCCTGAAGGTATGCAAGCAAAACAAGAGCGTACATCGTTTGTGAGATCTTCGAGCTTGTGATATCGTGTATATATACACTCTACTAAACATGGGAGATTGCTTATGTCAGTTAGCTATTAAATAATAGCCCTTATTTCTTGTAACAGTCTATCAACTATTTATTTAAATCATTGCATACATTCAGGCGTTTGCATTCAAAAACTCGTCACTCTTTTTTCATGTAAATCATGAAATGATTTTCTACACACATTTTTATAAAAATTGTACTGAAAACTAATTATGTACTGCCCACTACCACTGTGCCAAATTACCATGGTAGCACCACTTACCGAGTGATCTCGCCAAGGTTAGGTCGGTCGTCGGTGTGGGTAAGCATTTAAAAATTCTCTTTTACGACCATAATGAAGCAACATTTCGCGCTTAGCCTGGTCCGTCCACTTCACCCGACCCACTTACACCGCTGTACTGTCCGTGCGTGCAAGAACATTGAAGGTCCCGCATCTCATCCCATCTGCGTTTGCATGCGTTCCTTCATTTTTTTCCCCTAGAATTTGAGGGTTTCCCCGGGACGGACGAATGCAGGAGCGTGCACGGTGTGTAGAAATTAATTTGATTTTAGACTTTCACATTCACAAATTATTCTCGGTAGAGTACTTGAATCGAGTCGAACCCACCGTACCCACCCAGCCCAGTCGGCTGGGTGGTGGATTCACTTTGCGAGAGCTTTTAAAAGGGTTCGGCTGGGTTTTTGATTGCGAGCTGCTAGGCTAGCGTAGTACACCCCGGTCTTAATGGGACCTTGTGTGGGATACGGTGGATGCTGCGGGTATACACCATAGGCACATCGGAAAATAGATGTTACGCCACCAGCGGTAGCGTTGGAAACAATGTTGCTTTTAGAGCAATTTGGAATCCTCGCACATCCTCGCAGGACGCAGTCGGTACGGACCTGGCAGCTAGACACAAATGGGAATGCTCGTGAGAGTTGTTGAGAGTACAAACCGACGGGGAAAAACACACGCACCGGGTTGGGATGCCGAGGGAAGGGGATGTTTTTTGATGTTAGGAAAATTCTTTACACCCTACTCGTACAGCTCGCTTCTTCTTCGTCGCCCGCACACTGCCGGCTTTTGTCTATGATCAATCTGCTGTTTTTGCTCCCGGGAGGATGCCCGAAAGATCGAGGGCCTTCTTTCGCATTCGCTTTTCATTTTCGCGCAATTTGATACAAATGTTTCGTTCTGGTATGTTTGCGCTTTTCACCCTAGAGGGGTTAAATGTTTTTGTTTCCATCTTTGTGCGAACGCGGAAAATCCACGAACTGGTGCCATACGATATGACTTGAAAT
>KZ061673.1:163159-229528 GCA_002091835.1 Anopheles maculatus | reverse complement strand
AATCATTGCATACATTCAGGCGTTTGCATTCAAAAACTCGTCACTCTTTTTTCATGTAAATCATGAAATGATTTTCTACACACATTTTTATAAAAATTGTACTGAAAACTAATTATGTACTGCCCACTACCACTGTGCCAAATTACCATGGTAGCACCACTTACCGAGTGATCTCGCCAAGGTTAGGTCGGTCGTCGGTGTGGGTAAGCATTTAAAAATTCTCTTTTACGACCATAATGAAGCAACATTTCGCGCTTAGCCTGGTCCGTCCACTTCACCCGACCCACTTACACCGCTGTACTGTCCGTGCGTGCAAGAACATTGAAGGTCCCGCATCTCATCCCATCTGCGTTTGCATGCGTTCCTTCATTTTTTTTCCCCTAGAATTTGAGGGTTTCTCCGGGACGGACGAAGGCAGGAGCGTGCACGGTGTGTAGAAATTAATTTGATTTTAGACTTTCACATTCACAAATTATTCTCGGTAGAGTACTTGAATCGAGTCGAACCCACCGTACACACCCACCCAGTCGGCTGGGTGGTGGATTCACTTTGCGAGAGCTTTTAAAAGGGTTCGGCTGGGTTTTTGATTGCGAGCTGCTAGGCTAGCGTAGTATACCCCGGTCTTAATGGGACCTTGTGTGGGATACGGTGGATGCTGCGGGTATACACCATAGGCACATCGGAAAATAGATGTTACGCCACCAGCGGTAGCGTTGGAAACAATGTTGCTTTTAGAGCAATTTGGAATCCTCGCACATCCTCGCAGGACGCAGTCGGTACGAAGCACTGGAAGGCAGGAAGCGGACCTGGCAGCTAGACACAAATGGGAATGCTCGTGAGAGTTGTTGAGAGTACAAACCGACGGGGAAAAACACACGCACCGGGTTGGGATGCCGAGGGAAGGGGATGTTTTTTGATGTTAGGAAAATTCTTTACACCCTACTCGTACAGCTCGCTTCTTCTTCGTCGCCCGCACACTGCCGGCTTTTGTCTATGATCAATCTGCTGTTTTTGCTCCCGGGAGGATGCCCGAAAGATCGAGGGCCTTCTTTCGCATTCGCTTTTCATTTTCGCGCAATTTGATACAAATGTTTCGTTCTGGTATGTTTGCGCTTTTCACCCTAGAGGGGTTAAATGTTTTTGTTTCCATCTTTGTGCGAACGCGGAAAATCCACGAACTGGTGCCATACGATATGACTTCAAATGTAAAAGAACTGCACATCAAGTTGTTTTTTTTTTTGCTGGAAGAAGACGGCGTGACTACATTGTTTGTGCACCGTTTTTTTTTTTGTTTTGTTTAATGAGTTTTACATCACTGTGAACAGTCCCGAGAGGTGATGGTTTATTTAATGAAATATTTATGGAAGTAAGGTTTTGCGAAATGTATTGTTCATGATAACAACAATTCAATTATTTTTGAAGTATTTATTAACAAAAATCGCATTGTACCTTCAGAGATGATATTTGAGATTTAAAGTAACTCAATTACATCAAAGATTATATCTAGAATGGCTTTCTAATTCAATTACGAAATACCTCCAGTTGTAAGTAAATTTTTTTACTGAGTTAAACGCCTAAAGGTAGGCACCATGCCAAATAAAAGCATAAACAAAAACAGTTTTTAAAACATAATAATGATCAAGATACAGATACAAGATGTTTATTTATTATTTTAAGTATTTATGAGTGCTACGAAATTAAATTGTATAACCTATTTTTAAACAAAATCGCGTTGCACCTTTAAAGATAATGTTAGGGGAATAAAAATCAAACCTAAAATGACTTTACAAGTTCGATGCAGAAAGAACGCTATTCACAAGCAGTACATCACATACTGAGCTAAACGCCTAAAGGTAGGCACCACGCCAATCAAAACCTTGTTTACCACATTTTTAGATGTTAAATCAAATGTATCTGATTGCTTTCGGCAATTATCTTCAATTAGTTTTACATTCTTATACCTGATTCTATAATCCAATGTAATCTGTGTTGTAATAATGTTTTACATGCTATAAATCTGATACGTTGCGATTAATTAATTCTCTACCTAAGCCCTTTTATTTTTTGGCACTTTAATTTTGCTTTCTAGATACGAGATATTCTGATTATGTTTTTGCTTGTCTTCCTATTTCTCGCTTTCCTCACGTCATCACGACCAGTACAAAGGTGTGCCGTCCTTGTTCGAACAGTCACTTCAAAAGGATGGAACGATGCCGGCTTGACGACCGGAGATCGGATTCATCATAATGGCGAATGGCACGGGCTATCGCTGATTTTAAATTGAAAACTTTACACCTTCCGGGACCTTCCACCATTTGCGAATCGTGGAGGGAAAGGTAGTCTGCGTGTGTGTTTCTGTGAGTGCGTGATTACGCAAAGGAAGCAGTCATACGCCATACACCGTACCGACCTTCTGATGATAAGGACACACGTGTACTCGTTCATCGGAGCGGATTGTACCGTAGGGAGTTTTCACAGCCCACGGGATGAGATGGATGAGGTCATCAACGAGGCAGAATTTGTAGAAAATTGAATCACCCCTTGAAGAGCACAGAACGCAAGAAATCCCTAGTGTGATACGATCCATCGGAAACCCACACACACGCACACGCACATACTACGTCAAAGCGTTGGTTGGCTCGATTCCGGTGAAAAATCCTCGTCCCTCTACATCAACCTCTATCCGCTGCCTCGCCGTTCTGCAGTCCCGGACCCGGAATTATGGAAATATCTGATTATATTTGGAAAACCCTCATCTTTTCTGCCGTTACGGTAACGGGTAAAAACACTGGGCGAAAGAAAGATGCGACGCGAGCAAAAAACGCCATCAGCGATCTGGTGGAAAATTGTGTCATCAAGGCACCAGGCACCAGGAGGGGGAAAACGTGGGTTTACCGCCCCGAAAAACCCTGTTATGGTACCGAGGTGCGCCCGAAGGTAGGCTATCGACACACTCGGGACATCGGTCCCAGGCGGTCTCGCAGCCATCCGTGTGCACGTACATCATCATCTTGCACTCGTCGTTTGGCGTGCCTCCTTTTCAGAAGTATCGCCGGAGTGGAAAATTACCTTTGATTTAATTAAACCTGTACAGATTCGGGCGAAATGCTGCACTTTTGCCAGTGCCAGTGCCCGGTGCGTTGGACTGTTTCCCGGGGAGCCGGTGTATGATGACTGGGTGGTAAGAGATGAGTGGATCGTGTGCGAGGCACATGGCAGTACCAACATGACAGCCAGCTGGTGATTGAGAGCCAATGGCCAGAAATATTGATCAGCTTCATTACTGTTGAGCCTTGATGCGTCAAATTGCGATAGGTTTCCTGCTGTGAATAGCTCGTAGCGTTTGTTAGAGATCGTTGAACTTCAGCAAAGTACTGTCTTCTATTATACCATGAAGTATGCATTTAAGGTATTATCAAAGACCTGTTTAAAGCCTAAAACTTTTCACAAAAAACGCTTATGCAGGATGCAAAATGAATTTTCAATAATGATTGCATACTTTTAGGCTCATGAAACTCTAATAACCTTTGTGAACTTAACCGAACAATGTATATATCTTTATCTAATGTAATTTTCTTTAACGTTGTAGTATAAAAATGGCATGAAATCCTTCATCATGATAGTAATTCTGAGAAGTCGACATTGGTCGACATAGACGGAAAGCGAGCTATTTAGGGGCTGCTCAAGCAAATGTCGTTTACGACAAACGACAACGACATGTCTTATGAGTGTTCTAGCATTCGTTGGCCAACATATAGCTGTCAGTCAAACTGTCAACGAACAACCGATCGGTTTGGCATATATGTTTGACAACCAGCAATGTTTTTTACCAAAATTGCTAACGTGAAGGTATGTCAACGAACAAATACAAACCAATTTGTATTACGACAAATGCCCACTCGTCAAATCGAGCAGTTTTCGTACAAGATCCTCAACATTTCCCCTACTTTTTGTATTCGCATGCGAGATATAATATTGCCATCTCTCTTTGGAGGTATGATTTTGTTCATCTGTACTGCTCTCTCACGTTTTCACTGCCTTTTTTTATCCAACTCGAGAGTACAATCGTAGCAACCCATGTATCTATGCAGTGATTGTGCCTTTGTACATGTATACATTCGCCTTCGAGAAGTTGACAAGTCCAACGGAGCTGGTAGGTTCTGAACACCAAAACTAAAGCTAAACAGAACTAACATCTTTTACATCTTTCTAGCAAAAATCTTCCAGACGACGAATCATCACGACATCGAGATCGTCCCTGCATCGAAAGCGTCACGGCCTGAAGCAGAACGCGGGAAGAACGCGATGGAATCAAGGTTTCCAGCGTTGCTCCAGAGCCGGCATCGGAGGCTAAATCTTGTGGTGAAAAGTGTCGTGAAAAATATCAATGTAACTAGTGTTTTAACAGTGTTATCAGTGCCGTTGTTCGTGGGCGAAAGGTTTCGACCACACTTTTATCAATAAAGTGATTTTTTTTATTAAAACTTTGATATACCTGTCGCGGTGGAAACGATGGTTGCTGAGATGAAAGAAAACATATCACTACACCAATACATGCATACCCCGAGGCTGTGTGTGCTCACACACACTACCACAAACGCTCATGCACGAACCTCCTAATTTGCTCCTCAGCCCATACAAAAACGTCCTCATTTTTACTCTAGCTTGAGGAGGTGTGACACAAAATTAGGACGTTGCATGCAGGTTCGAGCACTTTTTTGACGACGGGGTGTTCGTTGATGTTTGACAGCTTATTCTAGAGCACCTCCATGCAGCCCCAAACGTTTGTTTTTGTCGGTTGTCGTAAACGACATTTGCGAGAGCAGCGCCTTAGGATTTTAAGTTAATAATTTTGAGTATACGTATACTATTTTCAAGATTGTTCCAACAAATATTGAACCAATTTATGTCTACTAGTGTTCTTAGACAGTTTTGTATGGCATATAAAGATTCCCATGAAGCTAAACAGCAGTTCTTATGAACAGTTCACACGATAATTTCGATGCTTCAAGAAACTATCTGGACCGGCATGAACCTATACTGTATCTGAAACCGACTTGTTTGCTAGTTGCAGTTTCTAGAGCATGGATTTTTCCTTCGTTGGCACAACAACCTCGAGAAATCTTGGCCTAATTTTATGGGCTTCCTTGACTTCATGTCCAGCTTGTCAGTCCTGCATATGTACCTGTTCCTTATTGATATTTTAAAAAAAGACCTCAGCAGAGTACTGACAGCAGATGGCTGAGGAATCATACGGGTAGCTTAAAGGAGTTTTCAATTCTTTGATGCCCCGGATTTTGTTTAGGGGATTGTAGCATAACACGCTCCTTTTTACTAGGTTCAAACTCTGAATATTTAGTTACGCTTTAATTCTCCCTTAAATAGCCAGATCTCTATACCTTACACAATACCATGATGTTCTCCTGGTCGATCCTAGTAGATCTCTCAGTGTCAACGACGTTGCCCACTGTCCTGTTCGATAACTTCCTCCAATATGCTGCAGCATCATTTGGTTTGAACTATAAAATAGTTTTCCATTAGTCCTTCTTCCAAATGCAAACTATCTTTAGAAAAACAACTAATCGTCCCTTCAAAACAACGTCATCGGATCAAAGCAAGCTGGCATAAACAATACTGTTGATTAATTTTAGTTTATTATCTTCAAATCCAAGTTAGCGCTGATTGTAGTTATGGGAACTTGCGTACAACACAATTGCGGTAAGCTCAAAATGTTAGCACAATAGCACCAGACGATCGAAAGTTCGAAATCTGCTTTTCCAAGGAACCAATTTATGTATGCTCTCAGACATTTACGCTAGTTTCGAAATTAAATTGACCTCCTGCAATAATATTATTTCAATTACAGCCCACCGATAATTTAAAATAGCTTTCTGCCTTTTCCCTCATCAATGCCTTTTCTTCCTTCTGCAATTCTAGCTTACCGGAGCACCAGTCTCCAGGGCCACACCAAGAAACGAAAGCCGTTCTTTCTAGTTTATTTTTTGAATGTCCCTCCACACATTCTCCACCTGGTCCTGGTCAGCTTCTGACAGTGTCTGCGAAATACTATACTCTTTCAAAGCACATGTGCACACCATCCTATCTTCGAGGACGGTTTCCTTGTCGGTGCATTATTTTAGCATTTTCGGTCTGACAGTTTCTTTCGTTTCTCGGTATGGCGCTTGCTGGTGGTGCTGCTGTTGCTAGCCAACTGGTGCACAACTGCACCGCAAAATGTGAACAAATCATTTTCCATTTCCAATGCCCATCGGAACTTTCGGTTGCTCCGGTCTATTGCCAGCCTATCGTTTTGCTGTGTTTTTTGCTAACCGATTCAGCAGCTTAAGGAGTTTTACTTCAGTCTTCCCGGGAATTGAGCTGCTGCCAATGGAAAACGAGAGAAAAATCGCTCTAAGGAACCAGAAAAAAAACACCTTGGAGAACTAAAGAAACCTCCTTTAACCTTTTCCCGAGTAAGCGAAGCGTTTTGGGCAAATAGCAAGAAGCAAAAAAAAAAAAACGGAAAGGCCCTAACGAAAGACAGCGACAAAGCACGTGGATAAACGAAAACTTATTGGAATCATTTTTTTTCTCTCCATCTGGTTCCTTCTTGTACTGGCATCGTATGGGGGGAAGAAATGGAGAATTATACTCAGCACTAGACACGAGACACAAAAGGAAAGAAAAAAATCTTGAAACGAATTGATCACCACATGGCACCAAGGATCGAGCCGAAATAGCTATCGCTATACGGTGGAAGAAGTTCCATTATTCTACTTCAGCTAGAAAGTCCCAATCCAGGGACAGTGCCGATTATCTTCCACCGGGAAGGCCTTTTTTGGCAGTTTGATTCTTCGGTTCTGTGAAGGTGTTGGAGCAGAAATAAATTGAAATCGATTTATCGTGGTCTGACGTACGCTGATCGGTGATAGGTGATTTCGTTTGCCTGCTCGGTCGACGGAATGGAAAACGATCAGATTTTTCTCTTTTGAAGGAAACTCTCACACACGAACACATTAAATTGTACATCTGTTTACCCTTTCATTAGCCGTGTTTGCGGAAAGTATTAACCGAGGCAATGAATTACAAAGCAAAAGGAGTGAAAGTTTGCACCAGTTTCCCCACGCCGCGTACCCGACAACTCACCAAAACAACTACCATTATTTGCACCAGTTTACTAAACTTCAGGCTAAATATTAGCCCTTCGGCGTTGCATATTTGCGCTGGCCCTGGGCAAACTTGCCGCACAGCAAGCAATAACCAAACGTGCACACCTTTCCAGTCAATTTCCTGCACACCGAACAAAACTTCTACTCGGTAGCACGGACAACTCCTGAAGACTATTAGTAGGTAGTGAGGGCTAAGTTTCGGCCAGACATCGTCACTGGTCACTAAATAAAAACAAACGGTCGCCAAAACTTTTGGACCACTATTGAAGGTGTGTGTGTGTGTGTGTTTTGTGTGGTGGAGAAGTTTGTGTTTTGGAAAATTACAAACCATTCCGGGTCAGAAGATCCTGTTAGCCGTTAGTTAAAGAGATGCTGACATTCTTTCGTACCTTGATATTCTCCCTTGATGACTTCCTGACGGGCGATTAAGGCGAGGCTGTGGGTGCAGCGTCTGGAAGTCTGGGAATTCTCAGCGAAACCTTCTAACCTTTTACGAACTGACCGGTACATGGAATGCACTATAGGATCGGTGGGTACATATTGAAGTCATAAAAGCTTTTTGGAAGATTTTGTGTTAAAATACCACCCAGACTTGTTTAACTATGTCCGGGTAAAATAATCCAGATTTTTATCCCTCCAAGAAGAACGGAGCGGCCCGGTGGTGTATACGATAGCGGTGCCGGTCTTCACACGGCAGGACCGGGGTTCGAATCCCGGCGGACCGCCTCCCCGTACGCAGGACTGACTATCCAGCTACGGGTAAAACTTAGTCACAGAAAGCTAACAATAGCTGACAGGCCAAGACCTCACGAGGTTGTAGTGCCAAGGAAGAAGAAGAAGAAGAAGAAGAAGAACGGAGAAGAACGTTTAAGATTTGATTGTCTATGGATCATAAGTACTTTTAGGATACTGTATTAGCACACTGTAAGCAGAAGATTAATGTGCTTAACCGCAACTGTTTAACCTTGTTTTGACATTCATATCCAGAGCTAAATGAGATCTACAGGGTGGCAACGTAAAAGTGGAGGAGTGCAGACATGGACCGAGTTTCCTGGAAACGTATTGGACACCTGGCCATGCCTACTTGACGTGCTCCCTAGGAACAACTCAAGAAAGAAGAAGAAGACCATACCTGGGCGATCAAAGCCTTATGGGCTGAAACTGAATCCTGTTGAAAGCAAAACTGTCTTTACCAAAAAGCATTAAAGTGTGTAGGACTCAAATGACCTTTGGAAACGTGTTGCAAGTAATACTTTTTGTTTAGTTTTACGTCTCCATTAATTTCCCTTTTAGGTCCCCAAAGAATCACATTTGGCGCATTTAGATATTGCTTGGCTGCTCTTTTCATAAGCTAGAATGAAGATCACGAAGACATCCTCCATAGAAACGATCATCTTGCTTGTCTCAAGGTACCTCTAGAGTACACTACTTTTCGTCTAACTGCGTGCGTCTTCAGTAGCATCTGAGACCCTGACTACCCTATGGGAAATATTTTTATTAAACTGTGAATGTGCGTATTAGTTCTTTGCTGCCACCCTGTATAAAGTGTAATTGAGACATCATCTAATTTTAGTTGAACCTTTAACCTCGACTTCAGTTAATGGTCAGGAATGCTTAATTTAATTTTAACTTGAAATATTCGGAACAGATATACGTTTCTTCAGAATACGCATAGAAACAACTCGAATCATTACTTTGCCGGATGTAGCTTAGGCAACTTTGGACAATCTTGTTATTCGTTAATTTAGTGTTCAGATTTACTATATTAAGATTCAATATGTTTTTTTATCAATTGCCAAAGTAAACGAACAAACTAATGAACTGATTTTAGGTCTTAGAGATTAAAACTAAGAGTTATAGCTTGAGATACCCTCTCAGGGTATCTCAGAGAGGTCTGAGGCTTATCATTTCTGACTTTCTTGACTTAATTTACTATGGATTGAACAATTACTGATACATTTTATTTACCATAAATTAATTAGATTTCTTGCAAAATATAATTTATTTGTTGATATAAAATAGTATGTCTAAAACACACGAAAGAAATCACTTATGACCACGGTCACGGCCAACAGTGCAACGGTACCGGAAAGTTTTACCCTCTAATGGCGATCCTGTACAGCCCCAACCCCTTTGCCGGAAGCCAATCCTTTGCTCACTTTTCCGGAGACAGATATCCTTAAGGGTATCTGGAGGTTTTGTGGTTACCCAGGTACAACGCTAGGATAAACTTTCTGCACTGATAAAACAAGCCCCAACTTTTGCCGGGGGAAGATTGCTGCAGTCGGTACCGAGCGGGTACCTTGCTTAACATGTGCCCCGTCCGGATTTCACGATTACAACCCAAACCAGACCGGCGAGTGCTGTACGATTAAGCTGCCTCGTGCTGGCAAAGGTCTTAGCATTCGGGGGTACAGTAATACTTCTGCTGGGGCTCCTTCGGCTAACGAGCTCCCGGGCTTTTCTAAGCTTGTAACTGCAACCCTGGCAACCATCTTACAACCGGGATCAGTTTGCCGAAAATTAACGTTAGACTGGGAAATTGGTAAGAAGAAAGCCCGGAGAATGGTGGGAATGGAGGTGGGTTTTATAGTTGTTTTAAGCTTTGCCGAATCGTTCCAGGTAGAAACCGGTACCGGTAGCCGGGAGTCTTTGTTGTAGTAGGAACATTACCAGCCAGCACTGTGTAATCAACAATTGTCCCGCACGGAGAAAGTTCAACCAAGGCGAAAAGGGTGCACCCGAGTTTCTTCTTTTGGTGTGGTAGAATTTCTTGAAAGCGTTTCTGGGAGATTCGGCGAAGGCGCATCCTCCCATTGTACGCAGAATGCGCAAGAGGGCAAGTGAAGCAGAAAGTAATGAGTTATTGGAATGGAACTTTTTGTAATAACGCTCCAAGTTGGCGATGTAAGTTCCGCGAGAAACGATTCTCGGGAAAGCATTAATTCTGTTATATCACTAGACTTTTGTTAAGTGGAATTAAGATCTCGGTTTTTTTTTCACCACCGGGAACTCAACATGTACACGCCTCACACCGTCTATTATCTGCACAACAAACGAAGTCCTTATCGTGGACTGTGGTGCTATCCGGCAAATCGTGAATATCTTAATGTTGGGTACGTTCCGATCTTTCTTCATGCTGGCGAACCTTGCAAGAAGCTTTCATCAATGGCGGACATTAGAAAACGTTGAATGGCGGTGATTACTATGAATAGAGCGTCTAACGATAGGCGTCGCTGCCTACAACCTGCCACCCAACGAAGGAAAAAGAAAGGAAACAACGCCAACCAAGCAACAGCGACATCTTCACCAACCATCCAACCCAGCTTACCGTACAACACAGCGGACAGCCGTGTGGTTTGTTTTCGTTTTCTGCTTCGCTTACGATGTGACACCGACCAGACTGGTGAGGGACTGGTGAGCAGTGTTGCTTGAGACCATCCTCTCCCTCATTTCCTGCATCCCGGTCCCGGTGCATTCATTAGGGCAACAAGCAAGTCCTGCGCACACACACGGAAGTTGTTGTTCCACAGCATGTTGTTGTTGTTGCGTTGAGCAGCAGGAAAGAAATTGTTTTTCCAACTTCAAACATAAATTGATTAGCCTGATGTGGTTTAAGGGTCTCCCCTTCACATGCTGTCCGCCATTTTTGGGGACGGCTTCTTGCCAAACCCCATTTCTGGACGCTGTCGACACACCGTCCCGACCACGTGGCAGCAGCTACGGTTTTAAACGTCAGCCTGGCAAAAGCGTCAAGCAAAACCCGGTGGCGTTTTCGATAGTGTATGAATTTAATTAAATTTTCCAACCACCGTGCACCGGTCGGGCGGAAAGTTTCGCAATATTTAGCGACCGACCGGCCGGGCCGACACCGAGGTTCGTACGGTGTACTACGACGGAGCACCGGAGTGTACGGAGTGACTTCCAGGTTTCGTTGCGGTTTACGAGCAACACACTCACATCTTGGCCGTTCCATCTTTTCAGCTGCACGATCAAACTTGATCGACTTTTAAGTTTTTGGCAGCATGTATCGTTGCGAAAGAATGCCACAGCAAAAGGGGCGCTCACCGCTCGACCCAACACGTTCCCTTTCGTACCCGCTGCAAGATGTGAGTTTTGGTTTATTCAATTTGAAATGGTTCATTGATTGGGTTTACTTTTCGTGGCAAAGTTCTGCCTGAAACCCGGTAGCGCACCGTTCCCGGGCAAAACACAATCGCTAGAGCGCCAGGACGCTGAAACAACAAAACGTTTTGTCAATCTCAAAAGTTATCTTCAAAGCCAGCAGGGCTTCATTTATCAGCAGTGCCCGTTCAGCGACCGTCTTTTATGGGGCGGAATTTCGTTCCGTACCTCGCTGGAAATATCTTCCCGCCGGCGGTGGAATTCTTATTGTTTCCGTAAACAATTAAGCTGATTGGAAGATAAATGGATGAAATTAATTTAATTTGATAGTTGCGTTATGTTTAGTATAAGAAAAACGAACGACATCATGCTGGAGGTGTACCGCGCGATGAAGGCGCTCGATTTCGAATGGAAAATCATCAATCCGTACCATGTGCGCGTCCGGAAGTACAATGCGCGCAACGACAAGCACGTGAAGATGTCGCTCCAGCTGTACCAGGTCGATCCGAAGAACTATCTGCTCGACTTCAAATCGCTCACGAACGACGAGGTCGAGCAGGGCGATGATGTGATTATGGAAAGTTTGACACCGCCGCCACCGGTCGGTTTCGGCGGCATGGGCATTCCGAACCTGCTGCAGCCCAGCGGCCACCATACGATGGAGTTCTTCGAGATGTGCGGTGCCTTGATAGCGCAGCTGGCACGCTAAGCGGTGGGGTGGGGTGTTGCGTTGCTGAACCATATTTTATTAGATTATTTAAAGCTGTAGATGAAAGCCAAAAACACAAAACATGAAGCGAAACATGCAAGTTTGTGCGTATGTAGGAACACAGAGAACATAATATATAGATGATACATGCCTTAACAGTGTACAGTGCGGTCATTAGTTGTGCGGTGTTATTCGTTATATGCTCACATTTCTAAAATGTTGTTTCTTTCGCGTACAATTTAGAATAAAGTCTAACGGCTAGACCGCAATTACACATGCCGAAATCGTGTGTGACGTCTTTCCGTATCTATGGGAAATGCTGGAATGAAAAATCTTCAACATTCAAATGCTGTAGTGGCCGAAAAGTATTGGGTCTGCACCAGCGGTTCCACCAGCTTACTTTTTCGCAAAGCGTGGGATAGTCGTAACCCCTAACACAAGCCTACCAAAGAGATAGCATCCTTGTCCAAAATTTCACTTTGTCTCGGGTCTTTGAAGCGGTGGAAGATGATTAGAAGAATTTTACTTACTTACCTACTTACTTATCAGATTGTATCCCAGGTGCGCGGTCTTGGCCTGCTGCAACAATCCTCGATAACGCTCACGGTCTAGCGCCGTCGTCTGCCAATCCAATATCCCGGCCGTTCTGGCGGACGCATCAACGCTATCACTTCATCTCAGTTTGGGCCTACCACGCCTCCTCTGTCATGACCAGCAGAGCCTGGCGAGCCTAGCAGCTCCTCCATTATCTTTCCACATCTTTCGTCTTCCCTGGTACTATAACCTCGTGAGGTCTTGGCCTACTATTGCTAGCGTTCTGTGACTTAATTTACCCGTAGCTGGATAGTCAGTCCTGCGTAGGCGGTCCGGACGGGATTCGATACCCGTTCCTGCCGCTCCACACACATACAGAGCCAAAAATCCTTCTGAGCATCTTCCTCTCGAACGCGGCTAAGAGGGTTTCGTCAGTTTTGGACAAAGTCCATGTCTCAGAGGCGTATGTGAATACTGGGACTATAAAGGTTTTGTACAGTCCCAGCTTCGTCCGTCGCGACAGGTATTTTGAGTGGAGAAGTTTCCTCAGGCTGTGTATTAGATAACGTATGAGCTTAACGGGTTACACATATGTAATTTTTTTATGCTATAAAAATGCGTAAAATACATATTGAGACAAAATAAACTATTTTATAGTAATTATGGTGAGATGAGCTTGACGAAAGAAGCTTAAGAAATAATCAAAACAAACGATTTTTAGAGCGTCAGTCAAACAACCTGTCTTGGGTTATCATAGACCCCATTATTTGATTTGGATAATATTTGTTTCTTCATTTATTTATAATTTAAGATGAGAACTAATTACAAATCATGTGAATTAAAATTTTAGTAGCACCATGAAAGAGTCAGTACAAAGACTCATCTAACCACCTGTTAACATGACAGGAGTAGATTGCATACTTTTGGGCGTTTTCAAATCGATATCATTTGCTAAACATTTTCAATTAAAAAAATATATATCTTTTCAACATAAATAAATAGTAAACACATTATTAAATATTTCTGCATCATTGCAGATTGTGGTTCGTTACAGAAATGTCGCTCTACCGTGTGACAACCATACAAACAGGAACGCAATTGTATGCAGGGCTCTGTGATTATACCTTCACCGAACGTTCTGACTTTCCCAATAACCATCAAACCTAACTACCATCCACAAATGCAACCGTTTGGAATCCCTTGGAAGCTGAATGTGTGTGTGTGTGTGTGTTGGGGGGCTGTGTCGAAAATTATTTCCATCCCCGAAACATCGCCCTTCCGCATTCCGAAATGACAATGGCATCGCTTTAATTTACCGTAAAACTTCTTCACCTTGGCAAAAAGGAAAATTGGCAAACGACAAAATAGCCGAAAATACCCGACCCGGCTCGGCAGGAAACAATGATCATTATCCCGTTATACCACCTTTTATCGTCGACGGAAGCGCCCGTAATGGGTGATCAAACGGTAGGAAAAATCGGACTCCGCTTCTCTCATGTGACTATTGCTCGATACGTGTGTGCTCGTGTGCTCTATGTTCTAGAGCATAAAGAGCATACAAGATGTCACCGTCCCAGGGAAAAACTCGGAATAATACCAATGGTTGTACAATGTCGGAAAATGGGTGCATTCCGGTTGCTTTTCTTTTGCGCAAAAAAAAAGGAAAGGTGTACGAATTTCCACCATACACATTCGAATTCGTTAATGATCATTGAACGAAAAGTAGTAGATACTGCGTGGTAGAAGACGGTGAACGCCAAAATCTTCAACTTGTGCTTTTCCCTTTTTCTTGTGCGGGAACGTGGTTGTCTCTACGGTAACGATTCGATGGAAAAGATTACCCAGACGTGCGAGAGAGAGAGGGACAGAGATCGGGGGTGGAAATTTGGGAAATTTTCAACAAAGCAATAGGGCGGCCAACAACAACAACGTCAACGGTGACACGCTTATGAGTCGTACCGATAGAAAAGCGGTAAAATCGTTTTCTCCTTAATTTCACCTCCAAAAAACTTTTCCTAAAACGTTGTCGATGAGAGCCCGTTTTTCTTCACCGGTGAACGCAAAAGGGTGTTCTTCTTTTTTGTTTCCCCGCCGGGGCCAAGGCATCATTCCCGTAGGGGTTGAAAAACTGTTGTCAATTGAAGGGAAAGACATCCGGTGAGGATTGGTAAGGGAGGCTTATTCCTTTATTTTTGTGCTGTGTGAAGTACTTTCTTCGTTTTGATTTTTCCCGCTTCGGTTTATTTCCCGCTCTAGGCCGGCCGCTGGGTCGTTATTTTCTCGAGATGGGATTATAATAATCATCTCGGTGTAGGTTGCCCTGGCTGTAGGGTAAAGTTTCTATTTTCCTCGCATTTTGCAAGGATGGAGGATGGCGTTGGTAGGCTTCGTTGGGTATAAAAGGCTTGACAAACTTAGCGCGTTTATATTTTCTTAGAGGAGCTGGGGGATCGGTTAAGCTCTTTTGTCACACCGAGCATTAGGAACAAGCATTAGATGGTGTGCAAGAAAACAGTAGCCAAAAAACGACAGAGTATTTGAGCTGAAAAATCTAGTTGAGATAAAGTTTATTGACTAATGATTGTACTAGGAGAAGAGAAACTAAAACTAAATCTATTCTCTATAAATATAAATTAAAATGAAACAACCAGTTTCCTACTAAAACGTTAAGAATTCAATTTTCTTATAAATGTTAATGATAAATAGCTTATTTTTCATAAATTGCATGTTTTGCTTCGAATTGCATACATTTAGGCGCACTAAGTTGGCAGTTTTACACTTTATTTTATTCTTGTGTAGTTCTTGAATTAAAAATTCAGACCAGAGAGGATTCTACTGGAATAAATCACCCAAGAAGACAGCATCAAACGAAGACTTCTTCAAGACTAGTAGCATTCATAAAATTACAGAACATAATTACCAGAATTTGTTGCTTACATTTATACACTTTTGATTCTTTGAAATAGTAAAGGATTTCCACGCCGAGTTTTTCTGCTTTTTATCTCAGTTTAAAAGATATCCAAAGACACTCGTTATACTCATGAAAATTGCAAGAGCCTTTTGTTCATTGTATTGCATACATTTAGGCGCACTTAATTGACAATTTTTTATTTTATTTTATTCTTGTGTATTTCTCGAATCAGAAATTGAGAGCAGAGAGGATTCTATTGGAATAAATCACCCAAGAAGACAGCATCAAAAGACAATACGGCGTCGTGCCGTCATAATGGATAATAAATAAGACAGCATCAAAAGAAAACATCTTCAAGACTAGTTGTGTTCCTAAAATTCTTCTTCTTCTTCTTCTCTGGCACTACAACCTCTGTAGGTCTTGGCCTGCTAGCAATTGCTAGCTCTCTGTGACTTAGTTATACCCGTAGCTGGATAGTCAGTCCTGCGTACGGGGAGGCGGTCCGCCGGGATTCGATTCCTAAAATTATAGAATATAATTACAAGAATTTATTGCCTACATTAAAACACTTTTGATTGTTTGAAATAATAACGGATTTTCACGCCAAGTTTTTCTGCTTTTCATCCCTATTTAAAAGATGTCTAAAGACACTCGTTATACTGATGAAAAAGCAAGAGTTAAAGCCTTTTTGAAAATGCGTATTGCATACATTTAGGCAAACTTTGAAGCAGAGCAAGAAAGATTAGTTTTCTTCACGTATCTTATTTGATTTTCAATCCAGCCACTCACAACATCTCTTTACAATTAAGCTATTTAATATCGGAAAAGCGAAAAAAATCTTATTGCCTTGCTTTTCCTTTGTTTTGAACACCACTGTACAATAAAGCCCTACCCGTATACGCCATTTTTTATTGTTTATGGTCTTCATAACTTCCGGACAGGTTTCATCGTTCCACCGACACGTCCTAAGACAATTATATTTAGAGAGAAAAAACACGTTAACAACCACAACGCAAGCACATCGATTAGGCGAGGCATCGTGAAAGGTTGAGGAGCCAAACGGACCATACCGAAACTTATCATGTTTCCCGAGTCATCCCGGAATTGGCTTCTTCAGTGTGAGCCGTGGTTCCTCGAGCCGGGGTATGCTTTGCTGTTATGTTTTCATATTTTGCCCACCATTCCCCCGGAGAGATTATGCTAGAAAAAGACACAGATAGCGACGAGTTGCGAAGCAACAATGCGGTGTCTGTGTGTGTATCTTCATCGCCTAGCACCATTGTATCCGATTCCGGCATTAGACGTGCCCGGCCTGGTTGGCATCGGACAATAGTCTCCATGCGATCATGATCGTCTTAAGAAAGTCGACCGAGATGACGCAGCTGAGATGCGAAGCGCGAGGGATTCTTAGGGTTCTGTTCGGGAAGCTTTTTTTCTCCACGTGCCAATCCTTTCAAACCAATAGCCTGAAGCAACAGCAGCTTGGTGTGATGTGGTCAGAGGTCGGAGGGCTAGAGGTCGTCCAGAGAATGGTCGATTATTTCTAGCACGATGCTTTTAGCTGGAATGGTCATGCTGCTGCGACTGCCCAGTTCCAGCTAGACCTTCGCCTAACGAGCTCGTCCAGATTCCGGATTTCCTTCACACAACTTACGGAGATGGGAAAGAGGAAATCTCCCAGCAAGCTGTCTCTCATTCTCGACGCCTTCTCGGTGTGGACTGCAAATAGGGTAAGCGCAATAATTCTTCTGAGAATATATTGATAAAAGAATCAGCACGTTCAACGCACGGAAAATCGGCAAATCCGCGGCAAGGGTTTTTCGGAGGCGAAAGAAAAACACAACCATGCTCAGGGAAGCCGGAGCCTTAAACCGGCACTGAAACGATCCATAAACCGTTTGTTTCCTCGTTTGGTTTTGGAAAAGAAAGTTTAGCCTCGCGTTACGCGGGAATTGAATCGAAAATTTCACGGCTTCAATATTGAGCTTAGCTGACTGTGCTGGGCCTTTTCGTTCGCTTTCTTTGTTAGCTCCATGGTGGGTCCTAATGTCGGCACACGCATAACGTCTTCAGGAAAAAAAACCCGGAATCCAATTTGCGCTTGCCTGCACTGGCACAAACATTACTCACCTTCACCAGAGGCGTCCCGGGGACCTGGAGTGTTTCCGAAAGCGAGTTGCAAAGATTAAATGTGCAGAATGGAAAATACATTCGGAGAGATTGTAAGTTTATTTGCTCCGCTCATGGAACGGGTTGTTAGGAGTGTTTCCTTCCGGCTTTGGTTCGCTTTTCTTTTTAAAGTGGCGTTCAGTAAATACGAAGAAGAAACAGCAACAGAAGCACAAACCACTGATTAGATGGGGGGCGTCCTGCCACACGGTGGAAAACGAATGAAGATTTATTTGATGAAGACGAATGGTTTTTTGGAGGTTGGAAAATGAATTAGTAAGAAGGTTGTGTGAGTTTGTTTTTCCTTTTTTTGTAGCCTTTCTTCCCTTTCTTTGTTTCGAATGTTTCCGAACGAGTAACGCTTCATTATGCGAGTACTTTTGCTACGTTTTAAAATGGGTGTTATAATTTTAATAATACGGTTTGCTTTTATTTTCGGTTGATTTGTTGACAAAGAGTCATTTTAATGTGCACATTATCTAAAAGAAATTGAGTATTTACAGGGGTTTTGTTAGTAATATGTTTGTTAAGCAACACAATTACTCACGCAACGCCTAAAGGTATGCAATCAGTACAACAAATTGACTTAGGTTTTCATTCTTTCATGAATGCTGTTGATTTACTGCATAAAAAAGTGTTCAGTTTTACCAAGAAAGCAAAATCAAATCTGTTCAACATGAACAAAACATTTAAACGAACCCACACACACACCTGATTGAAAGGAATTTAATTTGATTGAAACGAACAGAGAAAAGTTGTCAAGCTACCGATCCGTCTGCTGGTTACGGTTGTGATGGAAACCGAAAAGCTTTTTCACAAAAGCTCCCATCAAAGCTTCCAGCTTGTGTTGCTGAATGGCAGAGCACAGAAAAACATGTACATGTCGATGCAACAAAACACTAGCAACACAAACAACAGCGCACAAATCTGACCAAACATTCGGTGACATTCGTGCTACAACTGTGCCACAGAATCGAACGCAACGTTACGGGAGTTGGAATAGGATTTTTCTCGACTGTTTATCACAATTTTCCCGCACAATGCTTTGGTGTTCATACACAATTGGTGACACTTTGCTTTACCAAACCCGGGGAGTCAAAGGAAGGAGTCCGGGGTTTGCTCTGGGAGGTCGCTGCTGTCACAGTGGATTGTGAAAAGGCAGGCTAACGGGCTGTCAACGATTGCGAACGGTAAAAGAACTCTAAAACGAACGTATCTTAAACCAGGCTGGCCTCGCTGGATCGTTGGTTTGCTTACGACGCTGCGGCGTGCGGCGTACTCGCAACAAAATTACTCCTGTCACTTTGCGCGAGAATGAAGCGTTATTTGACAGATGAGTGATGAAAGCAGTAATAAAAATGGGAATTTGATAACACATTGCGGTGGAATTCGGTTGACGGTTTCGCTTGCTAACATCTTGCTGTGTGCGTTTTATTTTTAACAAGCGAACGCGAGGAATTATGTTTTACTTTTGTGTACGTTTAGAGGGAATTTTGAGGGATGATGTTTCAAAGAAATCATGTTTAATCGTTTCTAGAATGTTTAAAAACGTCTTGAAGTAGGAGCGAAAGGTGATTGAAAAAATATTGCATACATCCAGGAGCTTCAAACTACTTTAAGATTAACATTATTATTATTGCATACATTCAGGAGCTTCAAACCACGTTAAGAAATATTAAAATTGGCATTCTATAGCGGCGTCGGTCTTCACACTACAGGACCGGGGTTCCAGTCTCATCTAGGCCGTTCCCCCATAGTGAGGACTGACTATCCAACTATGTGTAACAATAAGTCTAGTAAGCCAAAAAAATGCAGGCATGACCGACCTCTTAGGTCCAAAAAAGGTTAGACCAAAAAAGAAGTGTCAAGATCTATTGATCTCGACGGAGACCGCAGCCAAGGCAGGGCCGAGGTTCGAATCCCATCCAAAACCATTCCTCCGTAGTGAGAACTGACTATCCAACTACATGGTATCAATATGTCTAGTAAGCCATAAGATAGCCGGCATGGGCTAGCAGATTGTTAAATCTAGAAGAAGATCTGCAAATTTAATTTGAAACTCGTAAATCAGATCCCGAACGTTTACGGACTTGGGGAACAATTGGAAATTGCAATGTATTTTCAGCTATGAAGGGGAATCAATTTAGGATAGTTCAAAGCTACACAGAAGGATTTTGATAAATTATTTCTATTTAAAAACATATTTTTATGGATTTAAATTTGTTGAAAAACAACCCTGAATCGGTTTGAAAAGCTATTGCATACATTTAGGGGCTTTCAACCTGTAATCTGTGTGATAATGTAATATCATTCCCTTTAATATGCTGTCTAAATCGTTGATAAAGGTCAGAGCTTATAAATTGTATCACGTTTTCAAACTTGAAAAAGAAAAGGATCATACAGAAACGTTTATAATCGTCGCTAAAGGTCAAATAAAATGGTAAATCATTTTTATTCGTTGAGCGATAATTTTAAAACATTGCATACATTTAGGGGCTCTTAGTAGTAAAGATTTGTTTTTTTGCGTTTTGGAAAGAATTCCAGGTCTATTTAATTTGTGTTAGAGATCTTAAGCTTAGAAATAACAACATTCGCAACTACAAAAGGATTCCAAGCTCCAATTTAATTAGAACACAACGTAATGGACATGACATTCAAACAAATTTATGACAGTTTAAGGCGTACCCAGTCCCAGCTGCTGGGCGATTCTTAAAGGGCGGCTCTCCCGGCACTAAATTTCCGCGGCGGCATGCACCGAAAGCTAGGTTATGAGGATGATAGTACACACCTGATAGTATTCACCCCGCAAACACACACAAACACACGTACGCGCACACCCCCGCGGCAACTGTCAGTGACAGGTCATGTGACCATCACCATTCAACAAGAAACCGTACTAACATTGTTGCTCCCGGGGTCCTCTGTCTCGCGCGGCTGTTGCCGCGTACGGTAAATAAAAAGGCCCGAGTTCCGCTCCAATAAAAGTCCGAACAGGTTAGATAATCTCTAGCCAAACACTAGCCAACATTGTGTCCCTCTTCTCACACCTCCACAGATCGTGCAGGTTCAGTTCGGTGCATGATCTGCTAGTTGTAGTTTTTTTGTTTCGTTATTCTTTGAGCTCCAGGTCCAACACACAAACACACACACACACATGCCGTGTGGATCTGGAGGTGAAACAAGGGCACTCGGTATTATCTTCGAATCCTTTTGCCGGGTAGAGTAAAACCAACGTACGCGCGCTACCGGAGCCCAAGGATCCCCGGGTTTTTTTGTTGTTGCGACCGGTCCTCTCCCTTAGAAGTTTTGTGCGCAGGCGCCCTCGCCCGCTGGGACGGAGTCGAAATCCCGGGCTTCGTGTACATCATCATCCAGCGTTTATCGCTGCTGCAGCTGGGATGCTGCTGGTGCCCTGCTGCCGGTCTAGGGCTTGCGTATTGGTGTTGCGCTGCACGTGTACCAACATTTCGGGGACCAAAACTGATGCCCGAAAACGAAGGAGAAGCTCCCATGTATACACACACACACAGCGCCACACATACATGGATCTACGCATTCATACACAGCTCACATAAAGAACCATTCACCTCATGCAGGCCGATTCTTCCCAGCCTCTCTGCCTCTCTATCTTACCGTGTCACCACGTGTTCCGGAGCCCTTGCCATAATCTAGCAAGGGCCAGAGTAAAAAACTGGAAACAAAAACGACATACCACGTGTGGGTGTTCAACAAGAAGCCAACCAACGATGAGACTGCACGAAAAAGCAAACCAACAAAAAAAACCGACGCAGTTTTCCACTGAAAATCTCTTTGTGCATCGTAGCTCCTTTTGCCCATTTTCTCTATATGATTTCACACATGCTAGCACACACACACATGTGTACTTGTGTCTGTGTCTGTGTGTGTGTGAGCCGTGCGCAAAGAAAAGGTGATGATGCTTATCGAAAATTAAATTTCCATATTGTTACCATAAATTATCTTTTTGAAGTGGAATTTTGCACTCTCGTGTGGGGTGTGTGTGTGTGCCTGGCAGCCAACTTGCCAGTCGGTTGTGGTTTTTCCAACGATTTTTCCTACACCATCACTTCCACCAACCCGGGCAGCGGTTAGCTTCGGTACGGCAGCGCGGCTTGATGCATTTCAGGAACCTGTTAGCATCTCGCCTCTGTGAACTGTGCGATTACAGGAGGCTGGGCAAGGAACGAACCGACCCAGGAAGATCTCACCCCGGTAAAACCATCCCAGTGCTGGATGCTGGAAGCGAATGTTTGAAATGAAAAGCAACTCCGGAAGAAACTTTGTGCTCGTCGTACCATCAGGCAGAAGAAAAAAAACGAAAATACAACCAAAGAGCACACTTCTCGCTTTCGTGGTTGAGAAGAAAGGCCAAATGCTGACACATCATAAAATAACCAATTTGGGACTATAAAGTGGGCTTTATCCAACGCCCAGCACCAGATCGGGAGTCGCGGAAGTAACTGACGAGTGTGCGCCGCTCTCGGTCCCAACTATACGGGGAATGCAAATTTTGTACTCACTTGTGTTTTTTTTTTGGCTTGTGTTTCGATTGCGGTATTTTTGGGAATCGAAATAGGAATCAGAATTTACCTTGCTGTTGCTTGTGTTGCGCAAACACAAGCGTCAAGTAGAGTCCTCGATAATGGATTATTCGGGCACTGGCAATGGCAGGAACCCGAACTTATCCCGCACTGTTCTTCCATATTGACAAACGACTCTGTTGATCTTAACTAATTTCGCATAGTTTAATGTTTCCTTTCTTTCTATTGATAATTCAATGATCGTCGTTTAATTTTGAAACTTTCGTCCTGGCAACTACCTTGAGAGGTATCATTTAAATAAGAAACATGGCAGCACATTAACGAGCCATGATTATATTACCCAAATAAGAAGTGTTTCAGTTTTAGGTTCTTGCATTATTTTGAAGGTATCTAGAATTTGACTAGGATTCTTCTAACTATAGCCATGAATCTATCATCCTCAACTGACATTTTTCAAATCCACAGTTAGACATAAGGCTGAAGACTATCACAGCTACTGACCTATATAATACTAATCTTTTCCGTTTGTCTCGTTTCCCTGTACGCAGTGCTGTCTATTCAGCTACGGGTAAACTAAAGCAAGGAAGCCAATAATACCGGACCAAGATCTCTTGAGGTCTAATCCGTTAAGGAAAGGTACAGGGTAGGTAGGTTGTGGAGGGACATGAGTCCGGCATGGTCATCACGTGCCTCAACCCATCGTATCCTATCGGCTTTGGCCAACGTCAGAACAGCAGCATAGCCAGTTGGCTGAGCAACCGAAGTTCGAAAATGCGAGTGCATATGCATCCTCTGTAAACATAGTCCAGGACTCATGGCCGTAGTGAACTGTCAGAGGTATTAGTAGGCGAGACATCGTGCAATTCGTCTGTTGCTGAAGTCTTTTAGAGAGCAGGTGTTTGTGAAGTCCTTTAGGACTAGGAGTAGGCACGATTTACTTGAATAAAACGCCTTTGGATATCACTGTTTTGGATGTTGTCTGAAGTTACAAGCATATCAAGGTAGCAGAGCTCCACTACCACCTCGAGATCGGCCCCATGCACTGCTACTATGTTTCTTAGTCGAGGTCTTATGGAGGTGTTAATCCTCAATTCAATCTTCGCCGCCTTGGGCTTCAGGCGACTTGTAAGCCTCGCACTCGTAGATCGTAGATCGGATATAAATCCAAGATAAGAAAACCTTCTCTTCGCATGACACCTTCCAGAGGAATGTTGAACAGCCAACACCATTTAACTATCCTCCATTCGTAATTGCTTGGTTGACTTACTGATAGCGGGTATATCAATCTAACTTGAAATTAAGTATGAAGTTGCCAGAGACCTCCACAAGTCATATTGCTAGAGAAAAGAAGGAAATCTTTAGAATCTGTTAATCTGGAGTAATATGTACAGAAGGAGTGGTATCTGACGTAGAGAGGCAGTACATCCACTTAGACACACTTTAGTTTTATGTGCTAACCAAGTCATTCAGATGTCCAAATTAAGAATACTTAGCAATTTGTGTACGTAAGCGAAATAAAACAGACCAAACCCACTACTAAAACGACTTCACTGCCTGCATTTTTTTACTATTAATGCCATATTCTTATAGAAAAACAAACAACATTAATGCAACGACCCAATACTTCAGACACCATCCCCTTTGGACTTGGTCCTGTTCCTTGTTCGCGAAAGAATTGGATCCGCGTCGGCAAACGAACGGAAAAACGAGTTTGCTTTATTATAGTTACGATTTATCTTTTGCAAAAAGGGCCCGCTTTTGCACCTGTCCCTTCCTGCTCTGCTCTGTCCTGTTCCGTACGCTGCCCTCCGGTACAGGTGAACGATCCACAAAGGCCGGGCAAAGTTCCGTACCTCGGCGAACTCGTTATACAAATGCAATCAAACGACGCTCCGGAGCTTGTTAGCGGAAGATTTGATCGTGTTTTTCTTTGCGTGCTTTCTTTTTATTTAATCTAAGAAATGCATTTCCAGTTCTCTCTGCCAGTTTGTGAAGTTCGACTCTTTGCTAACTTTAATCTTATTTTCAAGCCCGAGCAGTAGAGATGAATCGCTGTAATATGAAACGGACAAAGTACTGTTTTCTTTTGCGATTAAGAATGTTCCGAGCGAACGAAAAACTGTTCTCGATCGTAAAATGAACCGGGCAGTTCTTGGGCCCAAATTGGAAACAAGCACAAGCGGGAGCAATTATCTTCACATTACAAAATAGTTTCACGGTAGCAAACGAACCACGACTGTACCTCCCGGAAAGCAAAAGCCGAAAGGGAAAATGGTCCGTAATGTCCGTAATGATGTCTCGAAGTAGAACCGTTCGCTTGGGTTGTTTTGCTCGTGCGACAACGAAATGCCATTCTGTTACGCTATTTTCACCCCCCACAAATAAAATGATCCAGTTTGTGGTCAGAATGGTGTGTTACTCTCTCTCTCTCTCTCTCTCTCTAGGGGTGTTTCACGCCGAAAAGCTCCATGCTCCATGCTTCGACCTGTAAATGGATGATATAGAAGTTTAGTTTTAGAAAAACCCGATACCTTAGCTTCACATGGTCGAAAGTTTATTTTCACCATATAAAACCCAAACAAAACAACAGAAAAAAGACCCGAAGGTTCATATCTCGATTCGCAAAGTGAACGGTTTCATGGGAGAGTACGGGGCAACAAAAACACACCACACCCTTTCGGCGGATTGGGAATGTTGTTGGGTGGTTCGGTGAAAAGTGTATCCATCGGCCAGGAAACAGGAAGGAATTTCTTCTCGTCGGTCGGGCCGCTTTGGTCGGGGCGGCCAAAAGGGCGGCCGCTGTGGTTTGAAGTTTTTACACAAAAAAGCCCCCAAACCGTACGCTCAAAAACTCCCCGGGAATGGATATTTCTACCGGAAATTGCTTTTAGCGTTAAGCCTGCCCTCTTGCTTTGCTGCCATTGCCGGGGTCAGGAAAGGTTTCGGTTTTTGTTTTGTGTGGCCCGAATCAGCGCCATGGAGTGGGGTTGAGATTCGAACGGTTGAAATATAACGCTTCCCGTATTTGCAACACACACACCCCTTTGTTGTGGTGCCCGGGATTGAAACAGATTGGCCGGTGGACGGATTCGATGATGACGATTGTGACCGTACAATCTGAGCTGTTGTGGCAGATTTTAACATTGCGAGATCGCTTGTTTTTCCAACCCCGAGGTTCGGGAGAGTGTACATTACACCACCATTTCAAGAAGATGTTCTAGTGGAAAATTGCTTTACGCTCTCATGTCGCCATCCAACAGCATCCGGTTGTCCAACGTGGGGTGCTGGTTTGGGGTGAGGTGAAATAAAAGTTAGCAGCATCACACTTTGCCAACGACAACTGGACCGGACGACAAATGCGACCGTGCAGTGGATGGAATCTTTTATTTGAAATGGTTCTTTTAATTGCTTCATTTATTTGCAAAAAGGGGAAAATGCAATTCGACACACCCGTCGTGTGTGTGAGTGCACGTTTGTAATTCTACTAGTCATTAATGTAGATTTTCTATTGGTATTGTGATAAGCCTCTTTGTTAGTAATTTTAATCAGGGGATTTCAATTTACTTTTGTATCTAAAATTACATTCAATTGTTTTCTAATAACATTTTTTTAAATCAATCCTTTCAGCACTTTTCCTAACATTTTCTAGCAAAAAATAGTGGCTCGATAGGTGCTACAAAATGTGAAACGAATGCATACTCATTTGAATTTCAGTAGCGCTCTGACGTCAATCAGGGCTTGTTAGACGGTGGTCTCTGAATGCTATGAATGAGCACGATTAATTTAAGTATGCATTTTAAAGAATAATGTGTTCGTTTGTTTAGATTTTTATGTGTTACCTAATTTACGCCTCACATTTAAAATTATTGAACTTATTTTAGGTACAAGATTGCCCATTGCAGAGCAACTTCATCGTTCAAGTAAACATTCTGGCTTAGATTAGTAATGGTTATAGTAAAACTTTATAGAAAGTTCCAAAGTCTTCAATTTTTAATGCCAGTGTAGCGACCTCGGCCGCTTAGTAAACCGTGTAAACGCGTCTGTAGCAGCCGAACGCGCCTGTGGCAGCCGATTGTGCGTGAGAAGCGTGTAAGAGGACAGAGATCGATCGCTCTGTTCGGAAGAACTAGTTAGAGGCTCGTAGAGTAAGGTTCGGGGAGGTGATAGCTAATAAAGATTCTACACCAGGAACCTCTTTTCGGTTGTGATTGTATTTCCATGATTGAAACTTAATATAAAAGCACCACCTATATTTTTTGCTACAACATCCTGCAAGATGTCAGCCAACACCATCTAATTATTTTTGCTTTAGAACATTTTGACTCCAAAAATGACACAGTTCAGAGATTTTCAACTTTGTAGCAACAACGCCAACCGTATTCCGAAGCAACTCCAATCCGGAGCAGTTCCATTTTGAAGTATCAAGACTTCACAAAGCTTCACAACTCCGGACTCCACTTCGAAAAATCTTTACTCAAAAATTCTCTCTAAAGATTTTGGATCATTACATACAGTGAAGTTCAAAACAAACAAGACTACGATGCATACATTCGGTATATACGTTCCAAGAAAAAGACACAAACGCAGGACCAGATATCAAATCTGGTCCGGATCGATTCTCCGTGACTAGGGCTGACTATTTAGGTACGTTTAAAGCTAAGTCATGAAAAGCTAGAATTGGCTAGCTAACCGAATAGAATTTCCAGTCTGGCTCTTGTTCAATGTTTTCAACAACGTTCAATGTTTTGTGAGACAAGCAACATAGGTGTCGTGAACTAAATGTTGTTCTGGTTAGAAAGAGTCTCCCCAGTTCCGTCATTCGTCTGTGTGTGCAATTTTATGGTATAATAGTTCCAATATATTGTGGACTATTGGAAAAGTATAATAGTATATAATAAAATTAACGTTATTATTAATGTCATTCTATCAAATAATTAATCTATTTCGTATCTTAAGGAATCTTTACCACATCATAGCAATTCGAAACACCTCAGAGAGAACGCGTCCTAAGGTAAACCGGCAACAAACCCACATCAAATTGAAGCCTTTCGCTCCAAAAAGCATAGTGAACACTTCTCGATCGCACTATACAAACAGTACATGTATGTTAGTCACGTACGTTCCGCATTGCTTAACTTTGATTCCCTTCGGCTGAGGCACTTCACTGGCCGTGAAAGTAAATTTCATTCAATGATTGCTCTTCGATATACTGTGTACAACCTCCAGGCTTCAGGCTTCATCTTTCTTTACTGTCGCAACCGGTGACCCTCATGCATCAAAATTGGAAAATCACCCAAAAAGGGGTTCCGGCAAACGATACGGTGGTGCTCTTGTGGCCAATATTTGCTATCTGTACCACACGCGCGCACAGGCAGAGCCCCGAGATCTGGTCGCTAGATAGTGTGGTAAAGTTTAATGCGGTTTATCATAATGCATGGCCGGTGCGCGATAGGAGATCGTTTGCCGTTGTTTGACATCTCTCACGTTTAAGCAGCTCTAGTATTTCAGCCCTAATTTGTGGGGTAAAATGAGAATGATTTAGTTACACTGCACAGGACTGCCTGGTTCGCCCTGTGTTCTCACTGTCAAACGAGGGTGATGAAGTTTCGCCAGTTTCGCCACTGGGAGGAACGGTTTCACCAAGCCAGCTAGTGTACGAATTCTTCACCGAAGAACTGCAACTACAACAAAAAAAACACACGACCGAACAGTTTCCGGTTTCTATATTTTCGTTCCTCCTTGGCGGTTTGGGAAATTTGTACGAGAAACGTGATTTTAATGACATTTCTGGGCCATCTCGTGTCTCTGCCACAGTTGCCGTGAACGTGGTACTGCAAACGCTGAAAGTATCCTGTTTCCTTCCTGTTTTTCTTTTCCATTGCCCTCCGTTGTGGTTCGTGCTCTCCTGAAGTAACGGAAATTTCTTGGAACTATACTGATTAGTTTTTGTTGCATATTTCTTTTTTTTTTCGTCCAACGATCGAATCGAGAAAACGCAAATCGTTATGATGGCGACAAGTGCTCGTGGAACCTATTTTTCCAGTGGGCAGTTTCCGCTACGTACAACGTATTTTGAATAGTCAAAATGTCCCGCTCCCTCCCTTTTTGCAGCAATATTACTACTTCTTCAAACTCTAATGTCCTTGTAGCTCATAATAACCGGGAACGACGACAACGACGACGGCAACGACGAGTACACCATTTTTGTTCGGTCGTGTACTTCAACGCTCAACTTCAACGCAAGAAACGTGAGGTCGTGGTACGAAAGTATGTCATCCGAACGCGACTTGAACTTCAGAATCCGTAAACGAATCCGTAAAACCACAGAGGACAATGCCCGGACCAGCGCGAACGTCATTTTTGGGGCAGCTCTTGTGTGCTGGGTCCACTTCGGTAAGAACGGTAGCCGTAAACCGGCTGCTACAATACATTCGCCTTGTCTCAACAACTTGGCTCGCAGGCACGTCTGTGGAATATTTCTGGAACACAACTAACTTGCCAAAGTGTAGCCTCGGGGAGTTCCACTCGATATCTCGCATCCCTGTGCCCTGTACCCTCTCCGAGCAGGATTTCTTCACGATTTGCTATGTCTTCCCTGGCCCAGCAGGATGATGACTTAGTAGCTTGACGGTCGGTAAGCTTACGCCATCCGAGTGCGCTCGTCCGGACAGCGGATA
The DNA here is from genome assembly GCA_002091835.1 of Anopheles maculatus. Taxonomy (NCBI): domain Eukaryota; kingdom Metazoa; phylum Arthropoda; class Insecta; order Diptera; family Culicidae; genus Anopheles; species Anopheles maculatus. The sequence goes on along the minus strand of KZ061673.1, from coordinate 200,675 downwards.
TGGCTCCAGGGAAATTTGGCAAAAATTCCAACGAAACAAATTGTAATCTCTGTTCGCATCGGGACGGCGAACGCCGAGACCCGACACACAACCGGCACCAAATCCTCGTGCTGCCTTCGGGACATTATGATGGGAAATTAATAATACTGAAATCAAACAGAGACTTGGCCCCAATCTCCCCGATGTGTACCGCGCCCAGCCGTGCGATGACATGCGGGTTGCGTTTGCCGAAACCAAGATTGCTATCCCACCTTTGACAGATGTCAAGGCAGCGTCGATCAGCTTGGGGAAGGATTCCCATTGCCCGGTGACGACGGCTACAGGGACGATGATTTATGCAGTCGTTTTATGTTTTCCGAATATTGATGCTTGTTTGATGAAGAGGAGGCCCGGGTCGACAGGAGGATGGATACCCGTTTTGCAATATCTTTGTGGTTCTGAGAAGCAGATAAACAACGGTATTACTTGAAGCAGGAAATCGAAAGGATTTCGGAACATTGCTTTGGAGAGCTTCTGCAACAATGTTGGATATCAAACTAAATGCACAAAGGACAACGCTACATTGTTTGGCAATTGATCCAATAATGCTTTTGAAGCTTTAGATATTACAGTGGAAATTACCCAAATTGAAATCATCCTCCAAAGTCCCAGCTATAAAACACATCTCACCCCAGACAGTGCTGCTTTAAGTCATGGACCGGCGGTTTATGACATCCATTCGGTTTCCGGTCGACTGCCCATTTTCCATTTTCCCGCAGGAACGTGAAAAGAATGTAGTTTTATCGCTCACGGTGCAGAGCCCTCCGGTTGCGTACAGGCATCGGGTGTCTCCGAAAACATTGTTTTATCATGCGAAACCGGATGATTTGGCTGACGCACGCCAAACGCCATCAACCGAAACGGGAACGCACCATTCTGTGGTGGGCAAGTGTGTCGCTGGTCGGTAATCAAAATGGTACGTTGTGGGGCATGTGCGTCCGCACCGTGGACAAGTCGTTCCTAAATGGTTCCTTACGATTAATCTTCATCACATCAAAGTCACACCTCATTTACTTTAGCCAAACCACAAAATATGGTCACCGTAAGGCACCTCCCACAGTGAAACCCCTTGCACGGACCAACGGTGACAGCCGGAACTGTGTCCCACACATCGACCGTGTAGTAGCTGCCTTAAGTGAGACTTCTTACTAGCGGGAAGGATTTGGCCGCCTTCTGCTCCGGTTGCTCCGGGGAACGCAGAGTGTCCCGGTCCCGGTTGGACCGCTTAATGACTGTTTGGTCACTGAAGTTTTCCATCCCGCTCGGCACACGGCACAAACCGATAACGAACTGCCATCATTCACTTTCACTCGCTTTCACCCGTTTGTGTCGCCCAGTTCGCCCCCATTTTCCGGCACGCTAGGACCGACTCCCGCTGGCCAAATGGACCATTAAGTGCAGTGTAAGCAATAGGGTTCGTGCTGGGTGGTGGCGTGACGATAGACGAGCGTGACGGACGTATCTCTGCCGTGTGTACGAGGTGTCTGGTTTCACGTGTGGCGACGAGATGATTTTCCACACCAGGAAGAAGATGATTCGTTTTTATTTTGCTGCTGTCTTCATCCTTTTTCGTTGTCTTGCTTGAAGGTGGGATATGGGTGGCTATCAAATCAAAGGCGCCACATGGCGCGAAGTATAAGTTGACCGTTTTTTTTTTTGGGATCTTTGTGGAACACTAGGTAGATGTCACAGTAGCCCTACCGTGGCGAGTTAATCAACTGCGAAAAGCTGTTTAAACATCACACACGTTCCCTCAGTCTTGAAGATAGTTCCATAATATACTTAGTTTTTGCTTCTTTTCTTGATCATTAGTATTACTTTTAGCATTATGTATTTTGAGTCTAGTGTTTACAATTTCATATTTATCTATTTAAATTGTTCTGGTAAAGCAAGTCAAGTTCTGTTTCCTATTATATAGACATACTTTGAATATAGTTTTTTGGGCTTTCCTTGATGTTTTTCAGTTATGTTAGAAAATAGGCCTTATTAGATTCAAATTATTTGTTTTACATTGAGGTATCGTTGATACAGTGTTTCTCACTTGATAATGCAAAGTTACCTATGATTTTTGCAAACGCTCCATACGAAATCGTATGTAGCGTTTGCAAAAATCATAGGTAACTTTGCATTATCAAGTGAGAAACACTGTAAGCTATCACTTGATTTTTTGTAAATAAATCCTTACTATTTTACTGTTTATTGTTAAATTCCTAATCATTGCTTTTAACTAAAATTGTTTTCATTATTATTTTTAACTCTTTTTTCTATATGATACATTTTTTTAACATGTATTTTAGATATTTTGTTTCATGTTTTTCATAAATTTGTCACATTGTTACCACCTTTATTAAACGCTTCTTTTCCTTAATTAACCCTCGTTTCTTCCATCTTATAAATGTCTTTATTTGTCTTACGTTCCTCGACACCTCAACCTTCCTTCGCACTAACTTTATCATGTTTATCGTGTATACTTTCCAACTAACAACCAACTCCTGCCGTTCGTAACAACCTTCTTCGGCAATATTTATGACCGCCGCGCCACTGTCGACATCCTCACCGTACGGGACAAATGGGACTGATTGGACCAAAATGTGTCAATGCAAAACGCAACACCGTACGGGAGCAACGCATACGGAAGTTTATGGACTCGCCAACTCTCACCCTCACGCCGAAGCTGCCACATTTATGACACTTTTATAGTCCTACAAACGGTGGGTGCACACACACACACCGAAAACAGAAAAGGGAATAACGAGCCGTTCACAGTAACGCACAGCATCCACCGTTTCGGGTGCAAAAGAAAACACGCAAACAAAGCGTACTACCTATAACAACCTACAACTTTGTTCGGCCACTTGGCACGGGGCTGAAGATTCGGGGGACTTTTTCCGGTAGCATCGGGACAAACATGTCCTCTTCTGCTAGAGCATGCGAATACAAAGCCAGCTTGCTCTGGGAAAAGGTGGAAATAGAACAGACGCACCTACAGGAACAAAAAAACAACGACGCACATGCCAACCCACTAGCAACAATAACAAAAACATTGCACGAGAAGACGAAAAATTGCCACTGCTCATCTTGTGTGTGTGTGTGTGTGCATGTTTGAGTGAAAATTCTGCTCATTTTCTTTTCTTTTTTTCATCCCTGTGGTATGTTTTATTGTGAACAGTGGCAGAAATGTTATAAAAGTTTTGCGCTTCGTTCGTTAAGCGAACATTTGTGTCGTTCGGTGTGTGTTCTTGTGTTTTTCCGCCGATAGCCTTCATTCTCGTTACGAGCGGATTATCCCGAAATGGAGCTTTGAGATTATTCGTGCGTAGTAATGAAATTGTACCATTGCGCGGTTCGGTTTTTGTTGGCTGCCGAACGCGCGCGAATGGACATCGAACGACAACGCTGCTGACTAATGGAGAATAGTTGCCCGGAGATGATAAGATCTTTGGGCAGACGATGGCCACCAAGGTGGTGAAGGTGAACCGAGTGACGTTGGTGCCACGGGGAATCGGTCGAACGAAGCAAGGATTATTGTAATCCGTCTAACGTTCAACGCACACGATAAGGGGGACCAGCTGCAGAGAAGTTTTCTTGTCAATCTGGTAATGCCGTCTGTTAAAAGGGCCGTCTGCGAAACGAGCGTTGAGTTGGAGCGTATTATGATTCCCTGTAGGTCGACTGATATTCATTCGTAGTTATCGTGTTTTAATGCTATCTTTTCCTGAAGTTTTATACAATCAAACAGATGTTATGAATAATTTGAACATTGTTATGATATTTTAAAATTGGAATGGGCAAGATGGACGAAATCGCTATAATTATCCGAATCATCATTATTACATAAATATCAATATGATCAAACTGTTACTTCAAAGTTTGAAGAGTATGCTAGGTGGTGTAGGTAGTGTATAATTTCAAAGTTTGAGATGCATAAACATCTATTTTTGATGCATTTTTGACCACATTTGACCAACATTTTTTGTTACGGAAGGAAAAAATACTTAAAAATACATATGAACGATACTATGATACATTAAAAGATTATTTCTGGGGCTTAAAATATCAACATTTAGACGCAATTCGATTATTACGGAAGATCCCAGAATCCTAGATCTCTGCTTGAGGGTACTTGATCCTTAATTAACCGTTCCTGGATCCATTATCATTGGATCACAAGATCCCTAAACTCTACAATTCCAGTTACTCGAAGTGAGATATGACAATCTGTGCTATTCAAAATCCGATCTCTGGCATCCCGAGAATCCTGCTGTTGATTAAAGGTTCGTGATTTTCGGTATTCATTCACATTCATGTTCTCGGATTCAGAAACCTGAAGAGCTGATTTAAGATATCGGATCCCTGATTTAAAATATACGATGCCTTTTTTCTGAACCTCAGATCTTTTATTTACAAGATCGCATTCCTGATATGGAATCCTGCTCTAGGATCCCTTATTCGACATCCGGCATCCTAAAATCAGGATACCTCAATTAAATTTTTGAGATAATAGATCACGAATCTCTTATTGGAAGACCCGGGTCACCGATATAGTATCCCCAGAGATCTTGGATCCGAAGGTAGGGAACACTAATGACCACAGAACCTAGTAGCAGTACCTGAGATGAAAGCTGTAGTACTGGCTTTGTAAAATTAAGCTCTTGATAGCATAGTATTATGCGCTGCCATTGTCATATCAGCTTCGCTGTTTCGCCAAAAAAAACTCAAAATCCATTTGAGAACCATCAGTCTACAATTTCACACCATCCGACGCAAAACCACATTGTAGTAACAGCGATATAAAAAGCCTTTTTAAAAGCATCAAAATCTACGGTACGCCATGTTTAATCGTTTTGTTCTTGCTTCCGAATCCGAAGAAACCGAAGCGGCATGTTCGGAAGATGCTTTCGCAACACAAGGGGCCGCCTGAGAAACCACATTTCAAGCGCGGTTTGTGACCAACACCACGGCTTGTGTTGTGGTTTCGGGTTTACCCTTTTTTTTGTTGTTCTCATTTTTTTTCACTTCAACCCGATGACAAATTCGCCCATAATGATGATATACGACAGTATAAATCTTACTCACCAAGGCACACGCGGTGCGCGATGGTTTAGTCCACCCCATGCTCCCATACTCTGCTCGCCCCAAAATGTTCCGCCGAGGGACATCCTCACAACATCCACCACAAACCACCAGCAGGCGTGATTTGAGTGAGGGAAAAAAAAGAGCTGAAAAATTCAACACCACTGTTTCCACGTTTTCCCAAGCCATTTTTCGATGGAAAAGCGAAAATCGGAAGGCCGGCAAAGGGAAAGAAGATCCACGAAAGATGATAGGAAATTTTAAAATCTGTCGCTATTTTCATGCCCCTTTATATTCGCTTCTTGTCAAGCTACGCCACTATCCGAGCGTCGGTGCGAAGGATTAATCGTCCCGAGCTTGTGGTTTTTATTCGGTGGTGGCGCTTTTCTTTGCTCACCATTATAGTAGCACCGAAACCCAGCAAAAAAGCGACTCGTTCGAACAAAGCGAATGCGCCAATCTGATCAACTCCTGCTCTATCATCTCTTCCAACACCCGCGGAACACAGCGTTTCATTAAAGCTGTGCGCGCTCGCAACGCGCCGCACCATGCAGCAGATCGTCGTTCCCTGGATTGGGTGAGACGAACAAATGCCTGACATGGAATGCCTTGTGGTTTCTTCTCGGAACCGAGGAAAATGGGGAGCATGGGGGGCATGAAGAGAGAGTGGGTGGAAAATTGTATGCATAAATTCATTTTCCATCACGAAGAGAATATCGCTCGAAGTCACTTTATTCGTACGTGTGGGTACGTTCCGTGCGTCCTTAACGTTACGCTCTGATCACAACATCGTCATCATCAGCATCATCATCATCGTCGAGATCCTCGATGTACGTCCGCCCCCACTCCTCCTACCCTTTCCCCACACCCCACACACAGGCTTGTCGTTGGCATGTTGCGAGCAAAATAATTTGATTTGATTTAAAAGGAAATTGTTTATCTACTTTCGCCTATTCGTTCGTTCCCTCCGTACGCTTCCAACCCCAACTGGGCTGTGGGGTGTTTGAAGCGAAAAAGTACAACAACAACAAACGAAAAAAAAAACGAGGCGAGATCTCCGTATCACTGGGTGTTGTTGCCGGATTGTTCGTTGTCGCGTTAGGACCCGCTGAATGTGTGTGTGTGCTTGTGTCCCGGCGGATCGTTCAGACACCCCGGATCGGAGAATGGGAAATGACTTGTCACGGGTTGTCGTTTTTCATTCCCCAGCCTCAGCGGACAACGGTTCCGTCGGTGCAACACGGCTCACCCGCACCGGCCATTTTGAACAATGGATGGCCGCCAATGGCAGCAGGAACACTGGACCATTTCATGAACTCGGTGCTTTGTTATGCTGATCCCCGGGTGCCTGAAACAGGAAGGATGATGCAACTAACCACACCGACACACTACGCACACACACTCACCTATTCAATAGGCACAAAGCACACAAACACCAGGATTCTTGTGCCAACCCACCCTGGTCTAAGCGGACTGCCAAATGGACGCCGTGCGGTGAAGATGCTCTTAATGTCCGTGTGACGTTCGTTCGGTGTGTGTGGGGAGTCCTACGAAAACGGGGTTTTGTGGTTATGTACGGCGGTGATATTTGATCAACGCTTAAAGTTTACGGCACTCGGGAATGACCCGTGACAGCCATTTACGACGCCATAGCAAGGGCCCGGGTGGTATCAACCTTTGCTCGACGTTTGTAAACGCTGCCGAGTACTTGGGCAAGCATTTCGGACGGTGGACAGTGTCCCATGGTTGTTCTCCTCACCCTAGAGATTGACCATTACCGTTTACCGTGGGGCAAATATCTTGCCTGCACCTGCATGCATGTCGTTTCAGCACCGGAGCGTACCGTGTACGAGCACGCGTACGCTTTGAGAATGGGAAAATCCTTCCATCCGTAAGCAATGTGCGGATGACGTTTGATGTGTTGTTGGCCTTGTTTGGAAGTAATTTATCTCCTACGAATTGGAGCCATTGGAATACTGGAATTCGAAAAAAAAACAGCAGCAATAATGAAGGTGTGATCGACACAACTATCCGGTTTTCCGATTCTTTAAGTTCTTGCGGCTCTTTCACCTGCAGGAACACATTTTGTTCAGGCGCATTAAGTGAGTGTTTTCAAACAGAGATAACTCCACTCTGCTAACGGGGTAGAATCCGAGGGCCTGTACAGGACCGTAGGGACTCTTCTCTTCTTCTGACTAAGGGACCTGCGCAAGGGACATGGGCTTACTTGTCTTTTTTTTCGATTATACACAAGTTCCAGATACGACGGCTGCTAGTTCCGGAATCCAGGGATAAATACTCTTGAATGCTGGAATATAGAACACAACAAATAACATTAATAGGTTTGTTTCTATTCACTCTGTGTTAGTAAACGATCAATACTTACATCGCGGTCTTGGCCTGCTGCAACAATCCTCGATACCGCTCACGGTCTAGCGCCGTCGTCTGCCAATCCATTATCCCGGCCGTTCTGGCGGACGCATCAACGCCATCACTCCATCTCAGTTTGGGCCTACCACGCCTCCTCTGTCCATGTGGACGGCCTAAAAGGACTTTACGGGCTGGGTCGTCCGGTGCCATTCTCATGACATGACCAGCCCACCGGAGCCTGGCGAGCCTAATTCGCTGCACGATGGTAAGATCACCGTACAGCTCATAGAGCTCGTCGTTGTAGCGGCTCCTCCATTGTCCTTCCATACATACGGGGCCAAAAATCCTTCTGAGCATCTTCCTCTCGAACGCGGCTAAGAGGGTTTCGTCAGTTTTGGACAGAGTCCATGTCTCAAAGGCGTATGTGAGTACTGGGACTATAAAGGTTTTGTACAGTCCCAGCTTCGTCCGTCGCGACAGGAATTTTGAGTGGAGAAGTTTCCTTAGGCTGTAGTATGACCGGTTGGCAGCCAGCACCCTTGCGCGCAACTCAACGTCTATGTTGTTGTCGGTGCTGACTTTTGACCCCAGATAGGTGAAGTTTTGGACGACTTCGAAGGTGCGATCACCTATCTGTACATCACCCCTGCGTAAATAAGTGTTTGTTAGCAGAGCCGCTGGTGGTGCCACCATCATTTTGGTTTTTGCCTCGTTGATCTCCAACTCGAGGTTTAGTACCGCATGCTCGATCTGTTACATAGGAGAGCCTGAAACCAATGATGTCTATGTCATCGGCGTATGCCAAGATCTGGAGTGATTTATAGAAGATGGTCCCGGAAGTTTCCACCTTCGAGTCTCGGATGGCCCTCTCTAGCGCCAGATTGAATAGAAGACAAGCAAACCCGTCTCCCTGGCGCAGACTCTTGGTGGTAGCAAGGACCCTGAGAGTTTTCCATCCACCTTCACCTGATGGAATGTGATGTTGGTCATTGTCATTCGTACAAGCCTGATAAACTTGGCCAGGATTCCAAATGAGCTCATTGCGTCGTCTAGTTTTACCCTGGCTATGCTGTCGTATGCGACATTAAAAACGATCAATACTCACACCAATAAACCATAAAACAATTATTTTTGAAGCAAAGTTTTTCCCGTTGAAACCAGTATAAAGCAAACAGGAAGTGACCACTTTTTAATCAAAACGTGTTCATAACTGTTTCCTTTTCCAAACTCAACCCAACCCACCGAACACTGGCGACGAAAATTAGTAATCATATTCATTGTCCCGCAGCCACAAACTAATTTAGCCACAAACACACCAAGAGTAAACAGTTGGAAAAATAAACTCCAACTTGCAGCAGAAACCTCCATATACATCGCTCCGATTTCAACGGTGGACGCCACCGACCGGCACACAATCGGTTACGGTGTGTAAAATTTCACCCACCACAAACTTTTCTATCAAATTTAAATTGAGTACCGTGCAAACAAGCAAATGCTTGTAATCGAAATCGATTTCTCGATTCTGCTGCTGCTACTGCTGCTGGATTCACGGTTTTACACGTATGCGTGTTTGTGGTTGTGAGCAAAGGATTGGAAAGCGGTGCGGCTGTAGCATGCAAAATGCGGGAAAAGAATAAAATAACACACACTTTACTGAAACCAATCGCTCTCTCTCTCTACGGTGTCCCATGGGTCTACACACATCCGGGGACTGGAGTTCTCCACAACACATACACAATAGTTGGAAAACGATTGCAAACTCTATGTTTCCTATCTCAAAAGTCTCGATTCCAGCTCGTATGTATAGTGGGTTTGTTTGTGAGTGTCCGTTTTTTTTCTAAGTTCTTTTTTTTGTTATAAAATCCATCCGGATCGAGTATTGTCATCGTGTTTCGTATTATGTTTTACCCTGCCAGAGATTTTCCAACATCCCACACTCTCAACCTAATTGCGCACTTTTCCGATTGACACGTGGCATGTTTAGATGATCGATTTTAATTATTTTCGACAAGCTGTGTGCGACAAGCGGTACGGCTGTCCGCTTCACCAAACAAAACGCACCGGATGACCGAAAGAATGAAAAGTAACATCCGGGGATTGGGAGAGTTTTGTACGAGCACGTCCGTGATGAAGTGAGGGAAATGGTTGGAAAATTTAGCCAAAAACAAAAGCAAAACAAAAAAAAGGAACCTCAACTTTCAACTCGCCATCGGAAGACTGGGTTGCGCAGGGAGTCGACTAGCGTCCTTACAAGTGGAACTTAATTAAATTCAATTGGAACATATAAAAAATAAAGCATATTAGCAAGAAGCAAAACACAGCTTTAAAAAATAAATAAACAGAACGAGATAGAAAATAAAACAAAGGAAGATTATCATTTATCTATTATTTATGATTTGTCATTCTTTAAAAGGAATCAAGAATAAAGAAAAAGTCGAGAATATGTAATAAACAAAGAACACATAAAATATGGTAAATATAATAAAGCAAAATTAGAAAATGAATAAAAATGAAGTAGTAAAAATAAATATTTCAAAACAACAATATTCAACAAGGATTATACACAATAAACTCTTAACTATGTGAGTTAAAAACTAACAAAAAATAGTAAATCATTCGCCCATCACTGTTGCGCCTGCACGGAGCAAGAATCTTGCAAGGAAGCTGCACCGTACAGCAAAACTAAAATAAAATATGAATGACTTGTGAGACATCGTACGCCGTTTTCAGCAGCGTTGTCGTCGGCGCTACCAGTTGTACGATTCCTGTCGGAAGGCTTATAAAAGGAAGGAATCGATTCGTGGTACCGTTGCCGGGAAAAGCTTCCCGAGCATCCCCGCACCCACCGGTCGTGCACAATTGATGGCCGTGGAAAGCGCTGATGGAAAATAAATTGATGATCTTCTCCCGCTTTCTTCTGTCTTGTTTACCCGTGTCTTTCTTTTCCGTTTGCTTTTTTTTTTCGCTCGGTTCGTTCCTGCATACCGAAGCATCTGGCGCGAAATGTGTTACCATGACGCAGGTGAACTTCAAAATGTCTTCTCCCGGTGCAGGTGTGGAGTGAGTGTTGAAATATTCCGTTCCTTTATTATAACCAGCTCGGTTCGCTTTCGTTTGCCATTGCTGTATTGAAAAGCTTCGCGTGAGAGAGTCATTTACAAGCCATCTTCACTTCATGGCCTTCCCATTTTTTGTTTCGCTCTCCAAACGACCGTTACGAGCGACCCCGGTCTTCTTATTCAGCGCTTAAGAAGAACAGCTTTCCGGCGGTGTTCGATTCATCGTGGTCGCATCGCATCCATCCGAATGCAAAGGACTGTGAGTGGAAGCAAATTTAAGACTAGCTTTAGCAAAATTATTGTTATGGCATTTTTTAGTCCACTGCGCCAACGGTCGTCACACGGCAGCATCGACAGCAGGGACACATCCGTGAGCACCGTGGAACACACGCTCCTAATCGGCCGTCTACCATTGCAACACGTTCGGACACTGCACGACCTTTTACGACCGGTGGAACGATAAGGACGACGACGACGTCGCCGACTTACCGGTGGCCTGATAAACGATCCGGTAGGAACAATTTAGTAAGCGGAGTTAATAACGACCCGGGGATGGTGGGTGTTGTGCGTGCTTATCGATGAAGGGCAGGACAACATAATAAACATCCCTTATTTTCGGGGATGGCCGTATCTTGCCCGTTTGTATGCAGGTGATTTTATGCCGGGCGTATTTGGGGTGGGTTGGAATGTGAAGAAAGAATCGCAATAAAACCTAGGTTCATTCATCAAACGCCTACACGTTCACTGCTTGTCTTGGTGGAAAGAGAGTGGTGGCAAGGTAAGTGTTTCCACCGGCATTGGAGAAAATCGTGAAACACTTTACCCGCCAGGCACAGACTCTCAGGTTCGAATCAAACCCCGTAAACCTTTCGTCTGCCGAACTTATCGACAGCAAAAAAGGGAGGCGCGCGCATAGGATGGGTGTATCGCGCATCACACACACACACAGAGGAAGATGGCAAAGATGTTTCGGTTTTGTTTGGTTGCAAATTTATTCATAGCGCTTTCATCGAATATTGTTCATACCTTTCATTTCGCCCCATTTTTATGGGGAGCAGGATAATAAAGTTGCATATAAACGGAATGTTAAATTTGAACTTTATATGCACGAACGCTTATCAGTGGACTGGTTGAGGTTTGGTCTTTTGTTTTTTTGGTCACTACAAAAGGGTAAGATATAAATGATCGGAATAAGTATGTTACTTTACTTCACTGCTTGCTTATCGGTGCGAGGTTGAACGAGTGTTTGGAAACCCCCGAAGGGAAGCAATATAATTCCCCAAATCACCAAAAGCCCTTTCGATATACAGTTGTTTTGAGAGCTGCAAGTGGATACAATGGAAAAGTCCATTCAGTAACGGCTAAAATAAAAAAAGGAGATACAAAACAGATTTTAATTTGATTATTCATTGTTGAAAGAAAATTATGTTTACTTTCATGCCTTTTCACACTCCGAGTAGCATTTCGCACCAAACCCGTTCCGTTTCGTACTGCTGAAAGGATACAATGCACTGAAAAAGGAGAATAAACAAACACTCGTTCTTATCGAATAGATCCATCCAAACGTGAAAAAGGGACCCACTCTGCATAGCGGCTTTTTGCACACACACACACACACACACATAAAAAGGACGAAGGCATTAAAAACAGAAACCAGATTGCCGGTGTATAGCGCTCCTTATCAACTGTTGCATAACGAAAACACTTTCAAGCTTTCCTTTAAGTTATCCCAAAACAGTCCCATCCTAAAGGACCCACACACTCGTGGTGCGAGGTACCTTCCGCCCGGTTTAATGACTTTTGCCCCCGAAAAAAGTCACACCAGCCAACAACCTGTCACGTGATCCTGCGAGGTTTCCAACTACGGTGACATATCAAAGTCACAGACTAGTCGCTCAAAGATGGCAACGATGGGACTGAAATAATCAACAGCATCCAGCATCGTCCCCAGGGCAGGGAGTAGTGCAGTAGACCGTGGTAACGTAGTAGACCCGAGGTGAATATCCCCACGGTGGTATCGTTTGGCCGCATTCTACACCTAGCACACACACCGTCACGCTTGACGGATGGCGAAACTCGGATCATAATGCGTCCATTTGGGTTGTCTGGCTCTGTCTCTCCCTTCGCAACATGATCAGTTCATTTTCACCGGCTCGAACACAGGTTGAAAGCCACGCTCTCTATGCCGGCTAACGATGAAAGACAGGATGGTTCTACGGGCCGGGATGGAGGCAACATCTCGTTGCTGAAGAGCGCACCGGTGGGCCAGGAAAGGAACGAGAAGTGAGTAAAGGAACGAACAAAAAAAATCACCATAAATTATTCATTTATTCTGACAGGCAACATGACACGAAATGTATGTTGATCAGTCTCATCAGCTTCATCACGGGTGTGCACTTACGTTCTTTGGTTCGCCCCACTACCCGGCCACACATTCCTGACGCGGGACACACTCACGCTTTTTGTCTTACGGTAAGGGCATTCCTTCGTACAGCTGCCGGATGACACATTTACGTACCGTTGGCCCGCTGGTGCGGCCGGAAGCGGTGTCAAAACTTGCCTTGGCCGGAGCACAACACCGTATCCGTCTGCCGCCCCACATTTTGACAAGCAGGACCTTTTATTTATTCAGATTTTTCACTCACCTTAACGCACCGCACCAGGCCACTAGGCGTGGGCCGGATGTGCGGGGTACGGTTTAAATTGCACAAATGTGTCTCTCCGGACGATGCTTCGGCACACATTAGCGAATGAAACGGAACGCATGGAAAAGCATTCATGCGTGGGAAATGTGTGCCAGCAGAGGTGTTATTGTTTTTCATTCGCTCCCTTCATCAGGAACGCGTATGTGTTTTTCTTTCTTTATTTCACTTTGTAAATACCTTCACTTGTAATTTGACTTGTTTTGCTTGCGATTACAACACCGAAGGACGGAAAATTAAGAAATTGAATGCATAATTATGCACACACAAAAAATGAGCGTAGCGAACCAAACTGCACAACACTTGCACATGCATCTGTCAAAGTGGTTTGGTAGAAGAAAGCCAAAGAAAAAGTAAACAACGGAGCAGTATACGTCAAAAAAGTGTTGTAGTTGCGACAGTGCAGAGATCATCAACAAGTAATTTAATTCTCTAGTGCAGAAAGTTCTGATTTTCTGCTATTTTACTTGATATGCTTCCCGCTGCCATCAACGTTTCTTGAAGTTGCTTTGTTTCCACAAAGAAGTATGTGAGTGTATATTTAGGAGTGATGTATGTAAAACAACCAAACGCTAGTGCAAGCTGTGGATCACTTCTGGACGGCCATCCTGATCAAAGCGCATAAAACAAAGCTTCCGTCGATCGGTGCTAGTGCTCGGTGATAATGAGATCGACAAAGCTGTCCTTATCGCCAAGGGATGCTTTTCAAGGCGTCGCAAATCTCGCAAATCATACATCAACGTCAATGACCCTTCCTAAGAAGTCCCACGTCAGAGTGTTTGGATTCTAGATAGTGGTCCGGGGCTTCAACCACGTTCAGTACGTTCGTTATACTGCACTCTCGCTCACGATCCCTTGGAATTGAAGAGATCAACTGCTACTCTGGATGAATCAGCGCTTAGAATTGATCCAACAGAGAAGCAGCAGTGTCAGCGGTTGGTTAAGAATTGGTAGAATCACTACGATCGTTACTGATGCGTCAATCAAGCCCGGTAGCAACCGATTGTCTTCAGTGGATGTCAAGATGCATGTGTTGCCTCCGCCGAAAAGTGTCCGGACGACCAATTTAGGACTCGATACTGGAAATGAGCTCTTCTAACGGGGTGAGCATTTTAACCTGGTACTCGCAAGCGATTACTGCGAAAGCTGGTCAATGCTGGTGATACACTTTATGCTTCCTCGTAACTTGATACTTGACTCGCATGCGTACCAAAGCCCCCGAGGAGCATGATCGTCTAGACCAGAACGTTAATGAGGATCTATGCAATACTTCAGCACAGTCCGGCTCATGAGTAAAATGAGGTAAGTTGCATGGAACACAGTCCTAAAATCGCAATTATTATATGGCTAGCATGACATGCCAGGTTTTTAAGTCAAGAAAAAGCTTCTTAATCGCGTATAACAATTTCTCGTTGAACAATGTTAATGTTAAACAAGATTCAGGATTTTTACTAAGCACACATGCCAATCAATCTTTCCTTGGAAGCTGTAAAGCGTTACTTCTACTATGATTATTCGATCAATGTTTAATGCTTGTTTCTGCTTGTATGTGATCCTTTTCGCGCAACCGGAAATGATTGAGACACTCCAGCACGGCACGCTACTGCACCGTACATCAGTGAAACGGGTTTTTACGCTCATACTCACTACCCGCACGTTGGAAGTGTTTTGTTTTCACAATCGAATACGAATTGATTCTCTCCCTGCTCGCGAGCGAATTCCCTTTTGCGCCACTCATCGCTGCATGGGGACTTGTGACAAATGCCACTCGAAACATCATTTACATAGGTGATTGTCTGTGCACGTTTTGATGCGTTTCAATCCAATTTGGGATGAAAGGAAACTGTTACACCGCTTCCATTTGCTTCCTATGGCCGGTGCAAACCAGAATAATTTATCAATGTATAAGCAATGAATCGAGGGCGATAAAACAAAAGGGCGCGCTAGGTGCGAGGGAATGGCGTGTGCCTAAAACTGTGCAACATGATCAGCACTCGCACATATCAACCGCGGCGGGTGTCGTAACGATACCGGTTGGTATAGTGAAGGCATTAGAATCGAACGGATGGAAGGACGAGCGCAGAAATTCCACTCCGTTCGTTAGGAATAAAAACAAAACTCAAGCCGGACGACATTACGGAACGAGGGACACATCTGCCCGGAACGATGATGCACCATGTGTAAGCGAACGAAGCGTATACGAACCCCACGGTATCCTATGGGAGATCTGGTGTGTCAGACTCACACACAAGTATACTAGCTTGTGCAAAAGAATGGCTTTTGCTTGGCGAAAACAAATATCCATAAGCTTGAACGGTAACGCCAGCGGACCGAGCATTGCAATGTGAAAAATGGGAAAGATTTTCCACACCACGCGCGCGCTACTAGCTCCCGGATTTTTATCTCAATTCTGACCACTCTTGTGTGTCTGTATGTGTGTGTGTGCACAATACGAGGGAGGATGAGAACTAACACCTAAAGTACACATACAAACACACAAACATTCCAACGATTCCTCCCTTCACAAACAGTAGCCGCAGCAGCAGCAGCAGCACCATCAACGGGAACGAATCTAGTTCGAATCATCATCGTTTCCAGCGCCTTTAATGGCACCGGTACAACAAACAGGACGCACAGGGATGCCCTAGAAAAGAGGGATAACTCCCGGCTAAGCGTATGTAAGGGAGTGTGAGCCGTAACCTGTCCCACCGTTGGATGGTGCACGAGAGCTGGGTCGGGCTAAGGGAGCTCGGGGTGTTTCGACTGTTGATTTTGGGCTTCGTTATTTGTGCGTAACGAGCAGCCTGTTGGAAATCTCTTCCTGTATCTTCCCGGGGACACAGCATCCGCATCCGAACCCAACAGGTACCCTTATCTTATCCCGCAGTACAAAAAAAGAAGGGCAAAAAGAAAACGGACGGAAGCTGCTAACAATAGATTGCGTGCTAAACTGGATAAAGCTTCAGTCGCACGAAATCACGAAAGATTTCCCAGTTTGAGCAGCCGGAGATGAACGCGCAACAAAAAAGAGGAACCATTTCGTCTTCTTCCACTGCTTTGGAGCAGCCTCCCGGATGAGGGAGTCCAGTAATGCGGAACACGTACCCACGACGGTTTCTTTTCTGGATGAGGGTGCGGTGAGCAAGTTAGAAAACGAGCAAAGGCAGACTACAATTCCTAGGACACAGAATGCTGAAAACGGGGACACTAATTCTGATACAAGTGTACACCCGGTCTCCGGGACACACGTATCTCCGTTTGTTGCTGTCTGCTATGACTGTATGTGTGCGGTTTAGGCGTGCGGGGGTGAAAGGAACAGGAGGGAATACAACCCCCCTGGACCTTCCCTGCTGCGCACTCCAAAGCTGGCAACCGCAAAACCGTTGAAAACCACGCTGGATAGAACGTTGAGTAAGCTGATGATATCCCTAGGCATTGGTGTGCGCGTACGCGTGTTTGGATACATCTACGTTTCGCTGTTGAGCTTCTTCAATTTGACACGTACCAGAAGCATCCTTCCAACCGCACTCATCCCCTCTTCCCCTCCGGGACGCTCTGTATCTCCCTCTTTCTCTCTCTCTCTCTCATACAAACTTCCGTCAGATTCAGCATCATCCTTTTGCCCGAAAAACGAACCTCGGAAAGGTTTGGGGGATTGAAAATATCGACCGAAAACATTCCCCCAAACGAAAGGCCCCGGGAGATGCGGGGGACCTGTGAAGAGAAGTGAAGGATGCTGAAGCAGCATCCAGGACGTGTGTTCGGTTTCGGTGGCGCAATTCGGACCAAATTCTGTACCGCATCGGACCGATAGCTGCGCATCAAACCAACACGCACTTAAAACTCACCACTCCCCGAGCTGATGGCGGACGGAACGGAATACTACACCACTACACCAGCAGCAGGATTACAGGGACCAATATTGGGGCTCACAGACTTACTCGGGCTCGGTTTCCCTTAGTGCAACGTCCCGCTCGCTCGCCACCTGTCTCACGCATCAATGAATTATACATAACAGACATACGGGCGCACACACACACACACACATACACACAGGCACATCGGACATTCCCGTTGGTAGTATAAGAGCACATAATAGAAGGTAGCGAGCAGCAGCAAGGAGCGAGCGGACAGTTCCGAAAAGGAAGCCATTTTCATCTCGTACGCCGGGGAGTTGGCCTCCTGCGCGCGCAGACCATCCGAGAAGAAGTCGCGTAAGCGCTGTCTCACTTCTTTGCACTGCACGCAACCAAACGGGGCGCCCAGAGATATGGGTTTGCGCGCTTGTGTTGGTGTACGCGCGCCGTCAGCGTTCGCTCGTGCTCGCTCTGGTCCTTTTTGCAGCATCCCGGTGAAACGTGCTCGCTCGTCGTCGCTGTTGGCCCGGGGTTGCTGCTACTCGGTCGGCCGACGTCGAATCATAGTAGACTTTTAGGCGTCAACTGGAAAAGCTCGACGCTTTCCGTGGTGCTCTCGCGCTTGGGCCCAACCATCGGTCCCGGTTTTTGTTCGGCTTGGTACACAGGTGACAGACAGGTGAAGGAAACCGGGGAGAGTGGGAGAGTGGTCGCAGAGGGTGGAGGAAGCGAGAAGAGGACAGGACACATCATCCCAGCTACTACGGACACGGTGAGTATTTGTCACGGTGAGTGTTCGAGGGTCACGGGAAGATGGGAGATGATGGGACACGAGTGATGAGAGGGGGGAGGAGGGTTCTAGAGCGAGACAGCGCCCAACGTTGATGGGTTCCGGTAGCAGTGATGGTAGTGATGGTGGTGTGTAGAGAGCACTTGTCTCAGGTCCTTGAACGTTGCACGGCAAAACCATTCCAGCTCAAGAGGACGTCGTCAGCCCTTCACAACAGCCAGCAGAGTCAGTCAGTCCGTTCCCGGTGAGGGAGAGGGGGATAAAAGTCCCGGACAGCTCCACCAATCGTCCACCCTCCTAGCGCGTCAACACGACGACACAAAGGATTTTTGGTAGCCGGGGCAAAAGAGATAGCCACGCATTGCTCTGCCGTGAACGAGCAGAGAAGGCACGCCGTTCCTTATCTACTTACGGGACAACAGGCGCCTGCTAGCCCGGCCAGCCAGCGCGCTGGTCGAAGTCATACATCTTCGTCAGTATGCTAAGCACCGGAGTCCCGGACACTGCCCGCTGCGCTTCGTCGGGAACATTGCGGCACCGAGCGGCAGTCGTGCTCGGGCAGCAGCGCCCATGGTCGATGGCGCGCAAAGTTGAAATCTTTGAACCAGCAGGACCTTCAGTCTTCTGCCGCCACTCGGTTTGTTAAGCTAACCAAGCAGTTCGATGGCAGTACACCGTGTGCGCCCGGACTGTGCGACGGAACAGTTCCCCGAGCAGTTGTTGCGTCGCTGAGTTTGTTTTACGCGGTTTGTTGGAGGGTTTTTTCGCCGATTTTTTCGTGTTCGGCTCGCGCCAAAAGTATCCTTCACTTTCGAAATATCAAAGTCTTGTGCTTGTACGGAGATCGTCAAAGAAATCTAGTGGTGTCACACAGTGTGCGTGCGTGGCAGAAGCAGCAGCAGCAGCGGCATCAGTAGTAGTTCAAGTCCTTCATTCATCCCAACATTCTCGTGCCCAACGGTGGCATCCCGAAAGCAGCAGGTGGAAACAGAAAGCAGTGTGAGCTCTGCCGTTTAGTCAAGTGAGTGTTTGCTTCTTTAGCGACCGCAATGTGTCGAGAACAGTCTTCATACTTTGCGGGCGAACAGTTGTGGAGGTGTCACCGTCGCTTGGCCCGCGCTGGTTTAGTGTGCAGTGTTGCTAGAAAGTGTTTCGAAGAGTCACCCAAACCAATCTCCCCACCAAAGCCTTGCCCTTTCGGTTTTAGAACTTGGTTCAAAATTATTACCCACTGTACTAACCTTTCCTAGCGTTCCTATCCAGAGTCACTACCAACTGTGAGGAAGCGTCATCATTCATCTGCGTTTCACCATTACGCTTTAAGATGTCCACTATGGTTTACTCTTTCATGCCGTTGTAGCCAGTGCCGTTTTTACTCTGTACTGTGCGACAAGATTTTTGCCGCTGCAAGCACGTCTCACTCACTCATGATGATGGCACAAAATGGCCGCCACGTATCGATCCGTCCAGGTAACAGAAGAATCCCTATTTTTTGTCGCTAGAATAGAGCTACGAATTTAACGTTGTGTGAGCAACGCTGGTGAATGATGAACGCGAATCCATTTTAAGTTAACCTGTCCCGTTTATGTTCTTTTCGGTTCTTTGTGCGCAGTGTGGGAATTATTGAGAGCGGGTATGTGTTGAAGAGTATGTCTGATTGTAATACTAAGTGTTATCTTATCGCCAGCTACTTTTTTCTTTCTTTAGTGTTTAAGTGTCCTTAAGTGTGTTTTAAGTTTTCTGCTCTTTAATTGTTTTTTTATTCTTTATTTCTGTTTCAGTTTTGTAGCTTTTGGTTCAAAGCCGGGTGTACGTGCACGATGGAAAACACTAAAGAAACTTGCGTAGGCTTTCGCTTCATTTGCTATCTTACACCTAAAAACACTTTCCATCTTCTACACATCCACAAAAAAACCAAAACACATAAAGCTAACCTCATTCCGATAACCTATTTATCCTTCTGTTCCATCTATCAATCACAAACTCTTGTTAGCACCGATGTTGTCGATGTTATTTGTCGCTAGAATAGTGTACTATATAGAACCAGTAGCTACTACTATGTGTGTCGTGCAGTTATGTTATGTATGATGCTAATGCACTAGCGACGGGTTATTAATCAAGCACACGGAACGTCCATGCAACGCGACCAACTATTCCCGACGGGGAATTGAATCCAATCGTAACCCGTAAGTCGATGAGTGAGGTTGGTGATTTTTGCTAGCCTCTTTTATACACGAATGGTAAGTACCGAACTTGATTAAATTGTTTTTTAATGATTCATAACATGTTTTAATATATTATGCGAATCTTAAATTTAAGTATTTTATAACTTATGTCGAAAGCATCAAAGCTACTAACTTTAAAAAAGAATCTACCGATGGGTTGTAAGTTGTGCGCCTGATTTTATGCAATTTGTTTTATAATTGCTTGTTCATCTACCAAGAATGTACGGGGCGATTCGAGGACATCAAACGTGTAAGATGTTATAAGTATACTACGTAATCAACGTAGAAAAATACTAAAATAGTGATAGCACCCTCTGCAATATCCTTACCGACCATTTCAAATAGAGAAGCACAGATCTTCTAACTGTAATTCTCCTCTTCATTTGGGTTACCGCAGAACGATGCCTTAAGGCCACTATTTACGGTTAACATAATGATATGTTGTCTGCTCTGAAACATTTCACATGCTACAAGCGTGTCCACAATTACGCTGACCATATTTAACGGCTTGGAAAATTGGACTTCGCCTATAGTGGCACAAGTCAACCGTACCGAAAATGGCCGTTCTCAGTACGGAATGTTGCAAAACCCCCGGGCTCTGGCGACGGCGGCATTCGTAATACGCTTCCAGTGATGCCCAAAGCGAACAAATGGACCGTAGCCTTAGCATGTTTCAACAATGCTCGAATGGAAATGATGTATCCGCACGTGTCGATAAAGATTTTCCCTCGTTCGTTGTGTGCGCAGTTTCCATTCTCTTCAAACATCTCATGCGAACTGGGAGATGCACGTGCCCCGACAATAGGGCTTTGTGTCGATGGAGGTGGAGGATTTGTACTGTTTTTTGTTCTCCCGGCTTCCTTTTTCGAGCCATTTTGAATCCGTTCGACCTGAGAGTAGTGCTGCTGTTAATGTGAAACAAATAATGAAACTTTTTGTTGGGAATAAACATGTTTCTGGTTCTGCACGACTGTATCGCGCGTACTACCCGAAAGGGGACACGGCACAAATTGTGGTTGCAGACATTTTAAAACTATTTTATTAAAAACCGAACATCCTTCGCACACAATGGCAGCACATTCGGAACTGGAATTGTCCCTTCAGTGTCAGCTTTAGCAACACTTTGGTGTAAGCTGTAGATTGGGAATTGCATTAGCCTGACGTTTATTTCCCTCGTCCGTCACGGTGGTGAGACTTTGATTAATTATGGCAGTTCGCGTCGGCAGCATCCCGGTTTCGAAGGATCGAATTAATAATAATGGACGCAGTTTGGGTGCTGCACAAAAAAAGGGGATTATACATGCGGAGGGATATCTTTGATGCATGAAGACTACTCCCTCAATGTACTGTACGCTTCTGCATATGGTGCAGTCTCATGGGTTGTAGAAGCGAGACATGTACAATGTGGGCATATTAGTATCCTAAATAAAAAGAGAAGCGCAAGTAGAAAGGATATAATTTTGAATGAAGAAATTCTATGTAGCTGGCAAATCTATTTGCATAATATTAATAATATGATACAAGGAAACACCCTGCGACCCTCCAGAATCTACCAGAGGTGTTATATATCAGCACAGTATAATCCAGACCATCCTCTGGGAATAAGGCTCACACATGCTCATCCAACTAGACGTAATTTTGGCATGTGCTGCTGTACCACTGACGACAGTAAATTGTGTATCGATGGCTTGCGAGGGTTTGCGAAAGTATGGCAACAAAATCGAGAAGAAGGATTACTGTGTTATGCTGTAACAATAGTCCTATCTAGTGCACGGTTGACAGCAGGGACGAATATGTTTTCCCTTGACACACCACCGATCGTACCGCAAATTCAATAACAGCTTGTACATTGATTATTCTATAAACGAAACGAAGGACAAGCATGACAATGGTGCTACTAAAACGAGCACAAAAAACAATGCACGATGCGTCATAGCACGCCTCGCCCGTTGGCGACAGGACTCACGTCCTATTCTCGGCCGAGTGAAATCAATTTCCATACTGATATGGTGACTGCAAAATATGGCTGCGTACGTAAGTGGTGCGTGTTCCGGGCTGACTGGCTGCGTGAGTCAGTGCGCGTACGTCAGCAGAAGTAGTACTGGCCGACAGTTGAACGCTTGGAGCACGCCATACGTCCCCGACGGGACAGCAATGGTGGCGCCACCATCCAATTGACGCTGCGGATGCCGTTCTATTCGGTTCAGACATCGTCTAGACAAAGTTTTTTCGCTGCCCGAATCGAAGAAGTGGAAAGTAAAATTATCCGAATTGGTTCCAAATTGGTGCCAGCCTTCTGGAGTAGAGCGTGGATTGGGTAGATCACGCAGCATCACGCTCGCTCTTGTCCTACTGCACCAGCAGCAGCAGCAGAACGGGAGTCTCGTTAGCCGTTAGTTGTTTAGCTTTTCTTCTCATATTTCCCCCCCTCAAAAGCCGACGCCATCCAAACCATCATGGTCGCCGCCAGCCCGGCTGGAGCCACGCTTCCACCCGTTCCGTGGAATGTTTCGCAGAAACATTATCTTCTGTGTGCTTTAATGTTCGGTTTGCTTCTATTTTTGCTGGGGTAAGCAAAGTGCTTGAACTGTGGATGCTATCAAATGTGCCCTCGTCGAATGGTTGCCAAGTAAATCACACGGTTGATGGGTTTTGGTTTTATGGGGTAGAATCCGGAGTTGGTTTTTTGGCATGATAATCATGGCTGGAGACGTGAAAAGTGTATACTCAGCATCGCATATTTTATGATGCTGCTGTATAGTTTGGGGTAGCTTCGTCTTGTTTAATTTTTCTCACACGAAAAATGGACCTTAATCAATGGACCTTTAGGGTACGGAATTATTGTGATAAATAATCTTTATTTACAACTCGTCGAGAATCAATTTCGATAAAAGGAATTGGTTTATATTTAAAAGAAAAATTGTGTTAACTATGTAAGACACGAGGAAGAGTAATGAGAGCAGTCCCAGCTAAGCATGTTTTCCCTTCCATGTAACATGTGTTCTGAACGTTGCAAATAAAAACAGACCAACCGACTTCTGCTACCATTGATCTCACCCTCTCAAATCCAGCTGTACTCTAAGTTGAACTAGTTTGCTCAGCTCTTTTCTAAAAGAATAACGATGCCATATAAGAATAAACAGATACACACACACCCACCCTCGGCTAAAATAAACAACACAACCAGGCCCAGTAAATAGGTTTAACCGTTCAGTTATATTTTTGGCAAGCAAGCCCAAGAACGATAAGAGTTATCTTTTCCTTTGAAAAGCAAGCAGCATCACATTTGGTGGTGGTGGATAAAAAAAGAGGATAAAAATAAATAAATAGCACAAATACGTCCTCGCCATTCCACCCTCTTCGATAGGCCTGCTGGGCGAACAGATACGGAATCGAAAATCTAGGGTTAGAATAGAAACTCCCTTTCGCTTCGCTACCCTCAAGCGACGATGGGATTAAGGATCTAGGTCTTGCAAAGATGGCTGTCACTCGATACGAGCCGCTTTTTTTTTTGTTTTGCTCGCTTCTGGCAAAGCATACCCGTCTGTTGTTGACTTATCATTTGTTTGACGTTGTTTGCCTGGAGGATGAGGCTGCTTATGTGCCCTCTGGGGTTTAAAAAAACAGGTTTTTAAATTGCTTCATCCAGGCAAGAACCTTTCGTCTGGTTACGTTCATTCTAAACAGAGAGAAGGTGAAATGATTACAGTTAATATAACGCCCGGTCGAAGTTAGCGACGAAGGGTGCGATTAAAGAACACTATTAGGAATACATTTATATCAATCCATTTTGTTGGTTCGTGTTGCTGAGTGTAGCGATTTTATAAAACATTTCTAATCTTATTGCTGGTAATCCTTATCAGGAGAAATACGTTTGGTTCAGATTCGATTCGATAACATACAGAATGTAGAAGCGCAAGCTTTAGTAGACTACTAGGTAATCTTCAGCGCCTAAAGTCATACAATCCGTTTAACAAAACTAGACTGATCGTGCAGTAGTACTTTATCATAAATTAATCTTCAGGGTTCTGAATTTTAACATTTCTTGAGCAACTGTTGAAGGAAAAATTCACGGGATATTTTGTTGTTTATTAGAATTATTGAAATATCTCTTTAAAATTTATGAAAAACCTTAATTGTTTTCATCTTAATAACAGAAAATTGTTTTTTTTATGTTAAATCCAGTTGCAAAAGCGTTCAAGCATCCTTCTCTTGAATAATTCTACTAAATGTGTCATTAATTGCATACATTTAGGCGTATTCCATTCGGATGGATTTGAAGTGAGATGAAACGTACACACACTGTTCAGTATATTTGATTGTACGTACTTCACGAACCCAATACTTCTGACGATCATAGGGAGAGCAATTTTCTTTCTGAATTTGTGCCATCTGTTACATATTTTAAGAGAGTTTCTTCTTCATCGGACTTTCATTCAAGTGTTTCTAATCAAACTCACCCTGACCAAAGCATCCCCCGAGAGTGGTTCAATAGTTTGGTCAATTTTATGGAGCATTAATTCTTAGCTCCCACGCAGCTATCCCACAGCGTCTAATGTCAAAGGAAAACTCTCTCTCTCCCTGCACCCCACCGGTGGTGTAACCTTATCCTGGAGAAGTACACACAAACAAAATCACCCTTCTGGCTGGTTGGACACTTTCGCTTTCATGCAAACGCCACGTGGAATCCCCACCATAAATGACCGTTCGCTTAGTCGGTGGTTGGTTTAGGTCAGTAGTAGTGGTGTAGTTAATGCCGTGGCCGAGCTTCGAACCGTGCTGTTTGTTGTTTATAATCAAAAGCAGGCAAACTTCTACCGTCTCTCTTCTTCACACTTTAGCCGAGACATTAGCACGTGGCATGCCATAAAAGTGAACGAACCGGAAGTAAACACTCCCGGCGCGCTGACCACTTTCGCGTCGTTGGGAAGAGTTTTTGGAGTGAGAGAGCTCCAGGAACAAAACCCACGCCGGGATTTTTGCCTTGGGAACAGGGTGTGCGTTTATTCTAGCTTTTCGTTTGCGTTGATATTTGTGTGGCACTGTCTTAGGGTGAGACTGTCGTGGCCTGTGTGTTTGTGTATTGTATGAAGTATTGCACATACCTTTCATTAACTTTCATTGAAATAATCCAGTTGGTCTGTTCGAAAGCAAAAGCCGATTGCATGCGTACACCGTTTTGCATGGTACGTATGTATGCGTGTTCACACTGTAGGACGCACCGTGGACAAAACGTCACAAACAGTTGGACGTAACGTACGAAGGGTGTAATAAAAGTGTGTAAGCGAGAGTAACCGAGAACAATCGCAAGTAAAAGAACGAAAAAGGGAACAGAAACACGCACGCAAAGGATGTGTACGCCGGAACGAGAGCGAGAATTACAAGGAGAGAGAGAGAAAGACAGCCGGGAAAAGCGAAACAACAGCAGTAAGGTCAGGGGATGGATCCACGACAGGAGGCTGAAGACCTAGGCCAAAACGCAAACCAATCGTCATATTGTTGTGCGCCCTGTCGGACGAAGGAAGTCCTTGCGAGTCTGTCGCGTGTGCGTTGTGTTTGTTTCGCCCGGTGTTGTTTTGTTTGACAGTTGCGAGTTGAGGTTAGGGTTAAATTAGCCGCTACGTACAAGAAACGCGTGTTCCAAATGTGAGTTCTTGGTGCAGAAAGAGGTTGCAGCAGTGGATAAAGTCTTTAGCCAAGAAGGAATTAATCTTGCCCGTGGATAATAACATCCAAAACTTCCGCTGACCAATTATCACCGCTGCAATCGAAGTAGTTTGCACCGTAAAACACTTCGCCCGGATGATTTATCGACAGAGAGTCACAGAACCCGTAACGGTGGCTCCTCGATGGCGCACCGCCACGATGGTCCTCTCGCCGGTGGATTAGTCATAGCAGGACCATTTGTGGTACCGTTCGGGCTAAAGTTAATGGGCGCCAGCGGCGGCACTACACACACACACACACACACATCCACACTGGAGAATGATTGGGGACGACAACGCGAAGCAGCCAATCGACCAAGCAAAGCACGTGGCACTAGGCTCTGGAGGTTGTTTAGCTTGCCTTGTCCTCCACCCTTTTGCGTACGTTTCACGCTTCTTTCTTGTTTGTACATCGATTTTGGGCTTTTGTTTTAAATGGGGAGACCTCCAGTCGGTTTGTGCCAATCGTGCCAGTGCAGTGTTGTTGGTTCTCTCGGTAGCTCTGTCGTTTGCGGATTACCTTGAGAAATTAGAGCGACACATAAATATTTGTGCGAATTTCTTAACCACAAACGCAACGTTGGTAAAGCATCAGGTTAGTTCACGTAAGAAGGGTTTTAATTAATCCTTGTTTGAAAGTTTGCTCTAAAATATTGTACAAAGTACATGCTACAAAATGCAACTATAAATGCAGCGCGGCTTTAGTCCATTTAATCGGATTGTTTGGTGACGAAGATTTGATGCTTCAGTGAAATCTATACTTGAATCGATCACCTCCTTTATTGCGATATTCGCTTCCTAGTGCCATATAAAGATACATTCTATTTGGTCTATCAATCTTCATTTGTTTGTCATTCGATATCAGAATAATCTCAGGAATGATCTGAGTGCGGCCTATCCTGTATTCTTAGAAACACACAATTGAAGTAAACCTTTCTGAGGAATACTTTAATCCTGAGTATGGCTAAACCGCAGCCTTGTTAAACCCAAAGCTATTGCATATTATAGACTCCATTCTATTTATAAAGAACACTTCGAATCCTCATTAAAGTTCGTTTGAAGTGTGATGCAGACAAATTGATTTCCTTTCGAGACATTCCGCTCTAAAAATATATTGAAAAGTTTGAATGAATTTCGCCTCTTCAAAAACTCATTATAGATTTTACTCAAAGGACGATTAGTCTGGGCGGATGTCTACCGTCAAACAAGTCGGCCGCCTTAATCCAATACATCAACATCAAAGGCATGCTTTTAAATTTTCCAATTTCAATTTTACAGCCATCAAATTCGCCGAATTCCTCGTTCGCCCGTTTGATTGATGTGGAAAAGCGCTTGGTTACGCCAAGCAGCACATCATTTCCCTTACCCCAAGGAAACAATTTCAATTTCATCAAATTAAAACTAAATCCTTCATCCCGGCGGCGGTTTCGATCCCCCTTACGTTACGGTTC
The DNA here is from genome assembly GCA_002091835.1 of Anopheles maculatus. NCBI lineage: Eukaryota > Metazoa > Arthropoda > Insecta > Diptera > Culicidae > Anopheles > Anopheles maculatus. Next base: position 173,404 of record KZ061673.1, on the reverse strand, counting down.
CAATTGGGAATTTGCAATTGCCCGCTTCTCACACCAAGCTTCTCATTTATCATACGGAATCGAAGCTTCTATATAAAAAAGGATGCAGCTTGTTTAACGCACGCAACGGATTAAAATCATCCTAGAAACAGCCGGGCTGAAGCGGAGATGGATCCAACGGGAACGTGTGGTCCTGGGTGGACAATGCATTCCTCGCTTTTTTTTAAACGCTAAACGGATATTTGAACTCGTTTCCCTCTCTATCGACCCTAAGTTAGGGCAACAACAAAAAAGTTATTAAAAGTACATCCTAATCTCAAACATACGCGGCGCGCTTGCCGCATTGCGACCGGTTTTGCCGAGGGCATCAGGACAACAAGGGGGAACAACCAACGAAATCAAAGCAATGGTGAAAAAAAAGAGGGAGGAAAAGACGGACACGTACAATGATGTACAGGACCGATATATTGCATTGCCAATCGTGTTGATATGCACGGTAGAAAAAGCAGAGTGTCCTTTCCCAAGGTCGATCCGTCGAGTAGTGGGAAAGTAGGGAAACGGAACCCGAGGGGTTGCAAGAGATGAACAGGAATGATCGGCAGCTGTGTCGCTGCAGGATCAACGGTGCATTGCTGCTGCAACGATTCAATGCGAAAAGGGAGCATTAAATCTACCCGCACGCATCGAAACGGAATTCCTTTCCCGAGGGATCGCGTACGTAGCTAGTTTTTTTTTTGCGTCCTCGAAGTCCTCTTTCCTATGCGGAGTTGCTGCCTATATCCTTTTCACCCTATTGCGTGCCTGCTTGCGCGCTACCGTAACCGATTCGTTTCTCACTTTCGCTCCGGGATTTGTGTCGTGTTGTCCCCTGCACTTTTTTTTCCTCTTTGCTGTTCTTCTTCTTGCTCGACGACGGCCTTGCGGGACAATAAGTCGGACCGAATCTCGGTCCTAACCCTAAGCTACCATTGTGTGTGACTGCAGATGGATGTGTGTTACGGTTTCGCGACAGACGCAACCTGGACCTCGGAAACAGATGGTGTTGTGAAGGGGCACATCGCAAACACATATGGACATTAAAAACTGCATCCCGAACGTTTGGGACATCCTCGCCGCTCTATTATGTGTACGATGCAGTTGTGAGTTCGTCTTTCAACGCGATCGTACGTTTAAAAATGCTTTCCCTTTCTTTAAATTCCTTTTTTTTAGTAAGAGTCCTTTTTGAAGGTACACCACACGGATCACACATCTAACATCGCGTTGATCGCGAAACCCTCATTAAAAAACGTACGTCATCGAACGTGAGTGAAGGAAGCAATGCGTGTACCCATCGAAGCACGGCGGGGATTAAGAAGAGAGCAAAGAAAACAACGCGGACCGAATTTAATTATACACTGTTTTTTGGGCATGGAATACATTTCGTCGAGGAGTGCGTTCAAAGAAAAGGGGTTCGTTGCTTAACGACTCACACACAGGGGAGACTCTGAGGAGTAGTTGTAGTAGCAATGGCACATTGAATATGGAACAAATATGTTACATTTTGTTGTAACAAAACTGCTTCCCGTGCTGGTGGTTCGTGTTGAAGAAAGGAGATATGACCGAGGAACGGAGGGCATTGGCCTTGGTGTCGGCAAGGGAATAGTGGTGAAACTGGGATATATTGTGCGTTTCAAGTGTGATGCTTAATGTGTCAGTTGGTGAGATGATTACGATATTAAGGAGAAGCTTTTTTGGTTGTGTTGAAGAGTTCGATACCAGCAAGAACTCTGGGAGCAAGAATATGTTTTCTGGGACGCGAAGATGACTATGAAGATTCCAAGAGTGCAGTAGCTTGAAAGCGTACACCACCAATATCGACATCTCTATCGCAACACATCAAAGTAGTCCAATTTATATAGTATTACAACATCTGTACACATCCTTTCTTTCTAAATCACATTCAAGCTAGAACCTCTGTCTCCTATCAGTCCGAAAGGTTGTTGAACTTGACTGACAGTGTCTTCGATTCTTTGCCAACGTTTAAAGAAACGCTCCATACACCTCAATCTGCGAACTGCGTGCAAGAAGTCAAGCGCTACACCTAAACACCCAAGTTGCTGGATTGTTGGCGCATAAATTTGTTTGTTTAATCGATGTTATACCACCGTATATGGAACCGAGCAGCGGCAGTCCCTTCTCAAACAGGTGGAGAACTCCCGCGTTCTCGTCCGGAACACTGTGTGCCGGTAGTGACCTATCGAGAACCTCGTAAACCCGGTAATCGGCTACACGGAATCGTGTCGTGCCGCAAGCTCCTTTTCAGTCTGTTCTCGTCACTAAATCGTCCCGCCGCGGCGATGGGACCGAGGGAGACCCTTCCCGAAACAAAACCGGGCCTTTATTTTTATTGACTGTGTTCGCAATCCGCAACAGTAATGCCGGTGTTTTGCCGGTTTGTGAAGACAATCGACTGCTACTCCCCTGGGTTTGTCGCGTACTGTGCCAGACTGCGGTGGGTGGGTAGAGGAGCGAGGTTAGGTTGGGGAGCGAATCGTCTAATCTTAACTGTGTGTTGGTCGGCTACCGTCTGGAAGCCTTCGTGTGTACCTATCCAACGGAGAGCTTACAGGCAGGCAATGGGACGACATATACAGATAAGTGACTTCGACCTGGTAACGCGAGACGCGGGAATGGGTAGATCGTGTTTGTAGGGCAACTCCTCACACACACACACATACAGAAGGCAATACGACCCTGGTACCCAGCGAGGGTGGGAAAATAAGTGACTGCAACTAACCACGCGACCGTGAGCCGACGAGTGTCGTACGAGTTTGTGCACCTTGCGGTGCCCTTATTCCGATTTGCCATTTTTACTTGCGCTCTGCTACTCCATATTAGCATGTCCCGGCTCTTACCTAAGCACACGCTTTCTGTCGAAGTTTGTTTTCGGTGCCGGGATCGTTTAGCGGTTTTGATTTGTTAGTATCTTTGGTTTAACCACTTCACAGACAGACAACACCAGCGTTGATGAACTACTGCAGACGGAGAAACATCATGTAACTCACAGCGAAGAAGAAAGATGTCGCATTGAAAAAGGAGGGAGTCTTCTGCGCCGTGAGGGTAAGTAATGTCACCGAATGTCACGTGTTTCTTCGATCCGTTTTACGACGGGTTCTTGTTGATGAGTGTATCTGGTCTAGCTAATTCGGGCACTCGCCGGTCGCTACGGCCGTGTGCTCGCACGTTTTTCTCCTGGTTTTCACTGTTGGCCTGTATGTTCTATTGCGGATTTCATAAGGCACGCGGTGAATGCCAAGAGCGAACGTTACCCATCCGGTGATAACTGTTGTGTTGCTTATTTTGAAGCTGCTCAGTGTGCTCAGTGTGTGTAATTGCAACAAGCAAAAGAAAATATTACTATGTTTTATAAAGGTGAAACTGTTTTGATTTGACTTCTAAGCAACTTTGACGAAATTTGGAAAATTCGTAAATTCACACACATTTTAGTTTAGCTTATACTTCTTGGCTTTATTTAATATGTCCTAGTGGCCCAACTGGTTACAGAAATAGTAGAGTAGCGAATGAAAATAATTGATATAAAAATTATTGTGTGCTGTGCCGACTAGTTGACTAAAAATGTTGTCAAAAATCGTGTTAGTTTTAAATTCATGATGTATCGATTGCATACTTTTCGGCGTATTCTCAATATTTCGCAACACCGAACCTCGCCGAACCGGGTATAACCGAACCTCGCCGAAACATGTGAATGAACATGTAACTACGCATACTTATTGTTAGACAAAATCCCAGCATTATTTAAGCACAAATAATCACAAAATTAAAATCTGTTCAAGGCGTGTGTGAATATCATAGTAAAAGAACAGTATTTTTAAAATATTCTTGTTGTAAATTATAAAAAATGATAATTCCTTCATTTCATCTATTTAAAACTTTCCGGATGAATAATCATATGGAACGTGTAGCATCTTCAATATTTTATCACTGTTCCAATTTTAACTCCCGTGTTATTTTTATGTATAATTTAAATTGTTTAAACGTTGAATTCAAATGTTATGGTCTACTGTTTATAAAATTGAAAGATTTATATTTTAATAATTCATGCGTAAGTAAATCGATTTCCCTGAAACTCTGGACAAGAGCTGCGTCAATAGATTAAAAAATTGCATACTTCTAGGCGCTTATCCTTTATTATTATTTTACAGCAGAGGTGTTTGAATTATCCAACTTATTATAAGTGTGATAATTCTCACAATCACAACAGGTTGATCAATCGATGTAGCAAGTGAGAAAAAAAAGTTTATTAGTAATTTAACAACCCATGTCTTGAAGCTTAACAAGATTTTACAAAAAATCGTTTTACAAAAATTGTAGAGTGAGAATTCCCATTACAAATTGCATTAATTATTCCCAGTAATGTTTATTCTAAACAAACAAAAGACTTACTCATGTTTTTCATTTCAATTAGTGCTGAGTTAAAAGTGCTGATTTAAGTGTTCTTGTTAAACATGCTTAATATGCTCTTAAAAAACAGAATACTTTGCTAAATTAACATATTCGTATTTTTTAATACCATAAGAAGCATCACTCCATCACTGTCAACCTGGTGTCCGGATGTCCCGATATCTTTCGCACCGCATCACACACACACCTCCTCATCTGTCAACTGTAAACTTGTGCTTAAAAGGGAAGAAAGCACCGCTATAATACTTGCCCACGGCGAAAGAGAATTGATAATTAGATAAATGTTTGCTATCTCCGATTCAATTTTCCTCAATCACCGAGATTATCCCAAAGACGAAAGGACGGCCGACAAGCACCGATGACGCTCGCTACAAAGTGTAATAAACCAACGAAAGCGAAAACAAACAAGCGAGCAAAGAGAAAAAAAGAGACGGCGACCATGTAGCGAAGGACCTGATTTTACTCGAACGGTGTGAAGCGATCGGCGACAGTTATCCTTGAGAGAAGATTGCTATGTAATCGGTAAATTGTGCAAAGAGTTTTTTTTTAACTGTTCTCCGTCCTTTTACCGTCCTTGATCACACTACCGCGCATCATTATCAGCATCCGGGGCCACGGAAAATTGCCCACGATAACTCTTCGGAATGGAATGGAAAAGACGGGGTAGATGCGAAATGAATTACATTTATTTTCCACGTTAATCCTACGGAGATTTCATTTGATTTGATTACACAATCGGATTGAATGGGCAAGATGGGCGGGGTATCGCACTTCACAATGAGTGGTTGGTGATGAGGAAGAACAAAAAAACAAACCCCCCATCGGCCGCTTGTAAATTAGATTAGATAGAAGCATTGTGTAACGCTATTCCTTGTGCAAGTAATGCAATAAATGTAATGCGAAAGGACGAACATGATGATTCGGCTTGGAATGGGACGGATTTTTTAAATACATTCTTGTATTGTTTGTTTGTGACAATTGTTCTGTTTTGTACCAAAATTTGGTGCGGTTTTTTTACTATGCTATTTTATCTAATACTTCTCTAATAGATCTACAAAGATTTACTCCGTCTAATTATTCATAAAATGTCTTCTTAAATAAACGTTACAATAATCATGCGGTTACGAGCTGGCCTACACGAATGCTAATATCAGAAATGTATGAAAATTTACTTAAAAATTTAATTTATTTGGTGAAACATGTAATTTAGATTGATTAACGCCTGAAAGTATACAAATACCGTCTTTAAACACAACTTGTGATGTAAACGAAAGCTAATTTTAGGTTTCTTTGAGGAAAATTGTCTTGAACAGTCAGAATTTTTCTCTAAAACTATGAAATATCTTCATGGCTAAGCCAAGTTAGCTAACTGGATTATACTATAAACTAAATATGTGATTTAATTAATCGCTTTGTAGTTTGCCAATTATATTGGTGAGTACAAATGTTCCAGAAATGTACTCCTTAAGGTCAGAAACTTCTGTTGATGCTTGCCGCGATTATGCATCGGCTGATTGTCAGGATATGGCACCAGGAAGAACTACCGGACGACTGGAAACTGGGTGTTATTCACCGAGTGTACAAAAAGGGCGACAGACTGGACTGTGCTATCTTCCGAGCCATCACAGTCCTGAATGCTGCCTACAAGATCCTGTCTCGAATACTCTTCTGCAGACTCGTGCCCCTTGCTACAGATTTCGTCGGGAGCTACCAAGCTGGATTTGTTGGAGGGAAATCCTCTACCGACCAAATCTTCACTCTACGGCAGATCCTCCAAAAGGCCGGTAGTCATCTACGGGCACGAGTCCTCTACTATGCTGGCGGAGGACGTCACTTCAACCAAAATCTTTTCTTACTTGAACTAATGTCCGATTTAAACTTTCCTTTGTCATGAAGTACTCTGTAGTCATTGTCAACTGTTTAGAACCAATACTTCAATCTTATAATCGCTCCAACAACAGAATTCTGTAAATGCTATCAACTCTACAATCCCAAACATCGACGAATCCTTTATTTTGCCCTCCGTAAACATCACCAACAGGATAACGACACAAACACACCCACACAGACATTCCCAAAAAACACCCGAATATAAAGTCAGATTTGGTCGGATCCGTTCAGTTTCGTCCATTTTCGCACCACAAACCGTATGATATGTCGTACAGTAAATTCGGTGCTTCCATCTCCTTCATTCCCATCCCTGGACATTTGATATGCTTGTTGTGAAATGTTGTTCGTTTAACAAATAAACCACCCACACACACACACACACGTGCGCACACACCTTCTCAGAAGGACACCGAACCGTTCACAGCATTGGACACCAGGCCATGTCTATTAGACGTGCTCCCAAGGAGCAGGCCACGAAAGAAGAAGAAGAAGATGCAAACCGTGTCAAAGTAGTTACCAGTTACTTGTCGAGATTTTGGAGCTTTTAATTTCTAACTATCTTTTCCTAAGACTAACTTTTCTCGTAGCAGAAAAACCATTTCTGCTTACCAGAGACGACTCAGATAAGATTTAATGCCACGCTTGTCTTGCAAGAGACAGCTAGTTTAAATATGCTTATTTGTTTAATGAAATGGAGCTAATATCCTTAACAAATACATTGCCTACATTTAGGAGTAAAACTAAACTCTCGATCCATTACTATCGACTATCTTCTTCTTTCTTGGTCTAACGACCTCTTAAGTGGAAACGGAAGTTCTCATTATTTCGCTTGCATTGACCCATGTACGTACACGTCCGGAACGGTACTGCTTTCAGGTGGGTGGATGTACGTGTGCGAGTGTGTGTGTGTGTGGGGTTTTTGTACATTTTATTTGGTTATTTTGCTATTCTTTCTCGATCGCTCGAAGCGAAAACGAATCGTGCAAACAAAGCAATCCCGAAATTCTGCACATAATGGGTGGGCTTTTTTGTGGCCTTTGCTTTGCTTGCTTTTATTTTGGTTTGAATTTGTACTTCCACACGGAACGGCCCAGATGAGACTTGAACCCCGGTCCTGCCGTGTGAAGACCGGCGTCGCTGTCGCATGACCACCGGGCCGCCCACTATCGACTATCTATTTTTTATATCTATATTATGTCCGAGTTATGAAAATGCACGTTAAAAATGTTATGAAGTAAATAAAAAGTTTAACAACAATCCAATCTCAAACTATTTCACACATTCACATTTCCATAATTTCATAATTTTCATTTCCGAAGCTTCCTATCTATCGCCACCACTCATCGATTGAGGTCAACGGCGCTTGCAATCTCATCTTTGCTCAGCTGCTTCCCATTTGCCGATGATGAAATTGGATTGCCTCTTTCGACGAAACGTGGTGCGAATTGGATTGCTGCTGTACAGAGAGCATCAATCAAAAGGGCCTCTGAATTGGCCCGCAAAAAAAGCTCCAACCGAAAGTAGATTGGTACATTTTTCTAGCAAAAAAAAATCCAATAACCTCAATATGAACGATCGATGTGTTCTGCAATAAAGCAAACATGAAGTTTTTGCTGTTCAATTACTGGGGGAATCATCCGTTGATTAACAATTAAAGCGTTGCGAGAAGCGAAATAAAACGAAATTTCTATCCTGGAAGACGTGATGAAAAATGGCCGATTTGGTGGCCAAACTGTTGCAGTCGTTTGTATAGAATGCATTGTAGTTTGGAGATATTTTTATCGGTATGAATCAATCAAATCAGTAACAGATATTGCAATCACGTTCACGGTTGTTTTGCTGTATGTTTGTTACACGTGGTGATGTTGAAGGAGACGTAGGATTGTTTTGATAGAATATGGGTTGTTAGTTTAGATAGATAGAGAGATAGAAAGATAGCATTGAAAAAGTGTAAAATAGGGAGAAGTATTTCTGTCGTGTTTATGTAAGTTTACATAAAAGAAAAATGTTTACCTCTTTACAACATTAGCATATACGTTTCTTGGAGTCTAAAGACACAGTTCCCCACAGCTACATCCGATATATAAAGACGATTCCAACTTCTTCATTTACAATAAATAACGCAACTTCTGCCATTTGTACCAAGCCGTACGATTTGAACAAAAAAACTTGAATCAATTTCGTTGCATTACGCTTCTAATGAAGAAAGTCTTGCAATACATCTTCTAAAGTAAACAAGCTAATTCAATTGCGAAAAAGTTCAAAGAAAATCTAGCATCAGTCAATTAAGCTGTTTTGCTTCTTATGAGAGAAAGATCTCGAGGGATTTCATTGTCCTTAAACACCTTTTCTTTCGTATTTGGATAGATGATCAAATTGGACCTCAGACAACTAATCATTGAGCTTTGTCTGTAGGTATCAGGCCTGAAAGTGTTTAATCTATTTTATTTACACCACAAGACATTCCAGCCAATGAAACGTTGTCGATTTGCACCAAAAATCAAAAGGCAACTTGCTCATTAGAACAATGTTGACACAGTATATTAGGTCCGCAAATAAATAGCGACCGTTGTGATATCTATAGGACCATTGGAGAAGGGACATGATTTTGATACAGTTTTAACATTATAAATTATGCTAGGATATGTCAAAACAACTCTGTAGTGATGGGAACTCCGGAGAGGATTCACAAATCCATTCCGACTCCACATGTTCAAAACCGACTCCGACTCCGATAGAATTCCGGATCCGACTCCACAGCTCCGGAGTTCTCCGATCGACTGCTATAGCTTACATTTTTTCCGCTTCAACCTACGGGGTTGATCCGGAGTCAATCCAGAGTCCGATCCAGAGTGCGATTCGGAGTCGATCCGACGTCGATCCGGTAGCTCCTAGAGTCGTATCGATCCGAATCCGGTATCTACTTCATTTTGCCTAGCACTACAACACTGCATAAGGACATTTGAGCGTTAGATGTTGCAAAATGAACTTTTGAATACTTGAATATGGCATGTTGTGTACCGTAAAAGCGTCATTACCGAAATATGTTACTTGTTTTGCTACAATCGAACAAAATGGCAACCGAAGTACGCCGAGAACTATTTAATGTTTACGGAGATCATGCTCTTAATGAAACAAGACTTTGCTGAGTATCCGGTGGGACCAGATCGATGTGAGTTATTATGAACCACTTATGAACCAGAACGAAATCGAACGCCAGTCATTGTGCCTATCTTGGCTGACCAGCAATTTAGGTCTTATGAGGTGGACGGATTGGAGATGTGGATCGCGTCGAAGGACGAATCCTTTTATAGAAACAAATTGCTAAAAGATAGCTTAAAGTATTAAGGAACAATGAGCTTTTTTTCTTTTATTTATAGAGGCTTTGGGTCTCAGAGACTCAGAGACAGACTGACTATCCAACTATGCGGTAACAATAGGTCTAGTAAGTCAGAAATCGCAGGCATGACCTAAGAGATCGTTAGGCCAAGAAAGCAGAAGAAGAAGGGTCTCAGAGAACTCATTCGCCTCTTAAGGAACAATGAGTAGTCCTTTAATTACCAAGTTTTCAAAAATAAATAGTTCAAAACTGAAGATAACTATTAAACCACGAATGTTATTCATTTTCAGACTAAATGGCTGCAACAATTTTATTCGAAATCGTGCAACAATACTAATTATAACCTACATTCAAACTTTATTCATGTTCCTAGAATTTATATATTATTTTCATTAGACGCCTAAATGTATGCAGCATTCTTCATCCATCTTTTAAACACCTTCGTTAATCGATTTTGTTTCATAAAACTGAAGCACATTTCCAAGCTTACTTTACATAATGCACACGTATACATAAGCCTCCAGCATACATGTTTACCATTTACTGCCAGTGAGGTGGAAATGTTCGCATTATGC
>KZ061673.1:88116-118738 GCA_002091835.1 Anopheles maculatus | reverse complement strand
AAAAAAAACAGTCCCTTACCGTTGTGTAATTCTCCAATATTATGGCAGTAGTGTAGCCTTGGTTAGAGCATCAGTAGACGAGCTTGTATCACTCGTCAGTCTCCTACCGGTTCCGTGCCATCTTTACCGACCGATGACGGAGTGATTCGATTGATGAGAAAATTCTTCCCTACCTTATCTTCCATCGGGCAAAAACAACACAACTCCCGACACAACACAAGAAAGGCCTCACAATTTTGGAAGACGACAACAACACCGAACAACAGCAAACGAAATCGAAACATCCGCCATCATTTTCCCAACCGCTGCAGAGATCCTGGCTTGTTGTTACGTGTTGATAAACATCAACGTGGCCCGCCCGTTGCTCCCCCGGACTTTGGCCGAACGTTTCCTCACAATCATCCATCAGCGTTGGTGGGCAGCATCAAGTGAAGATGGCACCGTGAGCACTACTCTGACGTACGTACGTCAAAGGCATTCCGGGCCGTGTGCGTGTGCCCTTTGCTTTTCGGGGTTTATCAGTCAAATTGAATTTTCTCCGGATTTTGCCCCGATCCGGAATACATTAAAATGAATTGTCGATCGAGTTCGGTCTAATAAAAATAATTCCACACCAGCCATGATCCAAGGAGCCGTCTAAGGAGCCAGGATGTGCTGTGGAGTGTCTGGTAGGTGTGTGTGAGGTACGCAGTACGCCGAAAGAAGGACATTTCGACACAAATTCCAGGGGGTTTTCGTACGATGACGGGGATTTTGTGCCGGATGATGATGATGATGATGGTGATGCTGGTGCTCTTCGAGCGCTGTTATATAAAACACTACCACACGGACATCCGGACAAGTCGGATGCAGCGAAAGGTCGAGCGAGGTGAGTGGATTGTTGGCGAGGAATGGACGAGTTGTCGTAAAAATGGCCACACTGTATCCAATTCTATCCTCGCGTCAACGTTGTATTGGTGTACGGCGTCAATATCCAGGGAGCAGTCGCATGTGTTAGTACCTTCGGTGCGCGTTGTGTTCGTGTGTTCATCCGTTAGTCACGTGCTAGAAGGCAAAGCGCATCACTGTGTGCGTGCTGGGATGCTGTGTGCTTCATCTCCCTACCACTGTATAGCTGTATAGCTGCCACGCAAAACTGTGTTGGTGAAGCATCAGTTCAGCGTATAAAAATAATAAGCAGAGCAGAGCTGCAACTCTCCCGGACACCTCTCCCTCTCTCTCTCTCTCTATCTTCTAGTGGAAATGGAAAAACGGAAAACCGTACCGAATGATACATAGCGGAGGCCCTGGCAAAATCGATCCATTTTCCAGGGAAGCACACACACACACTCACGCACTACCACAGCGGCCGGAGCTATCGGTAAACTCGTCCCTAGTAGCAAATGATGCCCGCTACTGCTACTACGACTGCTGCTGGAATGGAGCTACTTACGCCGTTCCTTGTAAGTAAGAAAATCTTTTTTCCATTCCCGAAAAACACTCCACAGTCGGTGTGGAAGTAGTTTTTTTTATGTTTTGCTTGCAACTTCTGCACCCACAGTACATGGCTTTACAGGGAAAGCGACCGTGTAACCAGCATGTTGACCGCTACGGCAGGCTGAGGATGAATTTATTCAAACAGCTTATCACATAAACAAACAATTTATAGTAAGCAAACTGTTAAATCGGGTTCCCGGGAAACGAGGGACACGATTCGAAACATGATTAAAGTGGCGATAATCATCTATACAATCACTTAATAGTCCGTTCATGTGCAAATTGCATAACTTTAGGTGTTGATGTTCCGATTTCAACCTTTCCACAAACCAACTGATAATTCCAATGTTTATTGCTATGCCTAATACCTCACACATGAAACAAGTTTTTGTTATAAATGATTAGAAATTTTGAATAGAAATTACCCTATAACTATGCAATCTTTGAGAGAAAAACTATGTTAGTAGAAATATATTAAACGTGTTGATTTTGTTAGATATTTGCAGTGTTTCAAACAAATTTAGTTAGCTTTAATGGTTTAATTCAATTTCTAGACAGCAAAAAACTAAATTAAAACAAACTATTCCTTAGCAAAAATGATTAAAAATCATGCATTCTACGGTCGATTTGCATAATTTTAGGCGTCTAAAATATCATAAAATTTCAAATTAACAAATCAAATTGTTCTTTCATGACCTTAATGCTTTATTTTTTTCAATTATCGGTGTTATAAAACTGCTTTATCCCTTATCCCTAACTTAATTTATTGTGAAGTGTCTAAATCAATGTATTTAAAATGTTAGTTTTCTACAACAAAATATATGTATTAACGAATGCTTATAGCTTTAAAATCAATTTAATACAAGTAAATTCATAAATGGTATATTTCTCCTTCTAACTACTAAAAACGCAATATTATTCTAAGCGCAAACAACAATTTTGTAACTGCTTCAAAATCAGTTTGAGCGTGTATTGCATAACTTTAGGCGTAAGCATTCCAGTTGAAAGATAGAAGAGAATGGATTTGCAATTGTGTTTCAAATAGTGTTCTAATTGCATACTTTTATTCAGTTTTTTAAACATAAAATTCTGCCATATGCGAAAAACTCCTAAATGTATGCAACTTCAATGAAAATGTTGTATTTCTTTAATTATTCCACCTATATATTAAAGATGCTAAATTCGCTCAATCTTTCTACAAACTTTGGCACGTTCGGTGTGATTTTCGTTTTCCTCCGAATCCCTAATATAAATCCATCACTTCACTCTCGCTGTGCTTCCTTCATTACACTTAAGCACCAGCGCTTGTGGCTCAGTGAAACTTTCCCTGACCGCGTAAAGCATCGATTGATGCAATCTCCACCCACCGACCTACCGATCCGCCCCACTGGGAAATGAACTCAGTGTGACACTCTGAAGCGAAAAACAATTCCCTTAGTCTGGCTAATCTTAAGACGGTAATACTTTCCCCTTCTTTATTTCTACCCGCTGCGCGCTTGATGCTGGTGTGGGCTTTACCCTAATACGACCACTACCGGTATAATCGGTGAGAGAAATAAAAAAAAAAACTGAGCAAAAAAAAAACTGCCACCGTAACAATTCAGGTACACTCAATCCCCCAAGGCGATGGTGTAACACTCTCTGCATCGACCGTAGTAGTCGTAGCTGCTATAAAGAAAGGAGGAGAAAAGGCGACGGAAAACACTTCCTTTGTGTTTTCTTCTCAAATTGCAAGACACCTCACGGTACAGACAGGCGACGTTAAAACTAATGGTACGATTCATTAAACATGCCATTACCGGGCAAAAGTTGAACGATTCTACTCCTTCAACACGAGGAAGCTGTGTCGCTATAGTATTCTTATCTTTTTTCTGTCTTTGTTTAATCTTTTAGTTTGTTGTTTTTTTTTATATTAAACTACTTAAAGTACTTGCAAAAAGCGTAATGCATTTTACTTATCCAGCTTTGATTAGCTTATATCGTTAAACCTGAGTTTCTTATGAAGATAAAATGATCTATTCCCGTTTGTTTTCCAAATCCCTCTTTTCTGTTTAAGTGTTACCTTAACACTTCAACAGCATCCAAAAAAAAAATAAATCCACCCCACGGGTTAAGCAACTACTGCATCGCCTTAAGCACCCTTAATGGGGATCACCGCATGCTTTTTTGTACTCCGATTTTTAATTTTATACAAACTAATAGCCACATTATTACTCTGCAGCAGCTGGGGCGTGAGGATTGACTTAAAAATTAAATTAAAATACAGCACACCGGGCCATGTCGTGTCGAGTGTTTTCTCTCGCTTACTTTCTCTCTCTCGTTACTGTATCACTGCTACTGGTGTGCTGCTTTACTTTGTGCGTCACAGTTGTTTTTGTGGCTCCACTTACTTTGCTGCTAAATTTTCATTTTTCGAAACGCTGATGACTGTCGCATCAGATCGGTGGTTGCAACCGAAACCGGCAAACGGGATGGCGTTTATTTCAAGCAACTTTGTTACGTACACCGTCGTACCTTACTGTCACCACTACTCCCGTAGTAGGGGAACGTCAATATTGACAGCTAGACTAGAAAGGTGTAGTAGCAACTTTGTGCTTAATGTGTCACAGTGTTCTAAAATCAATGTCTGGTCTTATTAGGATCGTTGCAGTTTTGCTCTCATATAATACGACATAGTGGTTTTGCAGGTTGGTTTCAGTTTGCGTTAATGGAGTTATGTGTGACTGCAGATGCAGATAAAGTAATCATCTAGAGAATGATAGAAAACGAAAATGTTAGATACACTATTTATATGTCAATATGTATAGAATTGATTTTCATTGCATACTTTGTGATAAAAGTCCTTACATTGACTTACATTCTCAGCAAAATATTAATTCTCAGCAAGTTATGAGGAGAGTACTCGATTTTTTAATTCTGCTAATGCTCTTTGATCCTGTTAAACAAGCATCTTGAGGGTCTTCGTAAATTAAAAGAGTATTCCTTTCGTACATATCTAAGTTATGTAAGATTAAAGTATTTCAAAGTTATGAAACTATAGTTAATTTCAATAATAAAACAAGCATTCACAAGTTCAAAACTACAGAAATCCTCGATACCACTCACGGTCTAGCGTCATTGTTGGTCAGTCGAATATCTTGGCCATCACTTCATGTTTCTCTGGGGCTTTAAGACGTTCAAAAATACTTTACATGCTCGGTCGTTCGGTGCCATTCTCATAACATGATGAGCCCACCGGATCCAGGCAAGTTTAATTCTCTGCACAATGGATTCTTAGCGCTCTTCAAAGTAGCGAATCCTCTATTGTCCTTCAACACATGCACTTCCATCCATTGTCCTACCAAATATTCCAAAATCACACTGAGCATCTTCCTCTAGAAACGCAGCTATGTTGTTATCGATGCTGAATTGAGACCCCAGATAGGTAAAGATTTGGACGACATCGAAAGTACGAACACCTATCTGTGAATTAGCATTGCGTAAATCAGTATTGGCGGCCCGGTGCTAGAAGCGACAACGGCGCCGGTGTTCACACGGCAGGACCGGGGTTCAAGTCTCATCTGGGCCGTTCCATAGTAAGGACTGCCTATCCAACTATGCGGTAACAGTAAGTAAGAAGAAGAGAGAGTAAGTCTAGTAAGCCAGAAATGGCAGGCATGACCTTATGAGGTCGTTAGGCCAAGAAAGAAGAGAAATCAGTTTTTGACAGCAAGACATCAACCCGAGATCGAATGCCACCTGTTCAAACCTTTTGAAAGCTTCTGCTTCGTCGAAGAGCATCAAAACAATGATGTCTATTACATCAACGCATGCCAAGATCTGGATTGACTTGTAAAAGATGGTCCCCGAAGTTTCAACCTCAAGAAGAACAGGCCATACCCATTTCCCTAGACATTCATTTGACATATGATATGGGGTACAATCATTCTTAGACGCTTAGTAAACTTGACAAGGATGCTAAATGAGCTCATTGCATCGTAAAGTTTAATCCTGGATATGCCCTCATTTGCTGCTTTAAAAACAATGTAGGATTAGTAAGAGCATAGCTCCATGTCTGCCATCTTGCTCTGGTGATGCTGCATATTGAAGACTCGTAAACCTCATCTTTTCTACTACTAAGTATCTTTGTTCCGAGCACAGATAAGGGTACTCGAGGAACCATACAAATGTCGCTCAAAAGGCACTGTCAAAGCAGCGCTTTCAAAGCATCTTTGCGTGTTTGTAAGAAAATGGTTAGAAAATACGATCAAGCAACACTTTGTTTAGGTTCAAACCCTTACCTAACATATTTGCAAAGTAGCTTTTGTTAAGGATTTTATCAGTTTAATAGCGGGTTTTTGCAAGCTTTGTTTAAAACTTCTACCCCATCCCTCGATGTGTCACCGAATCAACCTGTACGAACAAAAAGGCTCCCCCCCGCCACACTAACAAAGACACAGCAGATTAAAGATGAACAGAGATTGAGAATCATAAATTCGAGAACCAAACAATTGAGCCGAATAAAAACGAAAAGACGCTTCCCGAAACCCGAAACAAAAGCTCCATAATCACTAACAGTTATTAATAGTCGTGCTTTTCGGGATAACGCACCAAAAAAAAGAAAAACTTCTTCCGTTACTTTTCGGCCTCATCTCTCCATCAGCTGTATTTGCCTGCCGCACATTCGCTACTAATGTCATCGCCCGGTGTGCTCCCCCCCGAGTTATCTTCGCGCACTGTGTGCGCCTATTCAGTGATTTTTCTTTTAATACATTTGTGTGCGACGCCCGAATACCGTGTTCATGCTTTCAATGCGGCCCACCATTCGGCATCGGCTGGAGGATGAAAACCATTCATTATGGGGCCGCACTGTAAGCGCCACAAATCGCCTTATCGTTCGCGTAAATCTATATTATATTTCTGCCCGGGAGAGCATCCAACAAAAGGGATCCTCACCACCCGGCCGGCCCTTGCTAAAACTGGGGCTTGAATGGGGACTTTCATTTCAGCTGCCGTACGTACATTACTGTGGTGAATCTTTACCAGGCTCTCCGGGTCAGCATTTTCAGCGATTCTTTCTTTCTTTGTACCGATAGATAGTAGCTAGTGAACCAAACATCCTTTGGGTAGATCATTAAATCGGTACCACTACCACAGCTATTAAACAACATTCACCGAAACAAGTGGAATGAAAAGTTCAGTGCGAAAAAACATACCAATACCTTGTAAAGGTATAGCTTTCCCCATTAGAGCATACCCAGAGTACCCTAGCCGATAAAATACATTCCGATTGTATTGCGTACTCAAGCGAATACTATCTCACCGACACAAGGCGAGAAGAAAAAAGACGCAACACAAACTCCTCACGGTCCAGTTAATGGCGCACCAGTTTCCCGGGCCAAATTCCCAATCATCCAGGCATTAAATTATGTTCGTTCGAAATTTAGTTTTAAATTAAATGATAACAAATGGTTGCCGCATTCGCAATGATAGCTATTAGAAAGCAATAAAGAGGCGTAGGGAAAAGGGGCACTGCATACGCCCAATACACCACAATTTACTACGAGCGATTTTCCCGGGTGGGATGGAGCCCAAAAAAAAAAGACACCAGGAAAAAAGTTCTACTCAAATAAACACTAAATCGATGTTTACTTTTATTTGTCGCCCCCAGCATCCCTCAGCTTGTAGCGGCAGAGCGGGGCGAACAGTGTGGTGGAAAATGGCCGCCCAACCTCTCACTCCCCACCCACAATCGATTGCGTTCATGTTTTCGATTCGTTTGAGTTTACTTTTCCATTTAAGCAATTTTCTACCCACCCAACATCGGCCATTGTGATGCGGGTAAACCGAATCAACCACGCAATCGGTATTGCATACACGCAGGGGCGGGTTTTAAGTCGTGCCCAAAAACCCACCCAAGGCGGGGACACAGTTGCGGTATTGCAGTTGACATTAACCGCAAAACGCGTTCACCCCCATCGGCCCACACGCCCCGCTCAAAATGGCCGGCCCGTATGTACTGTGTAAATTAAGTGAAATGAAACAAAAATCACTTCAAAAACCTATTGTTGCCGCCACGTGCGGGATTCTAGGTAGAGGGGCGTTTGTTAAGCTCTCTCTGGTGTATGGTGTACCGGAAAAAAGCTTTATCCAATGGTCATTTTGTGTGAGCATGTCTGTGTGTGTGTGGTATAGAAGCATCATCCCGTGTGTGGCTTTGCTAAGCGCGTTAATAGACACACATATGCGAGAACGTGATAAATACGCGCATTTTGGTTAATCCTACGGTAAACTCTACTGAGACGGGAAGCGGTGGATGCGGGAAGGGGGAGGAGGTAGCCGAAAAAGGGTGTGACATTGTGCACAGCACACCACGCAAAGTGCGTTCTATCGCTCTCAGCATGAACGGTTTAATGAAATTTCGAAAATAGCTATTGTGCGAAACGCTTGTAACGCCTGAATGTATGCAATCGAATGGGAGATGATCCACCTAACTGGATGACTGGAACACCAGAGTGGATCATCCTGAGTGGGTAGAGTGGAAATGAGTTATTCTAATTGTGTTTTTCTCGTAATATAAAGAGAGTTTGGAATTCACTAGAAATAAACGAAAACCCACAAGCTTTCATTTTGTTTTGATTAATTTATCCTGAGCATCTTCTTCTATTCTCTTGTCAACAAATATATGTTCATTATCAATAAGGCTAGACTTGATTCTGAATAAAAAAAATTGCAGGTCATCGAAATAATTTCAGGCCTAAGGTGACCTGCTACCGAAATAAGGATGGAAATCTGGTCAGTTACCAGCCATAGGTCCTCACGCAATGAGCTCAGTACTTTGACGAATTAATGAAAGATCTGTTCAACGAACAGCTAGAGCCTCTACTAGCAGATGATGTCATGCTACTATCATCCCGCATGTAGGAAACACGAAAGGGCATATTCGGCTCAAGAATAACAAGACACCAGACACTGAAGGAGTCTGAAGAATGAAAAAAACTGATCAAAAATAAATGTGCAGATCTCGATCAAAATATTAATCAAATTACTACTAAGGTGTTTGATAACGAATCGATGCCTTGTGATTGGAATCTTGGCATTATCTACCCTATATACAATAAGGAAGATAGGCTAGAATGCAGCAACTACAGGGGCCTATATTATCGTCTGCCGGAAACTACACGGTACACTTGTCCCATTCGTCTAGATAGAGATAGGTGGAAACTATTAGAGAAGATATCGAAGAGGAAAGTCAACCACTGACCAAATCTTTGCTACTCAGTGTCAGGGAGATGGGCTTGCCAGTGTTTTCTTAAATCTGGCGCTAAATCGGGTAGAACTTCGAACCAAACCATCTTCTATAAGTCAATCCTGGGCTCATGCCATAGAGGAGCACAGCGAGCTCGCTGGCTGGATCAAGTGAAGATTTCATGGAGAACGATTGGACATCAGGCCATGTCTATTAGACGTGTTCCCTAGGAGCAGACCAAGAAGTGAAGTCAATCCTGGCATAAAGTGATGACGTAGATATCATTGGCTTGAGGCTCTCTCACGTAGCAGATATTTACCAAAGGATTTAACAGATGCCATTCAACTTAGGGTTGAAGTCCTGCTAGCAAACACTTGTTACGCAGATAAGTGATCGTACCTACGAAGTCCTCCAAAACTTCAGCTATATGGAGTTAAAATTCGGCACCGATAACAACATAGATGTTGAGAAACATGTAAGATCGCTAGCTGTCAACCGATCATACTACAGCCAGGGAAAACTTCTATATTCAAAACACTAGTCGCGGCCTACGATAGGAAGACGAAGACGAAGATGTTTTGAAGAGTTTTTTACCCCAAATGTTTATAACAAATAGCACCGGCCGAGAGAGCCCTTTCCGTTTAGGCCGTTCATATGAACAGAGGACTTAGGCCTGAAACTAGGCCTCTGTTTTGACCAATAATTTTCTTATAGCATGTAATCTCTTGAGATCTGTGAATATCTGTGACATATCAACAATATTGAGACACTAGATTTCGTCTACTAATCGTCAGACAGCATTTAAATTTATATACTCCTATTGAAGTCTAGAGCTAACTTCAATTCAAATGAACTAAATTTTAGTGGTGCCATCTATGTGTTCTAACGACTTCTCAACCCATCTGTTAGACAACGCAGTAAACTATTTCTATTCTACCTATTTTCTTCTTCTCATATCCACACAATAATAGTTGAAACTTCGCCCAGCTCATTAATAGTGCACGTCCTATTTTTTGTAACGATATTGTCATACTCTTTCATTCCAAGCTGTTATAAAAAGCAAAATAATTCAATACACTCCTTGCCATAGCATTAAATAGCCTACCAGCTTTCGGAATCATTTTTCTTCATTGCATGGAAATTAGTCACCTCATCGACAGTGAGTTAATTAACGTTCGCCGACGGCCTTCCACCATCCACCAACCTGCCAACGATCGTTCACTGCAGAACGTTGAAACAGGGGAAAAAGCATCTATTTCACCATATTCGCGACCAACTGAAGAGCCGTGAACCATTCGAATATAAACGTCTCATCATACGGCTTTCCAACGGATGCTCGAGATCCCATCAAAACGAGCAAAAGAGTTTGTGTGTGTGTGTGGCAAATGGTATCAAGCACAGAACTTGCCCGGTTCCGTACTACCCGTAAAGTAGGAAATGAACGAACGAATGCCCGAACGACCGATCTGGGCAGCCCTTCATCCCCAGCCATCTAAATCAAAAACTGTCCTCTACAACAAGCGAGCCGCTTTCTTTATTCGTTCGCTCTTTATGCTGTCTTCTTATCAGAAAAAACCCCTTTTTTCCGCAGCTGCATGCTGTGTGGCCTGTCGGATGTTTTCTCACTTCTATTCTTTCACGTCGCTGCACGGTCACAAACCTCCGCCGGACAGTACGTTCGAGGCGCTACTACTACACTCTGTTACTGACATCAATAACTTCTGCCGGTGCTGCCGATTTCATTTCTGAGTTTATTCATGGTGAAAGCCGGCCATCCATGGTGGCCATCAGCTGCAGCCGCTGTACACCGATCGTCCACACCATCGCGCCACACACCGCCTCAGCGTTTTCCTCGGCATCAGACGGCATCAGCCCCGCTTCCGAGTGCGGGCAGCGAAATCTGCTTCTGAAGTGTCCAGGCAGTTCGGAACACTGGTTCGGGTACGGATGGTGAGAAAAAAGAAAACCCAAAACGGAAAAATCTCCTTATGCCCAGTCTAGTGTGAAACGACCGAGTGATGGAAAAATGGGGTTGAAAGCTGAAAGAAAAACCACGTCACTGGAGCTGAAAAAAGGCGTTACGAAAACACACTCATTCGCATTTCGCTTCATCTGGCCACTTTCATCCCTGTTTTTCTCCTTCTTCGCTGTGTGTGTGTGGGTGTGGACTGTAGTACACCGAGGACATTATGCTAAAAGTACAACCCCCGGTAGGGCCGCGCGAGTGGACTACAGGGACTTGCGAAAAATAAAACAACACACTCCACCCGGAAACCCCGAGCACTGGTCGCGTCACAAATGGCGAACCCCAATCGCCCCTGCCGAGATGTCGGCCGACCCTTACCATATTGATTTGTGGTCTCGTGTGGGAGGCACACCGTCAGCACACCGCACAATGGGGAAGGTGCTGAGTAATATGATTTTTATCATCAAACGAAGGTCACCTTGCGATCGATCCGTCTTCCGGCTTCCTTTCAGTGGGCGGTAGTTTTCTTGCTGTACGCAGCACAGGTTGTAGTGGACAACTTTTGAAGAGCTTTAAAATTGACTTTAGGCTGTAAAAGAAAAGCTTTGTTACGCTTGAAAGCATAAAAATTTACTTCGTTTCATCGTAACCGTGAAAAAACGAGCCCAAAACTAACAAATTTAAAAAACACCGCCTAAATGTATGCAAAGTAATGTCTGTTTCGCTGTGATTAGTGTGCTACAGCGTACATTTACTGGTTAAAGACGTGATTAATAGTACAGCAGCATAACCAGACGCATCATTTTACAACCATTACATTATCTACTGTAATTTGATATATTAAACGTCACACACACACAGCAACAGCAGTCACTTTTATGAACCTTATCACTCTGACAGTACGTGCGACCGGGTAAAATAGGAACCATGAAAAAAAAACGAAAACCCCGTACATGCTTCATTTAAATGTCTCTACCGACTCATCTTCTCGTGGTTGAGCTGCTTATCGGATCGCGCCAGAATTTGTTTCACCCTTCTCACCTTCCGACCCGCCCCGCTCTCCCACAACCAAAACCAACGACCCGGGAAACTGTCCCAGCAGTAATCATCGATCGACACACTTCGACGGCCCCAGGGCCATCCTTACTTTTCCTTTTTTTTCCCCGGTCTTTTTTTCTCCTCTCCTGCGGCTGTTGTTGCTGCTGCGAGTGTCTTTGTGTGTTGGTGTGTACGCGTTGGATTCTCGATTTTTTTTTCTCGTGCTGTTGTTCGTTTTTTCTTTGTTTCCTGTGGCCTTCCCATCACACAACAACGAGGTTACAGAGTTCCACCAGCGTGTCTGTGTGCCGCGCGGGATTTCACATGCTTCATTTAAATGTCTCTACCGACTCATCTTCTCGTGGTTGAGCTGCTTATCGGATCGCGCCAGAATTTGTTTCACCCTTCTCACCTTCCGATGCCCTCCCCTACCCGCTCTCCCACAACCAAAACCAACGACCCGGGAAACTGTCCCAGCAGTAATCATCGATCGACACACTTCGACGGCCCCAGGGCCATCCTTACTTTTCCTTTTTTTTCCCCCGGTCTTTTTTTCTCCTCTCCTGCGGCTGTTGTTGCTGCTGCGAGTGTCTTTGTGTGTTGGTGTGTACGCGTTGGATTCTCGATTTTTTTTTCTCGTGCTGTTGTTCGTTTTTTCTTTGTTTCCTGTGGCCTTCCCATCACACAACAACGAGGTTACAGAGTTCCACCAGCGTGTCTGTGTGCCGCGCGGGATTTCACTGTGCAGAGCGAATGGTGAGATTTTCTGCAAACGAGCACTCGGAAAAATCGATATCCGGATCCGTCTTTTAGGAGCGAGCTGCTGGATGCTGCTTGTTGGCTTGTTACCATTTGCCGCGTCTTTTTATTTACGACTTTTCAGCTAAAAAGCTTCCTTTCCCTTCGACTTTTCTAGCTTTACACACGCTTTGGGCTTTGTGGTTTTATTTGATTCTGGCTGTTGAACGTAACACGCGTACTTCTTTAAACTTTTTTTTTGCCGCATAAAGATGATTGGGAAGGCAACATCTAACACATTTTCAATTTCCACCAGCCAATGAAGCGAATTGAAACATCATAAACTTGGCGCATTTTCTTTGCGGCTTGCGAGACAAAAACATTTTCTTATTAACATTAAACAACCCGCAGGAACTGTATTTCAATTTCAAATCAGCACAGTGCGCATGCAGCCCGGCTGCACATAAAAACGATTGAAATATGATAGGCCGTTTTTGCCGAAAGGAGTTACCCCGTTCCCAACCCGGCCTGCCATCCCGGGAAGGCACATTCGATCGGGCAAACGATGCAAACTAATCGAAAATATGCAAATTCTTTAATTAAAACTAAAAGAGAGCGGTATCTCGGCGAACGGGCATCCCTTTTACCCTTTTTGCCGGATGATTCGGCGGAAGTGTCTGCGCTGGCAGCTTGAACGCATCGCGCTTGAAGGCAGTGAACTTCATTACGCTGTCGGTGTGTGCGTATGCGAAGAAGGAAGCTCCGGTACGGTTCCGTTCAACTGCCGGCTGCGAGGTAATTGTGCGGACCGGGCTGGGTTTTAAAATCTTACGATAATTAGCATGTTACTGGTCGCTGGAGAGATGATTCTTCGAAGTTCTATTTGTTCGTATCGTTGGCCTTTGTTAAATGGGAAAACGGCTGTGAAACGGTACACAAGGGAAATGGAGGTGTAATGGAAATTTAATTTATGTTACTTTTATTTAACTTTTTTCTTCTTGAAAGCAGTAAAAACAACTCAAAGAGTTGAAGTCTCCGTAAACATACGAAACATGCCAAGTCTAAAACAGTATCTAAATAGTAATCGACAGCAATTCTACAAGTTAACACAATTAATTTACATAGACTATATTCAAAATATTGATCTTAACTCTCGATGTCTTGAATTTTGCGGTGTAAATACTTATTTTTATTGTGCTAATTAAACTAAAGGATGTTTCATGGAGTTTTAACGCCTGAAAGTATGCAATCTTTATTTTTTAAGATCGTGTTTCAATGTTGTGCAAAGTTAAGCCATCATATGATAAGGAAAGGTGATATACAGAACTAAATTTTACGACTTAAGACTTGACAAGCTGTAAGTAAATTTATCTTGCAATGTTTCGATCAAATGTTAAACAAATTTGTGTTGGAATAGTAGTGATTTCAAAACTTGACGTTTCTACTGCGAATGATTGTAAATATTGCATACTTATCATACTTATCAATGCATACTTCATCCTTCAAAACATCTTTTTACTAACATAAGTGTTATTTCATTCTAGTAAAAAAATAAAAAATAAAAATTCATTTAAATTCGATTGATATAAATTAATGTGAAAATAAAATTAAAAGACGACTGTCAGTACAGCTAATGTTTAACTAAAGTTTTAAAAGAAAGTGTTAGTTATAGATAGTTTAAAATATAGTCTGTTTCAAGTAAAGTTCATATTCAAAGTGCTGAAAATTGTATATTGCATACTTCTAGGCGAAAAATGAGCTGAAGATACGTTAATAGAAATAACAATATTTGTGAGCCTTCTTTCTTCATAAAAAGTTTATACAAAGATACATTATTTTATGACTTTCAATCAAATTAAAGGTAAAAGACTCGAGAAGGCCCCCCCTAGAATTATTTGTGTGCAGCACTGTAATCTGTCAATTTTGTCGCACAGTGTTTTTTCATGCGGTCAAAATTTATTAAATAAATACAATATCTATTATTGCTTAAAATACTTTCCAGACACGGAGCGGTCGCCCCAGAACGCCCATATAAGTTACCGGGCAACATTGCCAAAGTCCAAACATGTGTCACAGCCTATCGATCGACGATGAGTAATTGCCCCAGAACGCCCATACGAGTTATAAGGGAAAGTTGTTCGACATCAAAGGGGCGGTTTATTGGCCGAATAGTTCATCCGTTGCTAAACTGAAGAGATGAGATGATCCTTCGCCATCAAAATAAGAGATTATGATGAGGGAAGAGTTATTTAAATTCCAAATTTAGCCTTTTTTTCCTTCAATTCATTCATCTTTTTTTGTCCTCTCAGAAGATCATCCGCACCCATAGTGATGTCTTTGCGACATGTGCTGCGAGTTGCATACTGTTAGGCGTTTTTCCTATAGGGACCAACCATTTTCGTCAGGGGGGGGCCTTCTCGAGTCTTTTACCAAATTAAAGTTCTGAACATATTTATTAATGATACTACAAAACGAAATAAATTAAGAAAAATCTCAAATAATTTTGGACAAAACCCGTTGATATTTGATAGTTTACTACTACTACTGGTGAGTTATAAATGCTGTTGACCCTTTAAGTAATATGGATACTGGCAAAAAAATGGATGCTACCCAAGCAAGTAAACAAGCAAAACCTCTTTCACGAGCCCTGTTAACCATCACCAGAATGAAGGTATCTGACAGATTGTACATGGGTCCTGTCAAAAACCTTCATTCCGGCAGTGGTTAAGGGAACTCACAAGAAGGTTCTTGCTTGCTTGAATTATGCCATGCTCAGTAGTTATCTTTTACTTATCTAGATAAACTTATACATTATAAATTACACAACTTCACTTTGTTATAGCTATTCTTGGTTCATTCTGAAGACGCTTGTACTGTGAATTTTAAGCATTCAAAATAGTTTAGAACACCCGTCTAAATTCAGTTTTCTAACTCGAGTCCCATGGTTCACAGCATTGACAGTTCCAGATTTAATATCTAAAATTAAATTACTACTCCTACCACTATTACAACCATCGTTACGCTCCAGTTACGTCGTGAATGTTACACCTGAATATCCTTATCTAAAAATAAACTATTCACCATTCCTCTCGCTGCTCCCACACAATCCTACACCTTTAATACTCCTCGCCCAAGCGTATGAAAAAAGCTTTTACGTCAGATCGATCAATTATGCTACAACAGGAGTAACGTTCCATTGCTTCGAACTTCACTAACCGGGCAGGCACACTGAACCGTGCGTAATTGGCGTAACGAATCCATTCCGGGCACTTTCTGTGTTTTATTATGAAGAATCTTCAATTACATAAACTACAGGTGCATTAATGTGTCTTATCGAACAACTCACTCTCATTGTCATTGCTACCATTTTTACAATACGCCACTATGGAACGTTGGCATCTCCCGATCAGATAGCACCAGCCAGTTTTTCCAACTCATCCAGCATCAACGCATCCTGTGCCTTGGCGCACCGGTCCTACGGCACGACGAGAAACGACCGATCCATTAACTGAAACCCCACCGGAATCACCGGTTTTCCGGCCATATTTCCTATCATTCAGCCAAAGCCCGGCCAAGACTAGATTCTACAAGTTCTACAGCTTCCAGCATCCTTACGGATGATACTAATGGGAGCAGCACACTAACATAAAAACACACACACACAAACATGATTGTCCTAGGGCGTGCTTTACGCCAGGTTAAATACGGAACAGTTCCCCAGGGACCGGTAGCTCAACGTTTTGGTTTTGGTTTGATTTTAATATTTGATGCAAATTAAAGTTCTGAACATATTTATTAATGATACTACAAAACGAAATAAATTAAGAAAAATCTCAAATAATTTTGGACAAAACCCGTTGATATTTGATAGTTTACTACTACTACTGGTGAGTTATAAATGCTGTTGACCCTTTAAGTAATATGGATACTGGCAAAAAAATGGATGCTACCCAAGCAAGTAAACAAGCAAAACCTCTTTCACGAGCCCTGTTAACCATCACCAGAATGAAGGTATCTGACAGATTGTACATGGGTCCTGTCAAAAACCTTCATTCCGGCAGTGGTTAAGGGAACTCACAAGAAGGTTCTTGCTTGCTTGAATTATGCCATGCTCAGTAGTTATCTTTTACTTATCTAGATAAACTTATACATTATAAATTACACAACTTCACTTTGTTATAGCTATTCTTGGTTCATTCTGAAGACGCTTGTACTGTGAATTTTAAGCATTCAAAATAGTTTAGAACACCCGTCTAAATTCAGTTTTCTAACTCGAGTCCCATGGTTCACAGCATTGACAGTTCCAGATTTAATATCTAAAATTAAATTACTACTCCTACCACTATTACAACCATCGTTACGCTCCAGTTACGTCGTGAATGTTACACCTGAATATCCTTATCTAAAAATAAACTATTCACCATTCCTCTCGCTGCTCCCACACAATCCTACACCTTAAATACTCCTCGACCGAGCGTATGAAAAAAGCTTTTACGTCAGATCGATCAATTATGCTACAACAGGAGTAACGTTCCATTGCTTCGAACTTCACTAACCGGGCAGGCACACTGAACCGTGCGTAATTGGCGTAACGAATCCATTCCGGGCACTTTCTGTATTTTATTATGAAGAATCTTCAATTATATAAACTACAGGTGCATTAATGTGTCTTATCGAACAACTCACTCTCATTGTCATTGCTACCATTTTTACAATACGCCACTATGGAACGTTGGCGTCTCCCGATCAGATAGCACCAGCCAGTTTTTCCAACTCATCCAGCATCAACGCATCCTGTGCCTTGGCGCACCGGTCCTACGGCACGACGAGAAACGACCGATCCATTAACTGAAACCCCACCGGAATCACCGGTTTTCCGGCCATATTTCCTATCATTCAGCCAAAGCCCGGCCAAGACTAGATTCTACAAGTTCTACAGCTTCCAGCATCCTTACGGATGATACTAATGGGAGCAGCACACTAACATAAAAACACACACACACAAACATGATTGTCCTAGGGCGTGCTTTACGCCAGGTTAAATACGGAACAGTTCCCCAGGGACCGGTAGCTCAACGTTTTGGTTTTGGTTTGATTTTAATATTTGATGCATACTGTGATACCTGCCAGTGTTTTCTGCCCGCAAAGTCCTTCGCCTACTGCGCCGTGTGCTCACTGCTTGTCGACTCGACAACAGTGGTTTTGTTACTTCGTCTTCAACCTTGGTCGGACTTTGCGGTCGGTTCCCGAACCGGTGTAATATCTGGCCTGCGTGTGCCTGGTGTGGTTTGCAATGCTAACCTAATCCTTCTCGGAATGTTAAAATGACGGAGCACCGAGCTGAACCATGCTTTTGTCACTTCCGTCAACAACCAGACCAAAAGGAAAACCCCAGAGCAAGTGAAATTACATTTACAGCTAAATGTTACTTCCGTTCGGGTTGAAGCTTTTGTTACTTCGTGGTGGGAAATGGACCACCTGGCGCGTCCAAAGGCATCATTTTTAATCCAATTATGAACGGGGTTTATATCAACACGTCGATGCAATCTGTTAATGGACAGATTAAGAACCTGTCCTGCCTCTCAAGAGAGCGACCTCCAGCGAGAATGGGTTTGGATAGTTAGTGTTACATTATATTGCATACCTTTAGGCGCATTTTGATTTTATTCATTTCGTTCGCTTAATAACAGCTTAACTGCTAAGTTATCGCTTAATAGATAGCACATTCTCAAACTCTCTTCCAACATTTTCCATTAAATGTAAATGCTTTCTAGTCTAGTTTTGTTTCCTTTCAACACGACACGAATAAAAATGTGTCGTTCTGCTAAATCAAAGCTAGAGTCTTTTGTCACCTCTTAACATTCCCTTCCTAGGGCTTTGTTTGCGTGCAGCTGAGTGGAAAAACAAAAAAAAGTGTACAATATAGAAATGGATTTCTGGCCCAATCTCCAACAGCCGCCATCATAATCACACTTTCACAATGGCGATCATAAAAATCAAGCTTCCTTGTGAAAACTGTCCATGAAAGTCATCCCACCGGAACAGACTCACCGACCAGACTCAGCAGAGGACGCAAAACTGTACCATTACTGGTGATGAAGTCGTACCAAGCCGTACGGCAACATCCAATAACGCCCGTGCGGTCAGTCACAGATGTGGGTTGGTTTGAACGATGATGGAAAATGTATTTCGATCGCTCGAGTGTGAACGACTACTTTGCCGCTCCGATTTTGCCCGAAACCCGATCCCGGAGCACCGACCACAGCCCGACGGAACCGACAACTACGCCGGCAACCAAAACCCTGTCGACTGTAAAACTACATTTTATTCCTCCCGGTTCTCGCAATTTCTCGGAACTTCGACTGTCTCCCGATTACCACAACACCACGGCAAAAAGGGCTATTGCGTCGTGGCTTTCGTATGAAAATCGACAACATGCGCTCGATGCTTTTGCATCGTTTCACTTCCAATCTTAAACCGCACGTCGCCGTCCGTTCCTTTGCTTACGCCACCGTCGAACCACGAACGTCCAGCAAGTCTTTTGCCCTTTTTCCGATCGTTTTTCCACGCTCCTGACGTCACACGACCGACCTCCATCGACGCGGGCGTGCAAAACATCGGGTACAATCTCATCTCAACGTTGTGACTCTAATCCTCTTTGTGCAATCATCTCTCCCTTTTGCTGATGCCGTATGCCATACGTAATTCCACCAACACCACCGTCCGGACGCTGTCATCCATCTTTGCAGCATCCTGGGTCGGTATTTCGGGTCCGGAGGAGGGCGAATGTTGCCGACGGTGGACGGGAACGACCAAGCGCGTCCGAAAATTATTCCGCACGAATACATCTTTAGTTTGCAGTGGTGGGATAAATTTGATATCACAGTCACACAAAGGATGTACGACTGTGTAGGTACGTGTGTGTGGGCGTTGGGTGTGGGCGGTGTTGTTCGCCCGACCGCTCGTGTTCGGTTATGCGTTGTGCGGGACACGGGTTGACAAGTGCCGGGGACAATGCGTTGAACTTTCAAAAAGATTTGAGAAGAAATAAAACAAAATTGCATACTTGTAGGCGCAAAATGTCTTCATGAAAATACTGTAACAATATTAAAGAAGTAGCAAAAGATTAAACGTAAAACTATACGTTTAACATAACTCCCTAGAATATTTTGTGTGCAGCACTCTGAGCTGTCAATTTTTTTTTGCACAGTGGGTTTTTTGTATGGACAGTTTCTAAGCTCCAAATAGACCATGAATGGGAACTCAAATACGCATTTGAACAAGTGACGGCTTTTTCTTAATGGAAACTGTCGTCTATTCACGGGACAATATTTCTTATGAATTTGTTTCAGGCTAGCATGGCTGGATTATTTACTGTAAGGTCTTCCTAGAATAAGTAGACGACTCCCTATCGTTAAACGAAGAGCTTATGATGGGTTAGAGGTAACTAAATTAAATTTACGCAACCATTTTTGACCACACCAAAAACACACTGTACAGTCTTTGCAACAAGTGATGCGTTTACAGGCGGTATAAGTGAGATGTATGGTGCTTACCGCCTATAAGTATGCAATAAAAAAAAACTGCGCTGAATAAAATAGAGGTATACAGCAAAAGAGGTAATTTAAACCTTTATATAACAAACGTAGGATAACAAAACATTTCAGATTTCATTCAAGACATTTAAGAAGATAGTCTGTAATGGTGTAATGAAATTATTTTTATTTATTAAAATTTGATTTGTGCACATCTATTGTGCACATCTCACATAAGATTAGCAAGTCAATAAGAAAACTCTATTGAGAATATATTTTAAAAGTAATATTTAATATCTTAAAACATATCCCAAAAATCACCCAGGAGTAAATTTGTAAAACCAATTATTATACATATAATACCACTCAGGAAATTCTTGACAGCAGAGCTAAAGTGGATAGTATCATATTTATTAATAATTTATTTAATGTGCATACATTAAAATTGCATGCCTTTAGGCGCTTTGCACCAGAAATTCACATACAATCACAATCACCATCAGCTATATTTTACACTCTTTTACTTGGCGTTTTCCTTCCCCCGTAACTTATCAACTTATCCTTCCACATCTTGAATGTGTTTGTACCATCGAAAAACCCCGAGACACAACGAGAGCGCCATCTACCGGCAAACAGAAAGAAATGGAAACTACGAAATAAAAAAAAACAACGAAAACACACGACACAAAAGAAAACTGAAACGGAATCTAAGCTCCACATACTGACTTAGAGCACCGTGCCCATACTCTGTTGAAGATAGTTGGAAGTCTTCGTACATCCCCGGTCAGAGGATGCGCTTGATGTACACCGAAACACACATTCACACACATACTTGCAGGCGCTGGAACGTTTCGTACCCGAAAAAGCACATAAATACATCAGCCGTCAGATTATTTTTTTCGCTCATTCTTTCTCCACGCATCTCGCTCGCTCGTTCATCTGCAGTGGGTACTTTCACCCGACTACTCCTCGATTGCTGGTGGTTAGATTGCGCTTGCACAGCATCCCTGTGGTAAGGGCTAAATAACTGTTACCATGGTGACCAGCTCGTTCGTTCGCATTCGCAAGTCGATTTTCCGTTTGTTCCAGTTGTAGCAGAGGCACGTTCTTCAGCTTTACCCGTGCCCTCGGACTCTTCGATCCTTTCCGGGCCAATCCTTGTACCAGCACTCGTGTTGGTCGGTGTTTGTGTCGTCGCAAGGGCTGCTTAATAATGCGCCGGTTGACTGGTTGGCAGAGGCAAAACCCGGCCAAACGTATAGCATGCCCGCGTTCGGGATACGCTCACGGTATGATGTCAAAATTAGCCTCCCTTGAAACATCTCCACACTCTGCGTGGCCTCCCTTCACCGGGCGTAAGCTATTTGGTACGTGTTTTCTCGTACTTTGTTTTGCGAGTCGTTCTTGCTCTTGTTCAACCGGCTTATGATTACCTGTCTACCTTTAATGAGGTTTGCAGGAAGTTTGGTCTCTCTCTCTCCCTCGGTATTCTTTTTTACTTCTACACCATCTTCAAACTGTTCTACCGTACGCTGATCCTTTTCAACATTCCAACCTCATTCCAGATCACATCCATCAAGGTATTCGGCTCGAAAGTTAGTCATTCGATTCCCATTTTTTTTGCTGCTACTCTTCTGCCAACGTTTATACCTCAAAAGAAGTGCCACAAAAAAAATCGAGAACTAAGCATTTGTTAATTTATTTCTGAACAGAATTGTTCATTTAATAAAAAGAACTTCCCATCCTTGTTTTCCCCCAGTACTTGTCTTCCCGTTCCTTCCGTTTTCCATTCTTAAAGCTCATCAATGAGTTCGCTGATTGCATTTATCGCACAATTTAATGCTCGAGAAAAACTTTTCTCTTAATTATTGGCACACTCTAGTCATGGGGCTTTTTTTCTCGTTTTGGTCTTCCGTTGTCCTTCCTTTTTCCAACAAATCGTTAATTGCACAGTTCGCTTAAAAACGTTCGCCCGGAACCTTTCCAGCTAGACTCTTGTCCAGGCTCATGCATCCGGTGCGGGGAAAAAAAAAACTTTATCGCTCGGAGAAAAACTTCCAGAAAAGTGGTTACGCTTGGTTTAGCGTAATTTTAACAACGCTTCTTGAAACTCGCGCATTCTACGAGAACGATTAAGAACGCATTTCTGTACCAAACCAAACAGGAAGTATTTATTAAACAAACAAGTTGCACGAACAACTTCTCTTTCGTCAAACACACTTTATGCGCGCACACACATCGCACACGATCCGGCTGTTAGATCGTTGTTACACATGATGGTAGCCATAAATATTTGCAACACACTGCGCCTTCATCGGTGTAGTGTCGGAAGTATGGAAGGAACTCATCTGCCCGCAAGCCTCCGAGCCGATGCATGTTTAATAATGTGAGATGATTGATTTCCTGCCGGGCCCTGCCGAGGCCAAGTGCGCCAAGTCTGCCTTTAATCAATCCTGTGGTCATGCTTCCATCTTGCTGCACTAGCTGACAAACATGCACAGTGCGGTGTGAAAAAAAGTGCACATGGCCCACATGTTTTTGAAACTATTTTAGGTAAGGAATAGTGCGTAACATCATTAGTTGTGAAGATTAGTCTTATGTATGAAAAATAATGAACTTTTATTAAGAAAGATAATTTTACTTCATTATTAATAAAGTACTAATGTCTTATAAAACTTCACGGAAAATATATAAATACAAAGGTTTCATACATCAGATTAGATCACAAGAATAACAACCTTTCAAGCAACGGCAGAACATGTAAACTTAAAAGCATCAGTTGATATCATAACTCTTATCACTATTAGCATAACTCTTTGTCAGATGATATCGCAAAAGCAACACATATCAGGTCTATAAATAAGTGTTGGCGGTTTGTTTTTTTTACGGAGTTTCAAGCCGCATAGGCCCGAATGGGCATCGATTTTATTCAGAAAAGTAATTTCCGTCCCTTTGTACAACCTTTTCCCATCTTTTGGGCAGATTGTGGATTCCTTCATATAAAAAGAAATCCAGTTTGGACGCAATCCATGTTTCGGTCCATTTTTTCAGTTCGGCGCAACTTTGGAAGTGCTGCGCGGTCAAGCCATGCTCCATCGACCGAAACAGATGGTAGTCGCAGGGCGCAATTAGTGGGCTATATGGCGGGTGGCGTAAAACATCCCAGTTTAGTGTCTGCTGGTAAGTGCGGACAAGTGCCGCAACATGTGGCCAAGCGTTGTCGTGCAGCAGAATTACTTTGTCATGCCTGGTCGCGTACTGAAACCTTTTGTCCTTCAATGTGCGACTCAAACGCATAAGTTGTCGTCGTTAATCGTCACCCGTGATGGTTCCGTTTGGTTCCAGCACTTCGTGGTACACCATACCCAGCCTGGTCCCACCAAAAGCAGCCTGGTTCCGTTTGGACGTCGAGGAGGCAGCATATCCCGGATCAGCATGCCACGGGGCTTTAGCTCATGTGGCACCCAATGCCCTGTCTTCCGGATCATGCCTAACGCTTTTAAACGCTGACAAATGGCTGGCTGAGTAATCTCAAACGTATTTGCTAGCTGAGTTTGTGTTTGGGTCGGGTCTTCATCAAGTGCTGTCTCCAGTTCTCGATCTTCGTACTTTGTTGACCGTCCGGAGATGTATAAAAACCGACAGAACTTATTTACAGACCTGATTTAATAGCTATATTTCTGATAAAACTGAAAACCGAAAAAAGATACTAGCGATGCGCCTAAAGGTATGCATTAGTTCAATCCCACGATAGATTAATGACAGGTGTAAAGTTTAATTTCTTTTATATATTAAGTTACGCTAGTGTACATAAATGAATATTTTAAGTGTAAGTGTAGCTAAATAAGTTCAATTATAAGTGAACAATAAAATATACAATCAAATGATAATTAAAAACATAAATAAACAGAATGAATTGTTAAGATTGAGAACCATATTACACACACTTCTTAAAACTAATGTTATACAAAAAGAAAGCAAAATATTGAATAAACAAAAATAAATATTATTTTACATCATAGAAAATAGTCAGAAAACATCAACTAAAAAATTTCGAAAAGAAAATTCATCTTCAAGTTAAATTCAATCCCAAAAAGGACACCTTGGTGTGCACAAAATTCTGTCCCGTACTGTGCCAAACGGATTGTAGCAAAAATTTACATTACCTATGCTGTTTTACCGGACTAAAATTCACCGAAAAAGTGCCTATCAATATTTTAAGCGTATTAAATATGTATCCCATCCTCCATTCTCACTCGCCGTGCATCGATCGTCCATCTTTTCCAATCCAATGATCCTTCATTGCATTCGTTCGTCGCTTTACCGTCGCATTCGACCCACTCGACGAGCATCGGCAGCAGCATCAGTGTTGGTGGTGAAAAAATCTATCAAAAACGCTGCAAATACATCGAACCGGGGGCGCGTGGGTGAGTAATTTCATGGTTGCGCGATTCATACCATTTCCCAGCCCAGGGTTGTGTACCATGCTAATAACTCATTCAAAAACTCAATCAACCGTTCGGCGGGAAATGGAGCACACCGCCGGCATTCCACCTTCCCGAGGGGGGTGGAGGGTCATGAATCCGGTCCATAGTAGAATGAGATCAGGTTCGAGGCTCGGTATGTGAAGCGGGAACATTCTTTTCTCGGGCAACATTCATCCCTTGACCGTGGTCCGTGGTTAAATGCGGGTTGGTTTGATATAAAATTTACACCAACACAACACACACATACACACTCAAGCACCCCCGAAGAACTGGCCATAACCGTTGTCGGTCGGTTAGCTTTTCGGTCGAGTGGTTGAGTGAAAAATCCTAGCGTTGCATTTTCATGCATCGCATTCATTGCATGCCGCTAGGGCGATGGGAAAGCCACCGCTTACCAAACACACATACACACCGTTGAAACGAACCCACCCAACCCATCATCGTGGCCGATTTTATTTTGTTTTTATTTGGCATCAAATTCAAACGGTTGCCATCGGGTTTTCTTCTTTGCTTGTTTGGTTCGTTCATGATTTGGCACGATTGTGACCATCTCCCCATCTGTGAAACCTCCGCTGCAATCGGACCGTGCTTCTGCGCCGCGGTTTTTCACAACCCTACTACTACCTCTACACTAATGTTCATTCAGATATTGATCTGTAACTTCTCATCCGGCCCTTTACTTTGCATACTTTTCATGCCCGGGGAAGACGGTAGCGCGAAGAGCCAGAAAATAAAGCACAAACCATTGTGCAGCATCCCTTTCTAGTTGCACAACCACCAACACACGCATGCACACACGTACCGGGCGTATACACAGCTCAAATCAGCACACAAACACAATTGCAGCTCGATTCTCTGCAATTTTGAATGTATGCAATCCGCACTACACACTCCTACGCGATCCCGGGCAGTAGCAGCAGCAGCCGGTGGTCGGGACACAGTACCAGACCATTTTATTGCCCCCCTTTCCTTTCGTTGTTGGCGTCCCTTTTTCCACCTCCTTCTTTACGGGTTTTCCTTCCATTCACACTGTCCACGGCACGGTAAGGTTCGCACGCAAAAGTGTGAAAGAGACGACCAGCGAACGAAATGTTGCATTCCAATCTCTGTCTCTTCTTTTTCACAAATCATGTACTCTCTCTCTCTCGCTCTTCCACACTGGAACGATGGAAAACTCACACAAACACACGCGCAGCAACAGTTCGAGTGAAAAAACCCCCGAAAAAACGTAACCACTTGCTCCCATGGTCGGTCGCACAAGGGAACTTGCTTCGCGACTTGCTTCCCCAAAAATTGTTCACTCCGTGGAAGAATGCGCTCCGGAATTTATGTGTCGTTTGTTTTCCATCTTTATATTTGCAACCGTTCTTCTTCCGACCTGCCGGTTCAGGTTATGAAAGCGGGAAAACTTTCACACTACAATGGAGGCTACTTAGGGGGTGCCCATTTGACTTTCTATTATGCTTTTCCAAATTGTTTTACTAGACGTCATGCCCGAATCCAGGATGGATAGGGAGGGAGGGATAATGTTGTTTTTATTCGAGGAATGTTGAATTTTTGTTTATGTTTTAACATTTAGAGTCAAATGAAATAGCTTATCTGTGTTTGATGTAGGTACATTATGTTCTTGTGCATATCTTATGCTTCTAATCACTGTTTGGGTACGCTTTATTACACTGTTTATTACATTCGGCTGAGTTTCATAACTAAACTTTAATCACAGGTTACCGGGAAGAAAAGGCACATAGTACGCCTAAATGTAGGCAAAGCGTTATAATGGAACGATTGTGTTACTAACCATTTTTTCTACAGCAACGCCATCTGTTAGAACATTAGAGAATTAATTGTGTGTATTTGTTGTTCACTGTAGCAAGTCACTGTTTCCAAGATGATGACATTAAAACTATTTAGATTTGCGTCAAATCAAATGAACTCGATACAAATCATTTTCAAAGGCGTTTAATTGTTCTACACATTTGAAAAACCGGTATTTTAAAGGTAAAATATTGTATTTATTTATTTCATAAGTATTTTTCTCTCCAAACGCTAGATGGAATGAAGAAAATACCATTTAAAAACGTTGAAAATAATTTTCAGTACATTTAAATTAATATTTCTATTTCGTTTCTCTACAATTATTGTACCGAATAGAATATACTCGTCATAAAATATTCAATTATTATACATTAAAAAAACGAAATCGCACCTTACTTCGCCTACATATATGCAATGCGATGTATCATTGTCGTTAGAATCTAATCGACTAACTTTGGCATAACAGTAACGCCATCTATTAGAACATTCAAGAACTACATCTGTTGTTATTGATTGCTAATCCCAACACGTCACTATTTATCTGTTTACTTGCGATTAGATTCGCATCCATTAATAGTGCACAATAATTAAGATAATTTACACCATTAAGATAGCTTTCCGTCCACTGCAACGAACATCATACTCAATCCACTAATATAATAATGTTCATAAACTAATAAACAACCACACCACTCAATTCGCTTTGTAATTTAAATGTGCACTAATGCAATATCGATTAACCAAATGCATCGCTGAACGGTGCACGGGGCCGAGAATTATGCTTCAGCAAACGATTAGAAGCCAATATAAATCAATGTTAGCTCAACTGGCCATAGCAAACGCATTAGTTCTCGATTGCAATGGAAGCCCGGAAGCTGTGAAATGAAATAATTTTCACCCATTCGTTTTAAATGCCATCACACACGCACACACACGCTCGCCCGTCTCAAATCTGACGTACGTGATCTTTCGACACATACCATTAGCATGGGAAGGCATGGTACGGAATCGATACAATCTGGTATTTCCGGCATCCGGTGTGCATTATTGCATGGAGCTTTGCTCCCGTCCGCTCCCACCGTTTCTGCCTTGACATGCAGCACGACGATGATGCACCTTGATGACTTTTCCGACCGATAAACGTACGATCCACGGCTGCAACATCACTTGCTATTCTTATGATTATTTATATAACTCCTAGTGCTTCCTCGCTCTCTCTCTCTCTCGCTGGTTTCAAGTGTATGTTTTATTGATTTATAATCATGAGCTCGTGAAACGTGAACCGCATGAGCGTTGTGTGCATATAAATGAGTAATGTGATCTCATATATAACTGCACCGTGTTGATTTCTCTGTACCACCCCGGCACGCTTCGAGTTTGGTCCAGTTTTAGATGTATCGATAGCATCATGGCAAAACGTTGAGCCAGTTTGCAATGTGCTCGGTTGAAAGATGATACCACGAACGAATGCAGACTCTCAAATGAAGCAGCTTGCAGGAAAAACACAACTCCAACAGCTTTCAGCAAAATAATCCAGTGGCTTTTTCGAGCACTTTTTAAACATTCGTACACATTTCATATATGATGAGCTCGGACGCTTTTCTCTGTAGTACACTTTCAATGCTGCTATGGGTATTATTTGCATACCTGAGTATCAGAGTGAATGAGATCGTTGAAATCATTTAAATTAAATTATGGATGAGTTTTCACAAGATTCTTATGAAAGGCAAGATGCGCAAATTATCGTATGTAAAAAATCGAGCGAAGGAACTGATTTAAAGTTGCTATTTTATTCTTATTTTAATTAATTTAATTTATTAGTAATGTGTGCTCCTAGAAATTTGTTTAGATATTGCTCAACCTAAAAAGAACCAAGCATCAGGATACAGGGTTACAATCCACAAAATGGATCTTCTTTCCAAAATGGAACTTTGCAATCATATAATGGAATATTGCATTAACTCCGGAGGCATTTGCAACGCGGCTGTAATTAATTAAAAATAATTATTAAAACCACTTTACCATCTAATTTTCACGTTAAGCTCGTTCAAATGTGAATGAAGCGGCGTGGTGAAGGTGAAACCAACTATCAGATGACATTTTTCAATATGCCTGTTTGACAAAAAAGATCCAAACTCTGGTAAGAAATTCCACAGCTAGATAGATTCTTAGCCGTGTTTCAATTTTCCTCTATTTTAATGCAAGATTCCACTATATGATTGCAAAGTTCTAAATGACCCGAGAAATACGATAATCTAAATTTTCCTGTGATCAAAAGTGATTTGACGGCTCAACATGCACCAACTCTTTGAAATTGTTTAATAGAAAACACATTAATTGTTATTGCGTAATCTGTAGTTTTTATGTAGCATTATATTTTCCTATTTAAAAATAATCCTATATAATAAACAATGTTATCGCTATGAGCGATTCTTAAAACAATATGGATTTCAAAGTTTTAAAGAGTATTAAACAGTCTTTTTTCAATTATTCCCATGAAAAACGATTATTCTCACCTTGTAAAGCCATCGGACTTTTAACAGAATTGCATTTAAAATTAACACTTTAATTGCTTTTTTTTCACCACCACACTGTTATTACATCACAACTATCGAAAGGTTTTTTACGCTAATAACGGTTATACATTAAAGTGTTCGTTGCATCTGGTTACCGTCATTCCGCGTTGGATGGTTTGATAAATTATTTAATGAGCAACCACAACATCATGGTCCAATGAATGTGTACTATCATAGAGAAGAGATCGTTTATACATAAAAAAACGAATACCGAACTCACTCCCAATGCCTAACCGAAACAAATTCCCCGTCCAACCGACGGAAACCCGTGCATAAAATGCATACCAACCAAATCATCAACAGCCCCTAACTGACCGCCATCGTGTCCGGGCACAGGCACCGTCAAAAGTCAGCCGTATTTGTGATCATGACCGCGATCACCCTAGCCGGTGAACATCAAACAAGAATTGGACAACAACGGCACCACAAAAACCGAGCTTGCTCGCTCCAATGTTTTCACCATCAATTGGTTAGAATTGTATCACACCGTGCTGGTGCCCTCCGGCCAAGGAACGTGGAGAATAGCAACAGTAGCAAACGGCAAACACACAAAAAATACCCTCCAGTCCTCCTCTCTCTATCTATCTCTCTCTCTCTCTCACACCCGTATTTTGTCGCTCTCCCCGGGGGAGGGCCGCATGATGGCGAAGGCCATCGTAAATATTTTCGTTGGTATCATCATAACTTTGCTCATCGAGTGTAATGAGATAGGTGTGGGTAGATAAAATGTGCAGTGTGCTAAAACCAAAACAAAACGGCACCATCGCCATCCCAACCAAAATCGCCATCGTTCGGGCGAAGAAATGGCCAGGAT
This sequence comes from Anopheles maculatus, assembly GCA_002091835.1. Taxonomy (NCBI): domain Eukaryota; kingdom Metazoa; phylum Arthropoda; class Insecta; order Diptera; family Culicidae; genus Anopheles; species Anopheles maculatus. Next base: position 89,065 of record KZ061673.1, on the reverse strand, counting down.
ACGGCATAGAATGGGGGAAAAAAAACAACAACGACCGAAAAATATATTTGTGCACCCGAAAAACCATCACCGTAACTTCGCTCACACACACACACACAACATAAACCGGGTCCAATGTACGCTGTGGAATGGAAGCAATCTGTAGTATTTTTCGATGGAGACGCCTAGTACCTCACCGCCTAGTGGTGCTACTTTGATGGAGACGCCCGGTAGCTCACTTTATGACGGTGGCTGCGTACGTGAAGCGGATGTATAGACCCCGTTGCTATTTTGGACACCACACACCCACACACACACGCTTACCAAAACACGCTACGTACGCTACACGCGCTGTCGATCGGGACCGACGGTAGAAAGTTATTCTTGCTGCATCAGCCTGATGAAACGAAATTTATGAATGTTTTTCTTTACCTTACGGGGTTTTCCCCTGTGCCCGAGTTCGAGTTGCAGTCGAGTTTGTGCTAAATGTCCCCGTTTCCCATCCGTCCCATCCCGAGTCCAACAGAGAACGTTAACCGGTCGTTAGCGCATTGTCTAAATTCAGTGGAAAACTTTCCGGGAATGCTGCTATATATGTTTTATGTATTCGACAAATAGCGTCGATGGTGCAATACCTGAGAGTATTCGATTCGGGTACGGGTAGCTACCGGCAGCTGCCATTAGCGTTTTTGGAGGGTTTAGCTTTCGATGGTACTTTACCGAGAGATAGAGCGAGAGAGAGCGGGAAAACGCGGGAAAGGGAAGCAGGAAGCAAGAAGAGTGCTTTTGATGACAAATTTGTAGAGAAAATTTGTCGCTGCGAAAGGCAACCCCACTCGTGCGAAGGGTATTTTGGGGGCGGTATTTGGGTCAGACGTTTTGTTTAGTGGCGGGTGAATGGTTTTGAAAGCTTTTGATGATGATGAAGTGCAAAAATACTTCTGCATACCGTCGGCGAGCGTTTCGTGCA
>KZ061673.1:29214-87058 GCA_002091835.1 Anopheles maculatus | reverse complement strand
ACCCCCCCCCCCCCCCCTTTACCGGATCGTTCGTTCCACGCTGCACAGCAAAATCTTGTTCCACGAAATCATTCAAATGTTTCATTAAAGCTTTTGCAACTTTCAAACCAGTTGGCACACAGTGGAAAGGAAAAAGAAAATGAAAAACGATGCTTCTGTCAGAATCGCACTTTTATTGGTTTTCGTGGGAAACAACAAACCCCCCTCCCAAACCAAGCAACAAAAAAGTCGAACTCGTCGACGTGACGTGGTTTCGTAAATGTGAGATGGCTGTAAATTCGATGCCATCATAAACAAAACCCATCGTTTCGAACGGAACCGATTTCCCGGGGGCGGGCTGGTGGGTCATGTTTGCAATGCTTCACACGAAATTGCTACAATTTTCCACGAACGGCGTGGCACCACCCTGGGTGCCTTGTCAAACTTGGGAACGCTTCGTTTTGAAGCGTGTGGCAGTAGGATGCTTCGCTAAACGTTATTAAAGATAAACGGGACTGTAAAGAAAAATGCTTTATTGTGTGTAGCTGATACAAATTATCGATTGTCTTTATGTGAGAAAATGTTTGAAGGGTTTAAGGAAATGAAAAATCGTTTTGAATTCAAACGGCAACCATGTCTTGAATGTTTGAAGAAACGAATTTCGAACACAATCAATTTAATTTAATTTTGTTTTCTCCCATCGACAGCTCCTGGAGTGAAAAAAAAAGTAATATTAAATTAATCTGGGCCACATTAGCAAACAAGAGACATATTATATTATATTAACCGAGAAAGTACTACAGGGTTATGAAAGAAATAGAGATTGCATACTTTCAGGCGCCGTCCCAAGAAGTTCAAATTTTAGTTTTTTTACTTTTGAAATATTTTTATTTTTTATTAAATTATTACAAAAAACAACTTCAAAATGTTTTCTCTATTGTGTTTTTGCGTTCGTTTTTCTTGTTTTTTTTTTAACAAATCTTAATAATTACAGTGTTACATTCCCTAGGTCATACAAAGTTTTAAGAAACTCATAGAATTTTGTTTTCTGTACATCGATTTCAGTAATTCTCAATTTTTTTTATATTTTATTTACATATATTTTTCATTTCCTTATTTGATTGTTAAACCTTTCACATACAATGTGTTATTTTTGTATGATAAAAGTTGTTTTACTTAATTTTGTCTTCTAGAGAGAGTTAGTTTTACCATTTTTTATTTATCTTTTCGTTTTTTCTTGTTTTTTTTTCATATGTTTCTCATATGTTCAGAGTAGAAATTTACACATTTCTTATAAGTCTTGATGCCAACTATATCGTTCTTTTATTTTGTTTTATATTAATTTGTTTATTTGTTTCTCATGTTTTTATTCTTTATGTTTAGGAATTTATTAGGATTTTTTATGCCTGCTTATAAAAGTTTCTTTTTACTTTTTTTAGTTCTTTTATGATTTTATTTTGTTTTTCATTGCTTTATTCTACTTATTTACACATTGCTTTTAAATTTTCTTTTATTTTCTTTATGTTATGATCGTTTTTGTCTTCATTGTATTGTATTGATCTATGTTGTCATTGTATCCTTTATCGCGAACATATAATTTCATTTTGATGTCATTTAAAACAAAACGTCGAGCTGCATTGTTCGACATTGTATCACACGCATAGAAATATTCCATTCCATTCTATAAAAAGCCATCATCTCGTCTTGCAGTTATTTTCAATTGTCCATTCATTCCATTCTCCGCTTAAATTACATTCTACTCATCGTTTGAGTTGGAAAATTAATAAATTCCCCCACCGAACGCAAAACACCGTGGGACCCCACTCGGAGCCCCGAATGTCCGACTGCTCTTGCTCAACTCTATCAAAAATAAATTCTTCAATTCAACGCTCCCATAAAGCATACCGTTTAACATCTGTTTCCTATTTCCGTGCCCTGGCCGAGCCGGTTTTTCCTGCTTCAGAAGTGAAAAAGAAGGCGAACAAAAGAGCACAGAAAAAACCCAATCTTCGTCCCTGGCAAATGTTTCTCTTCCAGCAAAGTGGGGAAAAAGAAATCCTTCCGTCCGGGACTACAGATTAAACTCCGCAAGTTGGCTGTGAGGTTGCCCCCATATCCCAGGCGAAAACTCTAGTTGCAAAGCTGAAACTGAAATACAAATGGAACCGAAAGCTACAACGCCTTTTCCCAACTGGCGAATCTGTTTGAGGCGATGGCGAGCGAAACAAAACGAAAAGAAAACCCACCAAAAAAAGGAGGACCCCTATCCGAAAAAGCTGAAAAACCTGCTACCCAGCGAAAGAGATCTGGCCAACGACTTTGAGAAAATACGGTGACGAGAGCGAAAGAAAAAAAGAAACATCCGGCGCACATATATAATGGGAAAAATGAAAGCTTTCTTCTTGTTCATCCACACTCGATTCACCATTTTTCTGTGGCCCCTCGTCAACCGTTTAAGGGTGGCCTGGGTTTTGAAAATGGTTTTATTTTGTGCAACGATTGTTGTTTTCTCTCTTTCTCTCTCGTTTTCTTACGAATGGTTCGCCCTCGTACCGTTGAAACGTGCGACCCCGGTTGGAGAAGAAGAAAAGTTAAATTGCTTTTCTTTTGCGTTCTTGTGTCCTCTCTTGGACGCAAAGGGCTCGGCCCGAAAAAGCCGGGCTGCTGCTAAGTTCATTGCGAAACGTGCACCGAACTTTCGGGCTTGGGAAACGGAGGCTGGGATATAAACGATCTAAGAAATGTTGAAACGAAACAGTAAAACGACCCACCCGTGCCATATTTCTCACAATTCTAAGCATCTCGGTTTTACTCCCTTCGCAACGAATGGCTTTTCACAAGTGTGTGTGTGTGTGTTCTCCATTTTCCAAAAAAAAACTCAATCGTTTCTACCCGCACGTGGTACTTGGCAGTCGTATCTTTGGGCCACTTTAAGAGGAACCATATTTTCTACTCTTTCGCCAAGCAAACGCGTGAATAGTGTTTTTCTTCCCTCCTCTACGTTGGGCCAAAATGGGGGTGCAAGAAAGCAGTCCTCCCCAAAAAAAGGAGCATCAAATTAATCTACACCTCGAGTGAGGAGGAAGGTCTTAAGAAACGAGCGAACTGACGAGCTGCCGGATTGAATTTATTTCTCATCTCAAAACACTATTGTGTTCCGTTGATGATACGGTAGTGATTCAATTTTGTCAGCCGATCCTTTTCTTTTTTTTATAAATCTGCAGGAAACATTTACACTCAACGTTTCAAACAATTTACAGCCTAGAACGTTCAGCTTTAACAACAGCTTGAAAGTCGAACGAAATATGCGCCTAAAGGTAGGCAAATACATGCAACAGACAGAAATGACAGGATTGTTGTGAGAGAGGATCAGTGCTAGCTGCGATTGTTAAGTAAAACATGGCAAAAGAATTCCAACAAACTGTCATACACATATGCTAGCTTCCTGTGACTTAGTTATACCCGTAGCTGGATCAGTCCTGCGTACGGGGAGGCGGTCCGCCGGGATTCGAACCCCGGTCCTGCCGTGTGAAGACCGGCGCCGCTATCGGATACACCACCGGGCCGCCCCAATATAGGACCTAGGATAGGACCTAGAGAGAGGAAAAGCTGATAAGGAGAAGTTATAGTTATTGAGGTTATGAGGAGTTAAACGCACGAATCTAATGCAACAAAGGGCCTTTACGTCCTATTGCAGTGCGGCAACGAATTACGAAGGGTACAGGAAGGTATTTAAAAGGAGTTAAAAAGAGAATCAACACAGAGAAGAAGGAGGGAGGAAATGAAGGAGGATTGGGCAGTAGTTCGGTGTGATTCAAAGGACCTGTCCTCGTAACAAGGAAGTGTCGAGCGATGGGACCCAACGATCTTGCGAACAGCAAACCTCGTGAAGGGTCCCCTGTACTCTTTCGATCCAGTCTATGTTGTTCCTCGCCCAACGGGGACCAAATCACCAATCAGTACTCCAACAGCGACCTCACTAGCGTTCAGAATATTACCTTAAGGCATTGAGGATCAGTGAAATCACAGGCAACACGCTTCAATACTATATGCGTTTTGCGAACTCTGGTGACAAACGAGTCGATGTGGCTGGTGAAGGAAAGATCAGCATCCCGCCAAACACTGGGGTGCCCGACGACAGAGCCTCGATTGACAGAGATCAGGTCGATAGTGTGATAAAGGGTTGGGAAACGAGAGCGAGTGATCGACTTACATTTCTCAAATGATGCGATGCTATCCACGATTCCTTAAGATTGGTGTCTATGATGACTTCAGCTTAAAAATTTAAGTTCAAGCATCCATCTGTCAAACGAGACAAACAGAATTGGATGAGTTCGTGCGCAAAACTTTAAATAAAGGTTTTTGTTTATATTTTCCAGAGCATCGATGACATACTTACATACTTATCAGGCGCTACAACCGCTTCGCGGTCTTGGCCTGCTGCAACAATCCTCGATACCGCTCACAGTCTAGCGCCGTCGTCTGCCAATCAATTATCCCGTCCGTTCTGGCGGACGCATCAACGCCATCACTCCTTCTCAGTTTGGGCCTACCACGCCTCCTCTGTCCATGTGGACGGCTTAAAAGAACTTTACGGGCTGGGTCGTCCGGTGCCATTCTCATGACATGACCAGCCCACCGGAGCCTGGTGAGCCTAATTCGCTGCACGATGGTGAGTTAACCGTACAGCTCATTGTAACGGCTCCTCCATTGTCCTTCCACACATACGCAGCCAAAAATCCTTCTGAGCATCTTCCTCTCGAACGCGGCTAAGAGGGTTTCGTCAGTTTTGAACAGAGTCCATGTCTCAGAGGCGTATTTGAGTACTGGGACTATAAAGGTTCTATACAATCCCAGATTCGACCGTCGCGACAGGTATTTTCAGTGGTGCTGACTTTGATCCCAGATAGGTGAAGTTTTGGACGACTTCGAAGGAGCGATCACCTATCTGTACATCACCTCTGCGTAAATCAGTGTTTGTTAGCAGGCATCGTTGACATAACCTGACTAAATTTTCGAGTTTTGACCCTAAAAAACACTAGATCAATCCGCTAAATAACGTATGACCTCACTTTCACAATATTAGACAATCTTATTCTGTTGTCTGTCACTGTATAGTTTCTTTATAAATAATTTTTCAATAAAAGTTGTATTGAAGGATTTTCTTGAACATCTTCTTTATAAAAATTGTTGATATTTTAAACCATATGTATAAGGATGAAATTTTTAAGATCTGGATACATAATTTCCAGTATTATTATGGCGCTTCATTTATTTGACTTTTCTTCACAAACGAAATCCTAATCCTCTAATAGCAACAGCAGTACAAAGGGATATTTTTCTCAAACTATTACTATTACCTCTTTAAAACTGTGCTACAGAACGTATGCCACCAACCTTGCACAACAACTTCTGTCTGCATCCACCCACAAAAGCAGCACCATTCATCAACCGACGTTCAAACAATGCCAACACACAACTGCAATCCATTAGTGGGAAGAAATATTTAGACACGCAATGTGTTCCGGTTAAAACTGCTGCTGCCGGAATCTCGTTGCATCAAGCTTAGCTTTCGAGAAGGTGGAAAATTTATCTCCCAACCCAAGGGGACCATTGCCAAACATGACCGGTACCGGGAGGTAATCGACCAAATGCCTTGTACACTGGGTTAGATGCTGGCTGCTATTTACTTTTGTAAGACGAATGGTTGGTTCATTTTCTTGCACGGGTAGAAGCAATTAATTCTCTCCCTTTTGCTTCTGCACTATCGAACGAATAATGTTTGCTGCTGCTTATCTGTTTTGAATGCAGTTTTGTTTGTTTTAAAGGTTAGTAAGAAGTATAAGGGTTGGTTTTTGCGTATAGTAATAAATACTCAAAGACAAATTCACCTTTGATCGATAAAATATTTAAAAAAAAACTGACTGGTACATACGATTATTCACTGTCCAGAAAATAAAACCGCACCAAAATAAAAACCAAATGTTGATTAAAATAAAACGCCCTTGTAACGAATAAATCAACACCCCGAAGCATGATATGCACAGCATCCGTGCAAAAGTGCATCCGTTTACGGTTCGTCTCTCGGCAGGCGTGCGCTCACCCACGTATACCAATGAATTAATGCGATGCAAGCATTTATCATGCAAACCGGACAGCACAATTCGAGCACCCGCACACACACACACACACACAAAACGGCCGGCGGGTGAACCAATGTCCGTACGCTTTTTCCGAAAAAATGTTCGTACGCGTGAGCAGTTTACAAAATCCCTGCTGCCGAAAGGAATTACACGCACGCAAAGGAATAAATTTTGCGCTCCGATGACATGTTTCAATGTCCCCTTTCGGTTGTGGCGTTTTCCATTAACCGATCGAAAATGTGAACACCACGGGGACAGACGAGACAGTCGAGGGAGGTATGTGTGTGTGTGAGCCAAACGGTACACAAAATAAAATATGCTCCACTAACAAACGCACAAATCCGCTTGTTATTGTGCAGGACTATGAGTTAAATTGTGCTGGGAAATGGATGGAGATCCCTCTTTTTCCTTTTTTTTTTGGTGTGCACCGGCCCAAAAAGTTAAAGAAGGTACAGGCTGTGTGCAGAAAAGATGGACCAAAATCTAATTTCAAGTCCCTTAAGCCGACCGGAAGATGGTAGTGGCCAACACAGCAAACAGTATCCGCACGCCCATACTTTGCCATTCCGGGAAGCGTTCCCCACAAATGAACGGCCTTTTTTTGGGGGACTGCTGTTTGTTGTCGCTTCCGGTTTTTGTGTGGCTGCTATTTTCTGCTGACTTGGCTTGTACGAACAACCCGAACCGGGTTGAGGTTGGTTGGGAGCGGGTGTACCCGACGCCATTACGCTGTGCACGCGCGCATGAATAAAATCGCAAATTCAACCCGCAAATGCAAATTTTGAAATAAATTTTACCAACCGCCCGGCATCATACCTTCCTGGAGCTCTGGGAAGTCCCTGGTGGGTGGGAAAAAGGAAAAGTTTGAAGCAAAAAACAAGAAACATGTCCAAAATCAACCCACTGTGCTGATTTGTTTATCCTTTAAACCACACTGAGCCAGACTGATCGAGTCCCTTTTTTTTGTTTTTGTTTCGAAGTTTTGTAGCCGGCCAGTTTCGGCATCCAGTTTTTGGGCCTCAAATTGTGTATGCTAAAAAAAAAGGAAAGTAAACGATCGAAACTGGTATGATTTGCTGAGGATGCCCTGTCAATTCATGATGGAATACATGAACTGCACATAACAAAACAAAAAGATAAAAGAAATTTTAAATAAATATTTAAAATACGCCTAAAAGTATGCAATCTATATTATTAACATCATTTTTGCCCTGGAAGATCATTGCGACTAATTTTGGAAGCAAGAAATTAAGCTTAGTTTTTTGAAAAACTATATTGCATACATCACGGAGCTTTACTTTTCTAAGTTCACACTTTAAAACCGGCAAAAATCCCATCCGAACCGATTATCAGTGCGTAAAATGAATTGAATTGTTGATCTATGAGAAGAATACGGCCAGGCCGTTCTAATTGAATAAAAAAAAGAAGAAAATTTAAAAAACATACAAATTATTCGAAAATGTGACAAAAAAACATCTGTCGCAATGATATTCACTACTCCTGAAAGTATGCAATCCGTTTTTGAACGATAATTTAAAATGATTTATAGAATTTTGAATATTCAATAATAAATTGCATTTCTTGAATAAATCTATAACATGATTCAGAGAGCTTAGGATCGGTAAAAAATCCCGATCAGAACCAATGCCCAATGCGTAGAATGGACTCTAAGTACTTACAGTAAAAGACGAGTGTGTTAAACCTCATTTATGTATAGCTGCGACAAACATTTATAGGCCTAACGAGTAACTACTGCTAGCACAAGTTTATGGTTTTATAAGCTGTAAAGTCCTCCCAGACCCCGAGCCCTAAGATTTTATAGTAATCCTAACAGAAGGAAAAGTATACTTCCAGACTCTTGATATTGAAGCTCAATGCAGAGAAGAAAGAGTACATAAAATCTATGTACTAGTACGAGTTAAATCATCATTAAGGTCACTTTTTACTAACTCCCTTCATTACATTTTATCTAATACCATGCAAATTACATACCTTTAGGTAAATATTCGATGTCTTCTTCCTCTTTCTTGGCATAACGACCTCTTAGGTCATGCCTGCCATTTCTGGCTTACTAGACTTATTGTTACCGCATAGTTGGATAATCAGTCCTCACTATGGGGGAACGGCCCAGTTGAGACTTGAACCCCGGTCCTGCCGTGTGAAGACCGGCGCCGCTGTCGCATCTACTACCAGGCCGTCCCTTCGATGTGTAGTAGCTAATTAGAATTCGAAAGTACCTAAATTTATGCAATTTGCCCTTTTATATTCCGGCGACCTTCTTAAAAGTTCGTTTACTGGTTTTTAAAAGCGTCCAACATGCAAACTCTTTAAATACAGATTTTCAACACAGTACCGTAATACGTAGCTTCAATTCTTGTTGAAAACTCTGCTTCAATCCGCTTAAAACATGTTACGATGTGACCACTTTAACAGCCAGCCAATGCATCTCGATCTCAGAATGCAACAACCAAACGGTCATTCATTTGCGGAAGACCAACCCATCAGCATCAATCCATGTACTAACCGATGCTCAACACAACCGATGCAAAACGACTGAACAACCCCAAACCACCGGGACCGGCCGACCGCTGCACGAAACAGGACCAGTCAACCGTTACCGTTAGTTGTTACCATCGGTTGCCATCGGGATACTTCCGGCGCGTTGGTGTCGTTGTGTTATGCCGTCCGTTCTCGCCAGTACGGGTATTATTCGATACGGATTCCCGTGTTCCGGGTTGTACCGCGACATCGGTTTTTCTGATTGTTGACAGATAGGCCGACAGCAGAATGCAGTCGGCAAAGGAGGAGGATCGCATTCGGCACCCGTTCGCCTTTCGCCTTCTTGTGACCGTCATTCAAACGGCATCAGGAAGAAATTTATGATCCCAAGTCCCGAGGAATGCAGAACCCCGGACCGGATAAAAAGAACGGCAAAACAGCGCTACTGTGAGCAAGAAAAACACAACTAACGGAAGCTGTGGATGGCACACCACAAGGGACATTGGAATCGACTCGACCGTGAGCTGTGTCAACTCGCTTTCCATGTTCGCCCATTCTTGGTTGTTGGAATTTTTCCGCCCTATCCCAACTGCTGGCCAGTGAAAGAAAGGAAAGAAAGGAAAAACTATTTCTGAATCTGATTGTATGTAAATTTTTGCTTTCACAGAAAGACTGACGAAAGTTCCCCCGGTACGACGACTGGACCGAGTGTGCCGTACGCTTCGCTCCAGGATGCTGCATCAGGAACATGGTCGGTGGATGGCCGAACCTCATCAAATGCACTTGGCATTCGCGTTGAATCGTTCGGTTCAAGCTTTCGGTGGAAATCTGCGTCTGCGGCTCTCGAGCGGTAGACGAACTTGATACTGCCATTGCACCGAAGAAGAAGGTGAGTGATTTTGTGTCTGATTGCAGAAGCTCAAGTTTGATATTTCCATACGGATGAGCCAGTGACTGATTGTGCAAGCTGTCACACCGCCCTGCCTGACGCTGGATAGAAGAGCAAGCAAGCAAGCAACAAAAAACCGAAACTCACACACAAACAGATGCACTCTTTCGATGGAAAAAGTTATGGAAAAGTTATGGTCGCCGCAGTTCACCGTGATGTGTTGAAAATTGAGTTTTCGACGGATACTTCTACTATCGTAAGTACATCTTTTTACGACAGTGGTGTATAGTTCAGCCGAAGCTGATTGCTTATTGGTTGAAGAGTCAATCTCTTTCATAACAATTCAATTGGAAAGATTCTGCTCGTAGCATAAATTAGGGATAAGCACTCGGTTGGATCGTTTTTTCTTGATCTGTACCGGCTCAACTTATCCTACTGGGTTTTACAATAATATTGTTTTAAGCGTAATGGGATAAGCAGTTCTGGGGAGATTAAATGTGCGAAGATTGCCATAAGGTGAGTTGAGCTCGTTCACCGTTTACCTCTAACGCTGTTTTTTTATTTATCTCGTTCCAATTCGGAGACACTTTTACTTCAAGAATTCCTAACGCCAGAATGTATGCAATCAGTCTCTTCATGAAATATACACTCCTAAGTATTGGAGCATCCAATAAGATTAAAGATGCTGTAACGCTTACTACTCGCATCAAGTGTTACATTTCATTCGGCAAGAAGCCTTTTTTCCTCCTAAACTACCGCTATAACCTACAGGAATAGCGATGCCAAGCAACTCTGTTCGTTTTCAGCTTTGCTCAGAAATCAATGACGCTGTGCAATTAGATGCTAGCACCAAGCACAATCCCCACTGTCACCCCGAAATCTATCTCGAAATCTCGGTGCTTGAAATTACGATTACTTCCTTCCGTGTCGCGTTCCTCCCTTAGGAACGCGACGCTCGCTTAGCTCCACGCTTTGTCGGTTTGCTTAATTCGATAATCAAACTTCCATTCATTTACGTCGAATGACGGCATCCGAATGTGCCGTCGTCCGGAGGGTGTGAGGAGAACCGGTTGTGGGTCCCGGAACAAAGCACGCGCAACACGTCGCCTAATCGCATAAGCCTTTCGCCATTCGTTCCTAAACACTACCGCCGACGTCGCCTCCGCCCAACGCAGTCGATAATCCTTTCGGGCAAGAAATCAGAAACCTCCGAATCCACCACACAAACGGCGTACCCCCCGATTCCCTGCCTACTGGATGTGCATAATTTGGTAGCAAATGAGATGTAACGGGCCGGCTCCACCTACCGGCACAACCACGGCTGGTGGCTGCTTTATGGTAATGGGTGCATAATTGGGCCCAGGCGTTCAGCCAACCGTGCACGCTAACATTGGTATTTGATGGATGGAAATGAAACATTTCCAATTTCGGTCGCCCGGTATCGGAAAAGAGTGCTTTCATCGTTTTGCGGATGATGGTGGTAATGCGTAAAGGAGACACATGTAGAACCATTTCGCTCATGTTAAATGGTGTTTAAGCATTAAAATATCCACCTCTGCTGGGATTGATCAAAAGTACTCAAATAGAATGGCAGCAGAATGTTTTAGGAACTGCAATGTAGTAAGAGTAGGAGTATTAAAAATTCGGAATTCCTTGGTTAAATATGTACTGCACTAAGGAATTACTTTCCTGAAATTGAGTCAACGTTATAGGTTTTTGGATAAGTAATAAAAATAATTTTCTTTTTTCAATTCTTAAGTACACCTCACACATGTTCTTGATAAGGTCTTCAGTTAATAAGCCAAAGCGCCAATCGTTTCGTCACTTGGGAATCAATACAGTAAAGCTAGCGCCATCTATTGAGCAGTAGCATCATCTTCTGAAGAACAGTGGAAATCGTTTATACGCACCGGGCCTCATTTAAAAATGCCGTTAAATAATCTATCGTTATGCTTTTTTTTTAATTTATTGATTAGGAAAATCAGACTTTTTAGATATTTTCATTACATTACACTACTTGTTTAGTTAGAAAAACAAGAAACCTCGAAAAATGAAAACGTATCGATGAATGGAAAACTGTTAAGGCGCTTCATTGCTACCACAAAGAATAGAATTGATTATCTCTTAAGCATTGTGGATCAAACAGATCTTACCAATATGAAAAAAGAGCTATTGTCAATGCTTGATAAATGTTGTTAATCAAATAAATAATGAATTATAAAAATAGTTTATGTTTTGCTACTCACAATTTATGTACATGCTGTCAATGATGGGCGTCTGGCAAGTGAAATAATCAGAGATGACCCTCGGCATCGTCTCACTCCGATACATCCATCACATGACTCAGAATGTCCTCGATCAGTTCGTTCGCCATTCGCGAAATCTCTTCCTCTCCCTCCCCCTCCACCTCCTCCTCCTGCACACCTTCGCCCGAACCCAATCCTTCATAGTCAAGCGCCGAGAAATCACTTTCCGCCATCTCCTCTTCATCTTCCGGCAGCTCCTCCACCTCATTCTCAGAGTACGCCGTATCAACGGCCGGAGGCTGCAAAACGGCCCTATCGATAATACCGTCCAGCAACCCATTCACAACCCGTCTTTCCTCTGGCAGTCGGTCCTGATCCCCGTCCAACGCTTTCTCTTTCTTGTCGTCGTCAGCCTGCAGCTTCTTATCCGTACCCTCACCGTCCTTCCGGTTGTAGATCCATTCGTGCACATTGGACAACACGTTGCGCTGTTTAAATTTTATGTTTTCCCTTGCCGCTCGACGGAACAGATCCGGCAGAAGCATCTCGTCGGCGAGCGAACCAACAATGCTGCCGAGTGCCTCCCGATTGCCGGCCGTATTGTCTTCGCAAGTCATCATTAGTGAGCTACCATCGCTCCGGCGATCCGCTTCTTCGTCAAACTTGCGCGCCATGTCGTGAATTTTTTCACGCATCTCGTCCACATTTTCCGCCTGCTCTAACAAGGCGTTTTCGAGGTATATTGCCATCTCGTCGCTGCTGAGCTGCTGCTTCCGTTCTCCGCTCGCGGGAGGATACTCGTTTTCGGACGACTCACGTAGATGACGTTCCCGTTCCGCTAGCAGATAGAACGCTTGTGTATTGCGCTCATTTTGGAGCCGTGTAAGTTCCCGCTCGAGTGTACTCATGAGCGAGCTCATCTGGGCGTGTGTACTGCTCTCGATGAACTGATCCAACAGCTGTTCGTTCTTTAAAATCTGCAGATAACGCTCACGAACACTGCCTCCCGTGCGTTCCATCCCTGCTGGATGATGCTGTCCATCTATTGGGAAGAATTCCTCCACAACGGGCAGACGGTGGGATGCTATCAGATCATCCATCAGATCATGTTCACTAGCGTAATCACGGTGAATCATCTCTTGGGTCGCTCTACCCTTAATCAGCTTCTGCAGTAGCACCGCCTGCTGATACAAGTTGTCATTTTCCTTCTCCGGCGAAACAGCAATCGGTGAAACGACGAGACTTTCCGTTGGAGATGATACAATGATCAGGCATTGTGGGATCGATCGCTCGGTGTCCTTTCGATTGCGGAATTGCTAAAATGAACCCATTTTTGTGAACGGTTTTGATGCATGAAAAAATCTAAATCGTTGATTGTGGAAGCTTTCACATACCTTCAACGATTCATACAGTTTGCGCAGGAAATTATCCGACCAGAAACCCTTCTGGAACTCGCGACATACTTCCTTCGGTTTCCACAGCTCGGGACGCTGGTCGCGCGGGTTCACAAACTTCTGTGGCACTGTTGTCTTCTTATCCAGCTTGGCCAATCTAACGCAAGCATTGTTATACATTAAAGGAGGATACACATTTCGAATAAGCTTCCCAACAAATACCTACCCAACTTCGATCAGGTTTGGATCGTAATCGTACGACTGTTTCGAATACTTCTTCCTCGCTCCGGCCAACGCTTCCAGTGCCAACGACTCCATCGCATCCTGTCCACGGTTCTTCCCTCCGTATCGCACACTCATCTCATGCCGCTTCTTCTCCAACTTCCGCAAGTTCCGCTCGAAATTCGCCTCCAGCTTTTGCATTGCCTGATTCCTAGCCTGATTAATGCGTCGCTTCGTATTCTCCATCTTACCTTCCGTCGCCTGGTGTGTGTCCCGTTCCCGCTTCTCCATTATCTTCGCCACCAGCTGCAGGCGCAGCATCTGGTACCGATCGATTTGACGCTCTCGGGCAACCCATTCCTCCCACTCGAAAATCTGCAGCACTAGCTTTTGCTGACGCCATTCGTCCAGCGAATCGCAGCTGCCGAGCGCATACTCCCAGGTTCGTTTCCGGCGTGCCCGTTCCACAATTTCCACCTCATTAACACCTGGGAAACGCGTGTGCTGCAACATTTCCGCCACGTAAACAATCTCCGCGGCTGGCATTGCGTTTTCCTTCAGTACCGCGGTCGGCATCCAGGGTTGCGTTTGGGCGGACGATTCGCGAAACATCGTTTGGGAGGCAACCTCCCGGAAGCGGGGCTGCTGTCGACCGTCGGGACCATCCTCGTACTCATCATCGCACGCACAGTACTCATCTTTCCCTTCGGTCGGCACGTAATCCGGCGCGTACCGTACATTGCATCCCGTTTCGCCCGCATTCGGATGGCAGAAGAACTTGGCCCGCTCGGCACCGAGCACTTTCGACATGTCCGGCTGCTGCTGGTAACCGTACGTACGGATCGGATTTACCTGCAGCTCCGGATAGTAGGGTAGCGGATTGCGATGCATCACATAGTGGTTGCGCGTTAACCGTGGCAACTCACTAAACATCGACTGGTACACGGGAAATATACCAATCGGGGCCGATTTGGCGAGCGCTGCATGGTTCGCCCGGCACACATCTTTCCGGTCGGAAGCCACATACAGCGGGTCGTAGATATGATCGAATGCACGCGACGGTCCCACGTTGTGACTGCGGTACGTCATCTTTGCCGGAATGCGGGGCAACGGTTCACTTATCGGGTTAAATTCTAAAACGAAATTAATAAATTCCTCTGCAAGCGTACACGGTGGCGACCTTTCTTTCACGGTGAATTCCGATGCACTACCGTTCGGGCCAGTTAAGGGTTGTTGTACTGCTTTATCCTTCCAAAAAACTTCATTCCAGCACTTCATTTGATCGATAAATAAACAAACATCTTGGCCTTCGCATTACCATAGCAACCGGACGGCATGGCTAGACTGGTTGGTTGACGGTTGACGGATTTTTTTGAACGATGCAACACGTGGTTAGTTGCAACAGGTGGCATTGTTTGATGTAATTTATTTCGAATAAAACCGAAAGTACAAGCGAGTTATACGAGTAAAGATTTTCATACGAAAAAAGCTCGTTGCAAAATGCAAATATCTTTAGTTTTGAAGTATAATTTAAATGCGAAGCAAATCATTCTCCAAAACAAGCTTTGCTGCTTCAAAACTAAGCTGAAAAGGCTTCGGAGTGAAGGGTCATATAGCTGCATAAATTATACTATCCGAAAATAAATCTATCTAGCCTGGAAACTTGATAAACGATGTAGTACAATCCAGAGTACTTTCATTACACTGGATATCTATAAATTATTTAAATACCTAGCTAAGGGATAAATAATGCCGTTATCAAACAATCCCAACATGCTAACACGATTGCACGCGCTCGATTCAGAATCGATCGATGACGTCAGAGTCGGAGCAAGAGCACCGTGCATAAAATACCAGACAATCGTTCTTCCCTAACGAGAACAAACGCACAACCACCATAAATGCAAGTGCTCCAATACCCTCCACCACGCAGAGATACGCATTGTGCATGGAGCGTGTTGCATCAAATGATTTCAATCCCACCAGATGCTTTTCCATCGCGCAAAAAAGCCCCGACCTGTTCTACAGCAACTGCATTTTGCTCCACTTTCTGTTCGTTCCAAGTTGACTATCATCTCACCCTGGTCAGTTGTGTTCAGATGTTGTGCGTGTAAGGAACCTTTTCCTAGTTTGCAAACAAAGCATTGTGTCCTCCTGTTACACCACTACTACTATTAAAGCTTCTAACGCTACTGCTACTAGTACTACAAATATTCGTGCGAATGTGGAGGATCATACGCAATCGGCTTAACAATCAAATCGAAAGTGATGGAAATAACAACACTGTGTAATCTATCCGTAACCGCAACCGCAACGCCAACCAGTGCACGAAAACATATGCCGACAGTCGTTGCGTTGAACACTCGAATAAGAAAACATTTGGGTTTCAAACCATGTTAATTGCATTTTTAAAAAACTCCGAACAGAACGTTATCACTGGCCGCGAAGAAGCGGGGTTCGGTTTGATTCTGCTAGCTGTTTTGTCTTACGATGGTGCTCCAATGCGACAATTTTGCGTTCCTACTGTGCAGTCGTAACATAGCAGTGTCGCGAATCGGAAGTGCGTTAAATCGGTGTGTGTTACTGGTGCGTGGAAGTGCAACAAGATCGTCTTGAGTGATAATCGTCTAAAAGGAATGTGCTGAGTTATTTCTCAAGGGTGTAACACAATCGCGATCGTACGAGCGGTGTGCGATTATTGGTGTGTTTGTGTGAAGTTAACTGTGGAAGAGAGAGAAAGAAGAGCAGTTAATTTCTAGCTTTCAATAAATAAACAACAGTGTGATTGTTTAAAGATCACTTAAAAACAAAAGCTTAAAGCGATTGGTTGATCAAACCCAGTCGATCGATTGTTATCGATTACTATGACAGATACTACCCGTACTAACGCACTAACACTAACTCCCATCCATGAAACGTCAGCGGAGAATACTAACGAAAGCTTGATCGAGATGACGGTAAACGATCCGGCAGAAGAACACGCTAAAGATCACATCGAAATGCGTTCGATGAAACAGCTCGAGATGAACTACGTAGAGGATGGTTCGGGCAGCTTTTCCGAGGTGGACGGTAGACGCAAGACGCGTTCCAGCCAGACCCAATCGTACGACATACACAAGGGAATCGCTGAAAGTGCCATGGACATTTCGCTCCTAACAGCGAACGCTAACCAGCTGCGTTTGCTGCTGACGTACAACGAGAAGTCACACACATTCATCGCGTGTATCGCGCTGGTCATTACCTCGCTAGTGTTGCAGATCTTAGTGGCAAGCGGTGTTATCATTGTGAAGGTATATCGACACATTCGGCTAGTTGTGTTTCATTGTTTTCAACCTCATTTTGTGGATAACTTTTCCTTCCAGAGCTACCCAAGATCCAAACCTAACCATCGGATTTATCGGCTTAAAGTGTGCACCTCCATCATGGTGTCTATCATCACGGTGATAAACATCCTAGTGGCTTCGTTAGTTATCACCGATAAGTAGTGTGCATCGACTTGACTCAAGCAATGGTTAAGCCGTTGTGAACGACTTAACCACAGATACACACACTGAGTACTAGAAGCTCTAAGCATTCTAGGCGCTAACGCTTAATGTGATTCATTTACTACGCTAGCTTTAAGGTCACTTCCTTTACCGATAATTAACGTACTGTTTGCACGCACGAGTATCGGTTTACCGATTTTACCACCAACACCAAACCGACTGTGCGGTACGATGTGGTCGATTCATTCCACATTCGGAACCTCGTCCGTAAACCTCGTCCAGCAGCGATGACCAGCGCCACAATTTACAGAATGAAGCACGGCGATAACGCTTCTAGCAATCAGCTCGAAGATGGTACCCCAACAGGACCCGGCTCATCCCGCACGGTGTCGGAAGAATCCACGTACGATAGTGCCGCCTCCGAGTACTATCTCGCACTCAGCTACAATGGGTACGATATCTTCCGGTGCGTCGTAGAGATAGCGCTCAGCGTATCCTTCCTGGCGGCGAATAGCAATCTTCTAAGGCTTCTGGTTAGCTTCAAGGAGACGGAAACGTTCATAGCGAGCGAAGTGCTGGTGACTATTTCGATCGTATTGCAGATTTTGGTAGCCATTTCCATCGTAACGATCACGGTACGTAGCCAGCGAAGGGCGTGAGGCAAGCGTGACAAAGAGCCTTTACTTACATTATTTTACCTTTATCTTCACAGCAAGTTAATGATCCGAGTCGATACGCAAAGATGAAAGCATTTGCCGTAACTGGTGCGATTATCATTTCGCTCGTAAACCTCTTGATTCCTTTCATGATCAATGTGGAACATTCGCGGATCGATTTTGGCGAGCTGTATCGAAGTTATGCCGAACAGCCAGGGCAGTAGTAGTTAATGTTTAGCTGGACTAAAATTAGGTTTTTAATAAAACACTATAAGCATAAACATTTTTAAATCTTAGCAAATATTGATTGTACAAGTAATGTTTCTTTCACGCTGCTGCTCTCTTCCGAACGTTAGTGCCTACTAGTACTTCCATCCGGAAACGATGTTCGGGTAGGTAACGCATGGTTAAACAGCAGTGCTAGAACATCACACAGCGACTGCGTATGCATGCCATGTATTGCAACCTTCGCATTCGGTACGTCTTTTGCCAGCCTGCAGCTGCCCTTGGCTTAACGCGCTATAATAGCACTCTGCAGTTATGGTTCGATTTTCAGACGTTCCTCAACCACCGGCTCGTTATCACGGGTGCGTACCACGATCAGCTCCATTTCGCGGACCCGTTAAGCTACACGCACCGGTAGACGGAAACGTTCATAGCGAGCGAAGTGCTGGTGACTATTTCGATCGTATTGCAGATTTTGGTAGCCATTTCCATCGTAACGATCACGGTACGTAGCCAGCGAAGGGCGTGAGGCAAGCGTGACAAAGAGCCTTTACTTACATTATTTTACCTTTATCTTCACAGCAAGTTAATGATCCGAGTCGATACGCAAAGATGAAAGCATTTGCCGTAACTGGTGCGATTATCATTTCGCTCGTAAACCTCTTGATTCCTTTCATGATCAATGTGGAACATTCGCGGATCGATTTTGGCGAGCTGTATCGAAGTTATGCCGAACAACCAGGACAGTTGTAGTTGTTTGTTTTGCTGGACTAAAATTAGGTTTTTAATAAAACGCTATAAGCATAAACATTTTTAAATCTTAGCAAATATTGATTGTACAAGTAATGTTTCTTTCACGCTGCTGCTCTCTTCCGAACGTTAGTGCCTACTAGTACTTCCATCCGGAAACGATGTTCGGGTAGGTAACGCATGGTTAAACAGCAGTGCTAGAACATCGCACAGCGACTGCGTATGCATGCCATGTATTGCAACCTTCGCATTCGGTACGTCTTTTGCCAGCCTGCAGCTGCCCTTGGCTTAACGCGCTATAATAGCACTCTGCAGTTATGGTTCGATTTTCAGACGTTCCTCAACCACCGGCTCGTTATCACGGGTGCGTACCACGATCAGCTCCATTTCGCGGACCCGTTAAGCTACACGCACCGGTAGAAGATAGGCAGTGCTCACCATGACCAGGCCCGAACCGTCCAGCCGCAGCCCAACGCGCGGGGAACGAATAACGCGCTACGATAAACCACACCAACACGTCGAACATGCTGGCAATCGGGGAGTGCGTATCTTCACCGGCAGTGAAAAACAGTCGAAAGTGTTCTGCAATCCGGTAATCTTCAATCAAGATGCAACCCGTATCCAACCATACCAGGAAAACGATTGGGACAACAACGAAACGACCCCAAACTATGCGGCGGATCGTGTTACGAACGGGTCGGACCGTAATGGCAGGGACGGTGGTGGTTACGATGTGCGACGCTCGGTGTTGGAAAATGCGCTCAACATAGCTTTTCTGGCGGCCAACTCGAATCAGCTGCGGCTGCTGAGCACGTCCAATACCGAGCGACAGGATACGTCCTCCTATCAGGCCATCTTTGCGCTGCTGATAGTGTCGCTGATACTTCAAATTCTTAACTGTGTTGCCATGCTGATGATGTCGGTTAGTAGTTTAGTAGGAGAGGCAACTATTTCAATCGCACTAATCGCATTCCTTTCGTGTCTCTGTTTACTTGCAGACGTACACCAGTCAGCGTTGGCCACTGCTGCGAACCCTGGCCTGCATTGCAGCCACAGTAATTGCGCTGCTGAATCTAGCCGTCGTAACGATGCTGAACGTTTTGCTTGAAACGCAGTAACTTCTATATTAAATTATTTTATTTTGAAGTTGTTTAGATAAATTGTTGTTAACAAAATGTTCATTTTGATTGTTATGTTTGATTACTTTTAGAAAACCTTGTTAGAAAAAATTCTTAAAATCTGGTCTGAATAAACGTTTTAGCCAAAATCATATCAACTCTGAATCAATTTGCATACTGATTTTTTAAATGAGAAATTGGAAATAAGTATGACAATGTATTAATAAAAGACCAATATCACACATATTTGTTTGAGTCCCGATCGCAAGAACGGACCTTCATGGAATGCATTTCTTTCAACATGATTACAATATAATTAACCTATAAAGATTTACAAATTAATCAATTACACTGTTGCGATCCACGTTTTGTCCAATAACAATATACATAAACATTAACCAGGAATTATAGATAATATTTGCTCATTGCAAGATCTAAATCCGGAAAAGGACACCGAGCCGACCTTCTACACAGGGATAATCATGAAACATGACCTTGCATAGTTCCAAACCATCCTTTACAGACAATATAACAAATCAAAGGACGATTCACCTGATCAATTTTTATTGCTACAAGACTTCCGCATTCGATCGATGCATACATTAACTCAGTAAATTAAATCTTCAATCTGTGCGCTCGTCTGCGCGTGTCCGAACGTTGCAGTTATCATAACTCAACTTCTGCAGCTTACGGTACAGTTCGTTCCGAGACGGCGTACAGAAAGGATCGGAACGGTTCTGCTTAGTGAGGTGAGCAAGTTTTTCAGGTCTTTTTATGGAAGTAAAGCCCAGCACTTTTCTCCGGTTGATCAACGGTATTTCTAATCCGAATCCCTTACTATATTACAAGAGTTTTGCTAAGATAAGTTTATCTTTATCCTCACGCAGGTTTTAGTCTCGGTACGATTCCACTCCTGATCGGTACAATGAACGATCGTGACAAAGAGCACCCGATTGATTTTCCCGTTGTGTACCGTCACAACGCAGTGTTACCTCAGGGAGTGGTAGGTGGACACTACAGGAACAATATCACCCGTACGAATTCACCATTCGGAAGGAGTAAAAGTGATCTCGATCTAGCAAGTGGCAAATATGAGCTTAATCCCGATGGAGCACCGGATGCCTCCACTAGCTCCAATACGGATGCCTCGTCATCTTTAATCGCTCGTTCCGCACGAAACGGGACGACGGCTGTTCCACCAACTCCACCACCACTTCCACCGAAACCGATAGCCGTTACCGGTATCTACCAGACGGACAGTGGTCGCCGAGTATCTTCCATTACTCCGTCGTACGATATTTCGAAAAGTATCGCCGAGAGTGCAATGGACATTTCACTCCTGACGGCCAATGCGAATCAGCTGCGACTGCTCATAACCTACAACCAAGGTTCCAAGACGTACGTCGCATGCATCACCTTCGTTATCATGTCGCTGGTTCTACAAATGATGGTCGCAATTACCATGATTGTAGTGTCGGTAAGTTATATAAATCCCGAAATCTTTGTTATCTTTGTTAAGCAATATTCTATAAACAAAACAAAAATCTACAACTAGCTCACCAAACCCCAGCGCGATGATCCGAAGCGGCAGCGCGTGAAGATCGTAACGTCGGTCGGTGTAGCGATCATTACGATGATTAACATCCTTGTAGCATCGCTGGTTGTTGCCGAACAACCTCCCAATGCTATCGTTGCTGCTTCCGGTAGCGTGGTCGGTCTGCTGACCAATGTTAATATCACCGACACAGCACTCGGCGGAACATAGAACACAGCACGGAAGAACTACCACCACACCACGTCCTTGACACTGCGAATCGCGGTATAACGCTATGAAGTTACTATTTTGCGCTAGTTTATAACACTTTTTCCCTATTTTGTTACAAATAAAATAAATTTCTCTACTTAAACACAACTGTGCTTGGTGTTCATTGCAAAAATAGAAGGAAAATCACAAAATGTAAATCCGCTTTTTCAAAACAACAACACAATCAGAAAACGGAACCCTACAAATGTGCTTCCACATAAACGTCACATCAAACGTCAAACGTGACTAGCACAGCAGATACCGAAAGAAAAAAACACGGGAACCAACATTTCGTAAACATTCAACACTTTTCCTGCTTTTTCTCGATATTAAACACAAAAGGTAAGCAAAAACACTCTCAAATACGCATCACTAGTGCGAACACCACATCAATATTGTGCTTCCCAAATGGCATCGCGTTGGATATATTATTGAAAACCCGGCAAACACAATCCCCAACCACAGCATGATGTAACCTAATGCCGAACTTCATGCGGCAAACGACGCAAGTCAACGTGCTCAAGAGCCTGGCTTACAAAAGTGTATATATTTGCGTAACCTGGTGCAATGGCTAGAAGACTCACTAATTCCGGTCCGATCTGTTTCAGATTGCGTGGACGGACAGTGTTAACGGTACGGAACCGAATGTAAACAGGCGCTGAAATTTCCGTTTTTGGCTCACACTTGATAGCAAGCGGAATAAGCATGGGAGAACCGATAGTGCTCGTCCTCTCGACGGATGAGTCCGTCAAACCGGAAAGCGTTATCGAACGGATCCGCAAGCTCCCGAACAGTCAGGATCAAATCCAACTCAGTACAGAGCCACCGGAATGTATCGGTTACGGGTATCAAATACACACCAAGTATTACGATACCAAGGTGATCCTGTATGCACACGGTTCCGCCGAGCTGGCCACAGTTTCGAATGCAATACTGAAACGGACGGAAGGAATATTGATCTACTTCGACGCAAAGGATCGTACGTTCCTGGAACGGCTTCCGGCGTACAGCACCTTTGTGCAGGAGAACGAGATTGAGTTCGGAATACTGCTCTGCTCTACGCTGGAGGAAAGCAGTGCCGATGGTATTACGTACGGTGAGGCCAAGAGTCAGTGTACCGTGCTGGATGTGATAGAGCTCGAACCGACCGCAGAAGATGCGGAAGAAGAGGTGGCCGGCATTGTTGAAGCAACGGGTGTGGATGAATTGATCCAAGCGATGCGTAATTATATCTGGTCCAATGTGAATATACACCGGGGGAATAGGAACGCTGGAGCAAACGATGAAGAAAGTCCTTCCCTACTGTCGCCGAATCCGGCCGACGATGATGCAGGTCCCATAACGGAAGAAGAGGAACGTATAATCGAAGCCGAGTTGAACGGTTTCGAACGGCTGTTGACGGAAGTGATGAACTTTCAACCAAACACCAGCAACTGGACTCGAAACGAGCGGTTAATGTACGCGGAAGAATTGGCCGAAATGTTCGATAACCTGGTAGAGGAAGATGAGGCTGTCGGGCACACTTAAAAGCAATTGATTTAATCTCTAATTAAGCGTGCATTCCGCAATAACAAAAGGTTTAAGCAAACCTTTAGTATTTTGTAAGCTTTTCTGTGACATTTAGTTTTCCTTATTAAGGTTCGTCCATGATTTATCTTTCATTTGAGTTATATTTTTTCCTTGAATCGATAATAATGTCTGTGGTACTATCAAGAATAAACACTTAGCAATCTGTAAAAGAACCGAAAATCAATAATATGTCCATCGCTTTATGCCACATTCATCGCGCCGTTTTATCGTTGAATTCAATCCGACCAATCGTTTCACATTCCAGCACCAAAATCCTTTACAGAATGCTGTTCAAACACCTGCCCCGTCTGTTCCCTACGGCCGGCATTCGGTTGTACGCAACTGCCGAAAAGAGTGCGCTTGCAACGCTTCGCAAAAAGACCGGCTACACCTTTGCCAACTGTAAGAAAGCACTCGAGCTCCACAACAACGACCTAGCGAAGGCGGAACTGTGGCTTAAGGAGCAGGCACAAGCGATGGGCTGGTCGAAGGCAACAAAGCTCGAAGGACGTAACACGGCACAAGGATTGATCGGTGTGCTGGTACAGCGAAACGTTGGTGCGATGGTTGAGGTAAACTGTGAGACAGATTTCGTCGCTAGAAATGCCAGCTTCCAGCGCTTTGTACAGGTAGCGTCCGCTGCCTGCGTGCGACACCTGGAACACGTTGAGGCGGACGCCAACCTAACAAAGGTGGGCCTGAACAGTGAAGCGCTGAAGCAGATTGTGCTGGAGGATGGGAAATTGTTGGGCGATCATCTTGCGCTGATGATCGGTACCGTTGGGGAGAATGCTTCGCTTAACCGGGCCATTTGCTACAAGGCACCGGACAGCATACAACTCACAGGTGAGCCTATTCAATTCAAAGGGGAAAAAAGTATGTACATTCATATTAACAATTATTTTTATTGATTTGTTTTAGGTTACGTTCATCCTGCACCAAGCGAGGAGATCCCACACGACGTACCACTGATCGGAAAGTACGGCAGCTTGGTGGCATTTAAATCAGCACATTCCACGGTACAGGAAGGCGACGATGGAGCCGCGCTGAGTCCAGCTCAGATCGCTAGAAAGGTGTGTCAACACATTGTGGGCATGAAGCCGGAACGTATCGGTGAACCGGGCAAGGATGAACCGGCCGCCGATAAGGACGATGAAACGTGTCTGATTCATCAGGAGTATCTGGTCGATCCGAACTATACCGTCGGCGAGGTGCTGGAAGCGAATCGTGTGCAGATAGTCGATTTTCAGCGCTTCGAATGTGGCGAAAAGAGTAAGTCCGAGGAGCAAAACGTTCGTGCCGCCACGAACTAACTAGTGTGGCGGGGCTCGTGTTACACATCCGGCTAGTCGCTAATAAAATCGAATAAGTGATTCCCCTGTTAATGTTCCGCTGATTGGCAGCTCGCTATTCTCGCGATGACATAATTTTACTTCCTTTGCTTTTTGGGGTTCGCTGATCGACCTTGCAACTTTAAGCTGAAAATAGTCCAATGTTTCGGCGCTGCGTTTTGTAAAACATCGGCGTTGTTCCAAGCGTCGGTAATTAACGCCTATCGTCATGTTAATTTTGGAACAAAAAAGTTAGCTAAATATCGGTCGTAACAAAAACTCTTCTACATGATGCGGACCCTAGTTCCAGTGAAACGATCATACATATAGAGAGGCTTCAAATGAAACATCAAAATCTACCCCTAGGGTATGACGAAGAACCACACCAGCGGCGGAAAAAAAAATCTCCCAACCCATTCGCGGATATTTGCGTACGCAAATAGCACCGGAGCCATGGTCCGGTAAACACGCTGCCAATTCGCAGACGGACAGCTTTTAAGCACCCCGCTTACACATACCGTACATATGCATATGGAATGTGATAAATGTATGCACAGTGTGTGGAGGGTGGAAAACTGCACAACAACGCACCGCCGCAGGGAACGCATGCCAGTGATAAAAAGCGCATCGCCGATTGGTGTAGGAATCGGCAAATGGACACCCAGCGAGGCGCGTAAATGTTTTAGGAGAAAAAGAAGTGATCATTGCCCGACCACGGGGATAAAAAACCAGAACTAAATACTCTCTTTTTTCTGCTACATTTACCCGATTCCAGGGCGGTTTTTTTTCTTGTTGCATTGTACCCAGTCAACGGTTTCTCGCGAACTCAATCCTCGCTAATCATATTATCATGCATTTAGTGCCCAGCCAGATCTCGGCAGTATCGTGCGAAGAGGTTTTGGTGCAGTTCGTGCGATTTTCGGTCCACAGTTCTTGGATAAGAGTTTAGGCTGCTTTTCCAGTTTTAGTTAAACATTCAGTAGCAGATCGTTTACATCGTTACAGGAACACAAGTATTTGTCACACGTTAATCGATTATTTGATGATCGATCCAATTCGATTCGATCTGTACCGTGATGTCATGCGAAAAAGGTTACCGATACCAGTTGAATAGAACGCTCGTTTGTGTGGTAAACAAGTGTGTACAGTAATAGAAATAATTGTGAAAAAAATATTTTTCCATGTTCATCGAAAAATTGTGTGTTAAGTGTATATATGCAAGACATGTTCGATTGTCTAGCAACAAAAAAAATATCAATAATGGCAAAACAAGTTGTGTGAAAAGTGATATTTGTTTCTCAATTGTTTATAAAAAAAACTCCATGAAGAAACATTGAAGTGAAAAATTATTATTTTATATGAATTCACTAGCTTTATAGCTATTTCCATTAGTGTATTGTTTCTAAGCCACTGTTGGGGTAACTCGTTCGTAGGGACAACAGGAAAAGAATTGTTTGCTAAATTTATTGTGACAGTTAACCGATACCGTTGAAGATTAATGTGTACTATTGCTAGTGAAACCCAAAGCTTAGTTCCTCCGGCGTTCTTTTCTAGTGCTGTGAACTGCAGCCTTACCGGTACAATAAACACACAAAAATCAGACCAACATTAACCACGGCCAACCCCCGGGGGGAAGTGTCGGATGTGTGTGCGCTTTTCCGAATCCACCACGGTCATATCTACCTATTGTTCCGTTGATTCCGTTGTCATCTCTAAGCCCCGAACCGAACCACCGATACCAGCGAGTCCACATCACGGTAGGTTCACCCGTCGGCCAAGCCCAGTTACATTCGGCATGGGCAAAATAAAGAACTTCTCCCCGCTGGATTGCAAGCTCTGCCCTCGGTGGCTTCCCTGATGATGGACAGACTGTAACCCAACAATAACTCCCCATTCGCAGGGGTCTGTATTGTGGGGGTGTAGGCAATGCGGCTAATTTGCCTTGGAGTTAACAACAATCCTCCCCTACACATACACTCTCGCGCGCGCACGAATAGAACGCTGCACCGTGCTGGGGCTCGTACTAGCCCCAGGTTTCCCAGTACCAGTTGCACCACGAACGGCGTGGATCGTGCGTGACAGTTTTGCAGGCGATTAGTTGAAAGTGAAATTCGCTCCCCGACGGTCGACGGTCTGTGACGCTCTGTGTACTGTTTGGGAAGTAAGGAAGATTAGGCTAAACGAGCGTCATAACGTGCAGTGATTTCTGGCCATTGATTAACGATCGCCAAACGATCGTTATGCTGATTGGCTAAGCGGAAAAGGTTGTTTTTGGCGCTATTTGAGTGTGGATGTGTGTGGTTTTTTTTGTTGCTCGATAAGTGATTAAGTTTTAGCCCGGAAACACAAATCTAGCAGTGGAAATTGTGAATTGTCGATCAAGAGAAAACTATCAGCGAAGTGACGCTGTGACTATGCGGATGAATGCGGATTAAGTCTAGTGGAAACAGTGAATAATAAACGGAAAAAAATAATCTTCGATGTATCCGGAATCGAAAATGCTAAACAACTCAACATTTCAGGTACGTACTGTAGATGATATAAAAGTATACTAAGCTACTTAAGCAATTACTGTCACTCTAAGTAAAAGTTGTTGTTTCGAGGGCTTTTTTTCGTAGCAATTCCTTATAAAATATATAAAATATAAGTCTAGTAGCTCATAATACATAACTTACTGAAGGTCCCACCAAGTACGACTTCTGCATGAATGAGAATTGAGGAACCCTGGAATCTTGATCATTTTCAACTCCGAGCTTGAATAGTTGGTCCTACAGGTCCATACTCTAGACTTGAAGTTCATGATGTCTTCAATGTTTTCAAGTTCCTAGCTCATCTAGAGTCCTAGCCGTCTATGTGGGAATCCCAACTAGACATGTCATATACTTAAACACAACTCCCTGTCATAGTTCTGTACCAGAAACTAATAGAGCACTAGTTGATATTTGAGCTTTAAAATATTCAATGAGTTGCTCAAAAGCAATTCTCAATTGTGTTAAACAACTTGCTCACATTTGACGCACAAACATTTGCACTAACGATCAGCTGTTGTGCTTCACATTTTGTTTAGTTTCCAACAGTTTATTATGAATGTTTAACCCGTCGAGAAAACGGTCTACACACAAAGCACAAACCAGCAGACTCAGTCGCGCCAGCTGAACCATAAATTACCATTATTTAGACGCCTATTCATCACCACCCTAAAGCCCCCAAGCCCCGAGCGGCCACTATCGCACTTTACAGCACAAACTTCCGGTGACATCGTTCTACTTCCACCCGGTTACTTTCATTTCGCCAACCATGTGAAGGCTCCAAGTGCCGAGAACAGCATACTGAAAAAACTGAAAGCTTTCCACACCACAGAGAGGAAGCAGAGGAAGATAACTACAACGAAACAGAATCAGAATCCCCCACACGGCTTATTGTGCTCATCGTGGGGAAATATAGCCCATCGGTAGGTAAAACGGGCACGGTGGTTGTGTGATGGGAACCAAAAATGTTACTCCCAGACCGCCAGCCAAAAGCGCCCAACCGCCGAAACGGGGGAAACAACCCGTCATAATAATGATCATAGGGGTTGAGCTCAGTTTTTCGTACCATTTGAGGGTGGGTGACAACAAAAGATGAAAGAGCGGATGATCGTAACGAATGAATGATTCATGTCCATCGGAGACTGTTACACTGTGTAACAGAAAATTCTTTTGGGATCGCTATAGTTACGTACGATCTTCAAAACTCTTCGCCTGATCATTCAGTGACAGCACAACCTCAGTACAAACCACAATTAGAAGGCTCGATTTGATCTCTTCTTCAATTTGTCTGAATACCAAATGTAATGCAATAATGCCAAACCTTGCGGAAAAGCACGATCGTACCACCGTTTTTTTTTCTTCTTTCGCCCTTTTTATTCCCTACCCCATAATCTGCCGATCATTAGCCGGGCACAACCTCGAAGATCGAAGCAGTTGCGCAAAAATGATCGAAGCCCATCCAAAGGCAGACGCTTTTCTCCCAGTCTTAACTTGAGTTGGGCAAGCACAAACCTACAAACAGGGGAAACAATCTCACGAAACCACGGACCTGGGGTCTGTCGTCGTTGGAAGAAAAGCTCCACGAGCGCTGTGAAGGGTGCTTATGTTTATCGTTTGCAGTCACATACCAGCCGGCAGCGTACACTATGGGAGGGTAGTTCGTGCTGTTGTGGGTTCTCCACACCTCAGTTGGTTGAAGGTGGAGTACTCGCTGGGAAAATTGCACCGACGAAACGGAAAGGTCAAAGCCGGTGCCGCTTAACCATAATAAAAGCCAAACCCCCATGGCTGGAGTTGGAATGTGTGACATACTCGTACGGCTAACGAACACACACCGTCACCGAAAATCGTGTAGATTATACGCTTGAACCGAGCACACGATCATACGCGTGGTTGTTGACAGGCACCAGAATTCATCCCAAATCGAATTCGTTTCTTTTGGCAGCAACAAGCAACATCGCGTGAAAAATCGTGAGAGAGAAAAAAGGGGTTTGCTCGCTTGTTTTGGTTTGCATGGTTTAAAACATTGATCTACTGAGCGAGATGGCGAAACAGTTGAAACAGCTGGGACGACTACAAATTTCTAGCCCATTTCGTTCTCGGAATCGCCATTAAACTCTGGTCCAACGCGACGGGGTGTCCTCCTCTATTACCAACCTGTCGAAGAACGCGTTCACACGATTCGTCATACGATAATTGGAGTGGTACAACAGCGCTGGGCAGCGTTAATAGCTACTGTTGGCGTTTTCTGGTTGGTGTGCTCCTGCCGAAAAACAAAAATATACCCAAAATAGGCTGTGTTTGCAACACCGTGACTAATGTTAATAATTAAATTCGAGCGGTACAGTTTGATGTGTTTTGAGAACTGTCGGCTGGTTTTCGGCGGGAAACTCTGAAGTGATGGAATGGTTTGGAAGTCTTCTGTGCAGTGGTTATGGTTCTAGTACATTGCAAAGATGAGATCTGTTTCTTATGCAGTTATCAATTGATATATTCCAACATTTACTGAACAGATCTCCTTGACAGTAAGCTATCGCCTTTTTAAAATATAATCTGTAGTGAACTTGACATAAAGCATTTGAATTTTTAACGCATTTATGTAAATGTAAAAAAGCTTTATAAAACTATTGTATAAAGGTAACAACAAACTTAGAATTTAATTTTTAAGTGTTATAGCGTATGCATTAAAAAGGCAGACAACTTTGGCCCAGTCTTACGTTCAAGAAGAGTTATTTTAGGCTCCTCTTCTCGGACGATTCTTTGACAGTCAGCTGGGACCGTAAACACGACTCTCTTGCTTGAGGTCCAATTGTTACTCCAATGCCATTACAGAATGTTTGAATAAAGTCCTCTGATGGCCCAAACAACCCTATAGGTCGCCCAGTTGAGGTCAGTTGGGAATCTTTTCGATCGATGACAGGCCGACATAATATTGTTCACAAACAAAATCAGATATTATTAGGGGTTTGTACTCCGGGACGGCCCGGTGGTAGATGCGACAACGGCGCCGGTCTTCACTCGGCAGGACCGGGGTTCAAGTATTATCTGGGCCGTTCCCCCATAGTGATGGCAGGTAGGAGAGGTCGTTAGGCCAAGAAAGAAGAAGAAGACGTCACTACGGTATATCTCTTCTTCAACTTGGCTTGGAGACCAATAGTGGTTTAGAGGTAAAAATTAATCAGGAACCTAATAATTTCTTTAGTCAACGAGGCTGCTACAGAGCTTATCAAAGTAGAGGACCTTAGACTGCTGAATATCTAGCCAATCCTTCTAACGCTTAACATATAAACTTGGATGATAGACAGATTCTTCTAGCGCTGTAAAATAGCTAGTAAATTTCTCATTTCTCTGATGAAAAGGAAGATAGTGAGAAAAATTTACCAAACGAACGTGGATTTTGGATGGGATTTGATACTGGTCTTTCCTTTGTAAACCTCCTGGATATTTACCATTATCCAGACTATCCAGAAATGGCCTACAATCTACATAAAACCTCATTATGTTATGCAAAACTCAACTTCAATCATTTTATCAACAAAAACTTCAACATTACGACACTTTGTGTGTATAGCCAGCGAGTTATTAATGAATGATTAGTTCTCCTCTTAAGTAAAACATGTTTCTGCCACACCTCCATGTTTTGCCGCAACATTGTCGCTATTTAGTTTTTCAATCATTACAATTATCTCGCTCTTTTCCTATTCAAACACATGCGCACAACTCATTTTCTATTCCAGCGTGTGTGTGTCCCCCTTTTTCCTATTCCGCTTCTATGGCACCAGCAAAACCGATCATCACAAGAAAGTGCTAAAGTAAATTGTGCCTTCAATATGCTGCCCATTGTAAGAGAAAAACTAAATTTGCCTCCCTTTTGTCGCATTCGCTACACATTGCCAATCGTAATTTCTTTTGTAGTTGTTCCGTTTTCCTTAGGCGCTACAGCCGCCCTTAAACAAATACGAAACACGGCGGGACCAAACGACCGATTGGGGATGAATTATCTTATGGTTCTTTTCTGCTCATTTTATTGTCCGTAAATTTGCTTCTATCAAACAGAAAACG
The DNA here is from genome assembly GCA_002091835.1 of Anopheles maculatus. NCBI lineage: Eukaryota > Metazoa > Arthropoda > Insecta > Diptera > Culicidae > Anopheles > Anopheles maculatus. The sequence continues at coordinate 56,158 of KZ061673.1, read as the reverse complement.
GGACACGTTCCCCGTAAAGGTTCACTCGACAAGGCGTGCACAAACAAACGACACCCGAGTGACACGCAACGGCACACGAGCACACGACCGAGGAAGCGGCAAATGCATTCTCCAGAGTGTTTTCCACTGTTCACATTTCTTCCTCCGACGCGCTCGTGTCGTGTAATTTACCGGTTCAATGAACTGGTAAAAGAATGATCGACTTTAGGTCGGCTATTGTACTTGCTTTCTGTCCGCTTTTCTTGTCCGCTTTGTGAGTGCGCTTCGTTGTGTGGCGCTTCTTGATCGCGACGATTTTCCCTCACCTACGGGAGATGTAGGAGGAATAAGAGGAGGAAAGGAGGGGGGCAATAAAGCCACTTTTCCTTCCCTTCAATTGTTTGTGCGTGAGTAGAGCATTCTGTGCCGATGCGCGATTAAACTATCATTTCTTTCCCTTAATGCTCGATCAAACCGACAATTCAACCTCACGAGCTCACGAACCGTAGAATGAAGAATGGACGATGGTAAATAGCTCTTCCCGCGAGAGGCTAAAAAAAAGAAGCAAGAAACGCAACGCAAACGTCACACCGAAAAGGTACCGAACCGAAACGATCAAATCGAATTATTTACGGTTCATTACTCAATCAATTTCGACCAACAGCTCGGGGATGGAAGATTAAAATCCCTCCGACGTGCGAGAAAAGCCATCAAAAGGATGTGTGTAGAGGAGGAGCAGCACGAGGAGGAGAGGAGAGAGTGCGGGGAGTTAAGTAGAGATCCCGTACCTTAGCACGGGAACGTTTCCCGTGTGCGTATTTGCAACTGGTTGGTTTTGTTTTGGACGGCACTAGCAAGAGAAAGGAACGATCGTGTCTTAAGCTTGATGGTCGTGTGTTCCGAATCAAGCAGTTTCTGTGAGCGTGACGTTTAAGGGATCTATTAGGAGATTAATTTGAAGTTGCTCTAGATACGTTTAGAAACCGATTCTGCACGAAATGATTGATTATTGGATGTACAATACTTCACTGTGTGTTGCTATTGAGACCTAAAATCAAATTTCCCGCGATTTATTCCTCCAAAATGTGATTAATTATATTATTAATTATTAAATAGTTATGTAATTATTGTTCAAAGTTTTTTGTCCATCCGATACTTCAACTAGTTTATAAAATTCGGATAAAAAATCTCGTCATTTGAACCAAAAAACGCATTCTACCCATTGAACGGATTTGGACGCAGTTCATGATATATAACACAGCTCTGGTCCCACCATACGCTGAGCATAACATTTTTGCGAATAAATATTTTGCTTCAGTGTCGGTTAAGCTTGCTCACCAGATTTTATGAATGCTAATTAACGTTTAGGATCATAATAACCACAATAGATCTACAGTTTGTCACCAGCGACAATGCGATGAACGTAATTCTTCTTCTTGTGCTGTAGTATCATCTACTTATGCATCCAGTATCGTCCACTTTAAAACGTTTTTGGATGAATCCCAACATGAATCCAACCAAAAATAGCTTTTTGTGTCACATTCAAACATGCAGCAAACTCTTTTTTGCGACTTGCATGGAGTATCAAAAATTCTCCCAAGCGATTGACTTCTTGACTTGATTTAAATCGTATCATGTAGGGATATTTTGCAACACATTATACAATTATTTCACCCTTGATTCCACTAATTGGTTTAATACTTCAATTCAAACTCGTTAGAGTTTTATATTCTGATAACGTTATTCTAAAACAATTGAAGCGCGTCTTGAAAGTTTGTCTACCTTCCCTATTTTTGGCGTAATAACTCACAAGGTCTTTGGCAATGACTACCTTAGTAATAGCTTCTAAGTCTTATTTTTACTTTATATCCGGATACTCAGCACGAGACTATGCCACAGCTTCAACTATGCTTGGTAAAAGACTCTAATCAAACGAAGAATAAAACACTTTTCGCATTAACTGTAACAATTGAAGATACAAAGCAAATTAATCAACCCCATTGGGGAATCCCTAGGCAAGCCAACCCTAAGCTCGATGATTGAAGCGTTTAAAGAACGTCTCCCCCTGTCATTATCATAATAAACCCCTTATCGCTGCATTTGTCTCCCTTATCGCGGGCTACATCAAAGGAAGCTTTTTCTTTCCCTTCTTTCTGTTTTGCATAGAAACCCTTCCCACAGGGAATGCCTCCACAACTTCCGAGGGATACAATCTTTACGATCGGCGTTCGCTAGTGGGGCTGGCAGCACAAATCTGACGCTCATCCGAAAAACGGATACGGCTAGTTTGTATGTCCGGCTAGCATTCCGGAAATCTGCACTACCGAATCGCCGATCTCGTTCACTTCGTTTCCCCGAACTTAACGTACCGAAGAACATTTCCGTGGTCACCGTGGTAAAGCCATGGGATTTAAAATAACTCAGGCAAAGGGAACTTTTGCAGAGATCATGAGCACGCGCGCGCGTGAGAGAGAGAGAGACCCGAACCCGTTCTTCGGGGCGGCCACAGCTAACAACCGTAACCACCATCATCACCACCATGGTCGAGCGTGGTACGCCGTGTTTTGGTTCATTCCGGTACCGTCGCTCGATGCGCAAGGTTCGTCGCTTGCAGCAGCGCACAAGTCGTTTGTTTTAGTTTTCGCCTTTTGTTGCATTTCGCCTCCCGGAGGGTCCCTTTCTTTCCGGTGGTGCATTCGTCGTCGCAATTAGACTAATCGGTTTGTGTCGTGCAGTTCGTTGCAGTGTTTGTTTGCTCGCGTCCACCCCAAACGGTTCGGAGTTGGGAGCAAGAAAAAGAAAATTGTTTTCCGCCCAGTTGCAGGGAAGCGAAATCACGGCCATACGGCAATCTAACTGTCCTGCCGTATGACACAGCACCCAGAATAGCGGAAAAGCGGTAGAAAAGTGGAATGTTTCTAGTGATTAAAGATAAAGAAGAGGCACAAAACGCGGGTTCCAAGACGCGGTAGACACCGACCAATTCGGTGTGATTTGTGATAGTTTTGCCGGGGAAAAAAAAACATATTCTCCAACCCGGTGGCTCCCGTTTGTTTGCGGGGCGAAATCTTGCTACCCATCCATCCCGGAAAACTCCGGACGAAAAGCCGGGCTGGAAACTCGTCAGCATTATCGTGATAATTATTCGTTTAGCAGTGGTGTGCCTCTCGTGCAAAACGTTTTAGGTTAATTGGTTTTTAGCTAAGCTTCGTTTTTTCCTGTGTTGAAAGTGTGAGAACGTCGGCAAGATGCAGATACTGGATATTAATCAGAAAGATTTTGTACGTATTGCTTGTTCAATCTGTTTATCATTTCTATTTTTTCATTGACTATATTTTCTCTTTTTATTCTCATAAACTGGTAACTACTGTATTATTATTTAGTTTTAATGTGTTATGATAATTGATTTTATTCATCCACTTTCTATTTTTAACTGTGCAAATACTAACACATCAAAAGCCTTTGCGTAAACTTTATTCTAAATTCTGATTTATATTTTTCCACTAAATGGATTTTAATTATTGAGGTCTTTTTTGTAGTAAGTCTTAGCCTTTTCGAGTGTGATTTATTATCGTCTATTACTTAATTTCTAACGAGAGTATAAAAATTTAAAAACAGAAATAATTTTTCATGCAAACGGGTTATAAAAAACAGACAAATATTCCAAAAACGCACAGAGTTTTGGTAATTATAAAAAATATATTTATTAAAACAAAACAAAAACTATCCAGCGCATGTATTTGAAGCAAGTTCATACCTTAAAATGCTATTGATGTTTTCCTATATAAAAGAAGAAAGACGCATGAAGTCTAATGACTCAAAATCTCCATTTTATATAAATGATTTTGTTGGTTGATTATTTAGTTTATAGAGTCTTTTATGATTTCTCATATTAAAATGTACCGAAACTTAACGATCACAGCCTTAATTTTATCAAAAATCTGATATGATTCAAAACGGCCGTCAGAATGAACATCATTTAGAGGAGTTAAGTGACGATTGAGTGCTGCGGTGATCAAAAGGATCGGCTATTTATTGATTTCATTGCAATATTATTACAACAATATGGCATACAGCCTTTAAGTTGTATTCTTAAGCACATAAAATGTCGTTATTTTTTATTTTAATCATACCAAAAACACTTTCCCAATTCCTGAAACATGTATCCAAAATTCCGATCCTCCTGGTACGTTCTCTCTAATGGTACAACAACTACACGAAAAACCAGAAACACTCATTGTTCTCATTACGCATGTAAAACCGCATCGTCAAATTATGTACAAGAATTGACCAGCCATGGAAACATAACAACATAAAAAAATGCTTCCCAACCGTCCATCATCACCATCATCATGCACGCATCAGCGTGAGCGGCTTCTTGTTCGCATAGAGCGACTGAATTCCCATTCAACGGCCGGTAAAGCCCTTTCTTCGCAGGCGCGCTCTGCAAAGCCAGTGTAATGAGCCGATTTACTACCTTTTTTTTCATTTTGCCCTTCGCACGGTTTTCTACTGGCAATTCCTTTCTCTTACTCCTTTCGGGTCTGTATCGCTTCCTTCTTTCTATTTTCCTTTTGCCAATTCCGTACCACCGTGTACACCGCCTACGACTGCACGGTGCGGTTGCAGCGGTGTAGGAAATCATAAAAATTTAATCCTAAAAACCCCAACACGAGTCGCTCACGTCGGTCTGCTTCGGGCACGCCACAAAGTACGGCCGTTGCTTTACTTTTATGTTTTACGACAAAGCAACATTTATTTATGTGCTGTTTGGTACGGCACTTGTCTAGTGGTTTGCTGGTTTGCCGGTCGGTAGATGGATGGATGGCTTACTTTTACCAGCAATTTTAGCTCACTTTTATGTATATCTACGATGCTACGGTGCAGGTTTTGATGTTGAATCCAATTTCTTCGGGCAACAATCGAGGGAATAGGGTAATAGCTTTGCCTTATTGTTTCAATTTGTTTTGTTTAATTTTTTAAAACCTAAAAATAATATTTAAATCTTTTATTAAATATTAAAAATTAAATTTAAATCTAGCCCAATCATCTATCGATTGTATTTCAAAGCTTCAAAGCACAAAAAAGCTCCCCATCTGTCATCTAGCTTACGTCAGACAGATTTGCCTTGAGCAACAGACGCGTATGTAATCTCATCTCATGATCTATTGCTTCTAAGCGTACCTTTTTGCATCCATTTATCATGCTTCTGCTCTGTTTTTATCCCAGTTTTGCCCTATTTCAATCGACGCTAATTCTCCATCGTTCCGAAGGGAGTTCCTCCCTTATTTATCATCTGTTCTGTTGTCGTTTTGCAAATGGGGAGTTGCAAAAAAACGAGTACACCTTTCAGTTATCTGCTAAGCTAAACGACTTGGCCACCAAGATTTCTCTGTACATGCCAAAGAAACGAGTCTCTATACATCAAGATTAACCTGCAACGAACAACATGTTTTGCGTAATGTTTATCTAGCGTGAAAAGCAAGTCCTCCGATCAGTGATAAGATCGAGACCGATCGACAGCAAAGTGGCCAAGAACAGGAAGTATAAAGCCTTCTTTTCTGGACGTCTTTCTACACAAGTTGTATTGCTTGCCTTCTTTGGAAAATTAGCTCTCTAAACCATCTCCTAAAATAGAAATGCAAACTCGGCACCGATGCTCCCCATCTTCCATCATTTGCAACGTTTACCACAAAAGCGTAGAAAAACCAACCGAATAAATTAAATTAAAGCTCAACCTCAACTGGGCGCGTTCGGGAAATTGGTCGGCACGCGTAACTAGACGGCAGCCGGGCTTTTCACATTTCGCTCTCCCCATTTCGTTTTAACGGCCAAATTAATTAATGGCTCTCTCTCTCTCTCCTCCCAAGCCACAAGGCCTCACCCTAGAGCACTATCTCTAACAACCGATTTGCTTGCTCTCGATTACGATAACTTCCACCGAAATGAATTTGAATAAATGCAGGCCCCAAGGAAATGAGCGGGAAAAACGCATTACTTCCCTAATATCTCTGTGGAACTGTGTGCTGTTGTAGCAGCACCGGAAAAATATGCATATTTCCCCGGGCTTTTCGTTTCGCTTCATCCTCCGCCGAAGGCGGTCGGCCAATCGACTCCGGGCTTGTAAAATCACCGAACAAATTGACGCTTGATGATGGTTTACATACGGTCTTACTCACGTCTTACTTTTCTGTGGCGAATTTAATACCGGACCCGTAGAGCCGTAGTTTTCCGGTCCCGGGGCTCGGCGATGCGGAGGAAAGCGAAAAAAAAACCCGTCCTTTACGATCGATCATAATTTAGCTCATATGTTTCTGCGAAGCTTTTCAACACCGTTTCGGCTAAGCAGACGGGCTGATCGGGTGATGATCCGTTTCGAAGAGGTTCGTTTGAGGCTTTCGCAATGAAATAAACGTATTAAGCGTGCGTCGCAGGGTTATAATGTTTACCCGTGGAGAGTGGATTAATGTGCAAACACACACGATGCGGTGCCGGTTGACAAGTTTTGCGTTTGGATGCAGCTCATTCGAGATGTTTCGTACACAGTGACAAGTGGAGTGAACTGATTGTGGAGAAAGTAAAAACGGACAAGAAATACATTTATCAGCAATATACGTACACCTGCTGCTCGGTTGAGGGTTGTATTTTGACAGAATCAATGTTAAACATGGCGGGCACGTTGGTAATCATGTTGATTTGCGTGTGCAAATGATAGCAGGTCATTTTTATCATTAACAGCTGCATAAACTTGTTCAACCGTGTGCTCCGATTTTAGTTCATTTCTTAGTTGAATGAAGAAAGTACATTTATTTGTCGAATTTATAGAGATGCTTATAGTAATTATTCGCGCTTGATTTTCTTTTTTTATCTATTTAATTATATAGTTGCTGCAATGCATAATAGAACACGTAAAATTGTGTCCAAACTTCACTTTCACTTGTCAAACGTGCATGAAACTGCCTTGAAAGTGTTCACAATGAATTGCTTTTCAGTAAATATTGGTGATACAAAAAACTATTCGAAAAACGATTTAAAATAAGTAAATCTGTACAGATTTTGATACAGATATTTGATGAAATGTTTATAGTCTCTTAAAACAACTTTAAAACGTTGAACAAAATGAATGACAGTTCCAAGGGTTTGCATTTCTTTCGCGTGTTTTGGATTTTTATTTAAGTGCTGGACGTTCATCTAGATCTGTAACGAATTGATCTTGACTAAACGATAAAACTTCAAGATGTTCCAATTTAGATAAGAACAACTGTATAAGGTTGTACTAACTTTGGACGACAATAATAATATGTATAAGCACACCCGCTAACTTAATGGATTAAACGTATTTTAATCGCTTTATCCAAGCAAAATTCCACACAATTAGGATCACTACTGCCACGACGCCCTTACAGGATCTCCAAAAGTGATCGGCCCAAAAGGTTATTTTGATCGCTACTGAGGTCCGTTGCTAGTAACTTTGAGCGACATCGCATCCAAGATTTAGACTGAACAAAACACCAGACAACAAAGTCTTCGTTTTCTTGTAAAGGGTCCTCGACTCTATTCGATAGAGGCGTAACCGATCATCAAAAGATGCCTTACTGCTATCAACTCTTTCACTTAGGGGTAACACTCATCGTTCGAACAATGTAAGTTCCAATGTAGTTCCTCGATAGTGATCACCCTCTGATCCTGTTGGTTCGGTTTATCGATCCAAGGTGCCACTGCCTGCTTAATCTTTTTCCGGTGGCCCCAAGGGTGATGAACTCCATATAGTTTGCCAGCTTTATTGAACCACTGCTTTGCACCAGACCAGAGCATCGGCTCTGTAGATAGCGCCATCTACTTGTTCCGAATCACGTCTACCCTCATTTGTGAGACGGTCAGCTTTTCGTTCCCGTTTATACCAATTTGTCCTGGTATCCAACAGAGAACGAGCCTTCTATCTTTCATGATGGTGTCGATCGCTTCAACGTGGGGGTTATGGCAGGAGCCCTTCTCCAGTGCTTTCAGCACACTAGCACTATCAGTAAAGATAACATTAGGTCTGTCCGCTACAGTGGCTTCTTCTGCTGCAATTAGGATGGCAATAGCTTCTACAGACAGAATACAGACGTATTATCAGGAAGCTTTATGCTACAGCTTGTATTGGAGGATGTTATTCCACAACCTGCAGAGTGATGTTCTACTAAGTAAAAATGTGGAAATTTAGAAGATCTCAGCTTCCACACACTTATCACGGCGGCCAATAATCGACTACATCAGTCATAACACTGTTATGCAAGTGTTAAAACTAGCATCCTGAGCACTTAAACCGCAGTGGATTCTTAGAAATGTAACTGTGTAACTGTAATTTGTTACTTTTTTGTTAATTGCTCCGCAGGTTGACTTTTTTTGTCGTTTTTTGTCCCTCCTTGTAGAAAGGTGTCCAAAGAAGAATTGATAAAAAAATTATTTTTAATTTGTTTCCCTTACGCAAAAATTGATCGCAAAGCTAGGTAAATGTTCAAATTGAAGGTGTCCGAATTTCCGTTGGAATATTGTCTGTACTTAAAGGCCAAAGATTAAATTTTATTTTTCTTGCCCAAAAATGAACAAAAGATGTACAGAAATTAAGAGGATAATGCAAGCCCTTCACTAACATCTATCGATCTTTGCATGTTGTAATTGAATATAAACAATTAGCACCAAAACACCGAACTTAATGTTTTTTAATAAGCCCAATTATTTAGTCAATTATCTTCCAAAGTCTTTTATACTCATTTCTCGAATTAAAAATCATCATCATTATACAAAACAGTGATTAACGCTTTTACCAAAAATACCATATTTAGCCTTTACAAAAAACATATTATACTAAACACGATCAACGCTTTTTCACTAAATCGGTCTCACCACTCGGCAGCACATATCATATGCATCGCTAATCCATCACTCCAATCGAAAGTGGAAAACGACCCATCATGACGATTTCTCGAAGCGGAAAATTACAACTTCTTTTATTGCTTTCCACACGTACCGAGCGCTGATGAGAAATCGGCTGTAAAACAACGGAACTGCTCGTCAAACACCACTCCCCGCTCGCTCGCTCGCTCGGCCCACAATCCGGAAAATTACAACTTCTTTTATTGCTTTCCACACGTACCGAGCGCTGATGAGAAATCGGCTGTAAAACAACGGAACTGCTCGTCAAACACCACTCCCCGCTCGCTCGCTCGCTCGGCCCACAATCCGGAAGCAGACACCTAAACGCCTCGCTAGCAGCAGGCGGACATGTTCGATGCAGTTCGGGACAGTTTGAGTGCAGCAACCCTCTGACTGCACTTTGCACACTCAAGCATGCAAAATATCACACAGATCGCACACCTTCGAACGGTCAATGATCGCACACTCCCCGGCACACTTCACGGTCCCTCTCATTCTCTCTCGCTAGTGCATTGCGATGCATTTTTCCCCATTCTTGCATAGCCTGCACCTACTTTGCATAATCCCTTCTTTTCGCACCACTGCTGGATACATGTCCGAGTAACGGTTGACTGATGGAAATGCAAACATTTTCAAACGCACCAATGACGCACACAGGTGCGTGTACAACCAGATCGGTCACCATCGGCGAAATGACAGCTTCCATCATTTTCTCCCTTCGGTAAACCACACAGCTAAAGCCCGGATGAACGGTTTTCGCAGTTACAAGTTCCCACCCTTACGAATGGAAATAAAAGGAACATGCTACATGCCAAGCTTACGGCTTCAGTTTCAGTCTTCTTCTCTACCCTTTTGTTGTGTAAAGGCGCTCCAACCGTCAACATCAAATATCTGGTGTGGTATAGGCAGCAGGTGTAAATGCAGCATAATTACCGCGTACGAAGGTCATTAATACGCGTTTAAAAGGGGCCGGATAGGAAGACGAATGCGTTAATGCTCTGGCGGTGCACCAGAAGGCAAAACCATAACCATTAGGTAAAAAGAGAGTTTGTCTAAAAGATTAGGTATGCAAGATGCAGGCGCTAAGATGTGCGTTTAAATATGGCCTTTCGTTTTGGGGGCTATTTTAGCAGCCGTTACGTACCAATAATAGGTGCTATATAATTAAAACCAAAGCGAAAAAGAGTGTAAACTAATCCTACAAACCGAAACAAAGCTTTTAGTCGATGATGAATGATGAAAGTTGACCAATTTACATAAAATACATGGACGGTTAGTTAGGGTGAGGTGTGCCGCCTTTCTCGGTAAATGGGAGTAGTTTGCATTAGATCGGATGGAGAAAGAGGTGCAATAAATGGTAAACCATCAATTATGTGTGGAGATGGTAAAGAAACCCGTCATAAAAGTTTTGAGGGAATGTAAGCATGGTTTATCCATTTAAATGCATCAAAAGGAGATGAAAAATGGAATATAGGAATAAAGACGTACATCCGTAAATTAAAGCATCGTAATAAATTTTGGTTGTATTAGATTAAATTGATCATCTAGAACATAATTCAGTTTTAAAATTGATGAAAAGTAAGGTAAATCATGTATCACACCTTTCAAGCCTTAAAGCCTTTAAACTGAAGATAGAATCTAGATGTTTGGTGGGACCAAGTTCATGTGATGTACCATGAGCCGTAATGATGTTTTCTTCTTCATTGGCACAAGAACCTTTGGAAGTCATGGCCTACCATTACTGGCTATCTATGACTTTTTTAATACCCGTAGCTGGATAGTCAATCCTGCGTACAGGGAGACGATCTGGACGGGATTCGATATCCGGTCCTGATGAAAATAAAATTACTACAGATTGCCTATGGATTATTGATGAACTACGTTGAGGTTAAAAAGGGCATTCTACTGAATTATGAAGACCCATTCACGAATGTTCCGAGACCTTTGCCATGACTGACATGACTGTTGAGAAGCATTTAGGGGTCTCTTCTATCAACGAAGCGATTACTGTTGGAGATATGAAAGGTGATAGCATCAAAACCACTGCTAAGACTTCAGGAGCTTTGCCTAAAGATTTGGAAATAGGTGATCTTGTCCAAGACCTGTTTCTTCATATAGACGGATGCTATGATATGGAAGGCAGGGCCTCTTATAGAGCACTTTTTGAGTTAAAACAGCTCGTGATTCTGTGCCTGAAACACCTAGTTTTGAGACCAGGAAAATAGTACACATTAATCTACACGCCTTATTTTAAATTTTAAAGGAAAACCTACCTCCTCCTTTTTCGCAGCATCGCGCGACCATCCGAATTCTTTGCCCTCCTTCGCTCCTTCCATGGTGGCACGAAGAGCACCATCGTCTAGCGTCGAAAGAATGGCCTTATCCATCGCTTCTTCACTGCCGAAATCCACTACCAAACACTTCGGGTTCGAGACCGGCCATCGGATGCCGTGAAGAGCGTGACGTGTTTCTGTCGCTTCACTATTGTAAGAGATAAAGCGTCATGAGAAACATTCGCAGCGAACGAATGACGAACGAACACCAGATACTTACTCTTCCGTTTCGTACTTGACGTAGCATTTTGATTTGATTTTATCGATCCAGAACCCGTTCTCTACGATCTTGCCCGTCCGCGCCAGCAAACCCTTCAGCTGCAGTACAGTGAAAGGCCGGACCAGGTTCGTAATGTACAGTATGTTGCTCGTAAGATGCTTTGCGGGACTGGGCGGCCGTACGACCGGTACCGTCGTTCCGACCGTACTTCCATCGTCGCTTACGATGCTGATCTTACGGGACAGTGTGATCTTTTCCGCTGCCACCGGCTTCTGTTTCGCCGGCACCGTTGAATCACCACCGCCATTCGTATCGGCGTCGGGTCCTTCGATGGCGATGTTTTCCTTTTCTGCCGATTTCGATAAACGTCGTCGCTGGGGCAATGGCTGCTGTTGTACTTGTGTGGACGATTCGTTCGATTCGCGCTGCTTGCGCTTGGTACGATCCTTTTCGTTTTCATCCGCACTCGCCGCTTCATCGGCACCTTCCGGTTCCGACGACGATTCCAGCTTCACATCCGCCAACGGAACGGGTTTCACGTCGGAAATAATATTTTTCAACGAGTCCGTCGATATAGTAATGACGGCCGGTTTGCTGTCGACATTCTTCGACGAAAGCCAACGACGCTTGCGCTGAAGGGGCCGTATACGCGGTGGTTCCTTTGCTACACTTTCCTCCTTGGCGTTCGATTCCGACGCACACTGATCGGTGTCTTTTATTTCACCCGCCTCCAATTCTTCGTCGTTCTGATCGTCCTTAGGCGGGGGTGGTGATGAACCGTGCATTACACCACCCTGTGACTGATCCGGCAGCACTGTGACTGAATCTTTCTTTGAGCGATCCGGTTCGTCAGCATCAGCGTGTTGCTGCGGTTTATCGCTTGAAACAGTATGCTTTACTTCCTCTTCCGGGCCTGACATGGCACCGTCCGCATCCATTGATTCTTCCGCTGGTGCATCGCGTTCCTGTGGCTTGCCCCGGTCATTTCTGTTTGCCGCTTTCGGATCCGTCTCATCCTCCTCCTCTTCATCCCTTTGCTCTTCTTCTGGTCCACTTTCGTTGGATTCGCTTTCTTGCCTTGTTCGAGAACGATTGTTAACGACCGCTTTGCTATCAGCGCGAGCTTCTTCCGGTTCATTTACATTGTGCCTTTCGTTGCCTGTATCTCTGTCCTCTTCCACTTTCTCCTCTTCATCTCCATTTGTATGACTTACCTTTTCTACGGTGGTTTCTTCTGGTGCTTTCGGCTCTGGTTCCGAATCCTCATCGCCCTTTGCAAGTGGACTGTCGTTCCCTTCCGTGCGCTCTCTCTCGTCGCCACGTACCATTTCGCTTCCATCTTGTTCGTCTTGCTCGACGTTCTGTTCTTGGACCGTGTCGGACGTTTGCAGCTCTTCGGCAGTCTCTTCCGGAATCGGTTCCATCCCCTCTTCCGCCGTAACGGTGTCAACCGCATCCGTCTGCTCGACTTGTTCCACTTTGCTCTCGGCTCCATTTTCTTCTACGTCCGGCTCGGGAGGCAGCTCTTCCTGCGTTTCCTTCTCACGCCGACTGTTACGCCGCATGCGGGACGGTGGTGGTGTGCCTTCCGTTTTGCGCCGTGAAGGTGTACTTCGGCCGCGTGCACCACGACCTCTCCCACCACCTTTACGGCTGGTCGTTTCTTCCTCCGAGCTACTGTTTTTCTCCTCATCCTGCGCACTGGCAGAAGCGCCGTACTCCCGTTCATCTGTATCGGGTTCCGGTTCGGGAGATTTTGACGGTGAACGCCGCACACGGCCACGCGTAGAACGACGTGGGGTGGATTTTTCCGGCGTACTTACACTGCCGCTCGCTTTACGACGCATTACTGAAAGAAAATAGCACAGATTATATGACGCGCTGAAACACACAAGCACAGGTAGTAGGTGCTGTTGTTGATGGGACTGCTGCTTGTGGGGGGGAAAGAAAAAGCATCACCGGCAGCCATAGTGAAGTAGGGTTCGAGAAGAGTGAAAAATACAAACGCTCAGAGATATTTCCACGTACAGAGTTGTTTTAGCTGCTGCGTTTACTTCCCAAATAGTACGTTTCTCGATAAAGTAGGGCAAACTGGTAATATTTATCCTTTTCTTTCGATATTAATCGAAATTCGATGCCGCACTCCGAAGCTGAATTCTTTTTTTTTAATTCGCGTCCAACAGCGTTTGACAGCTGTCGAATGGTTTAGAAACGTGATGAAATGTTGGCCTGTATTCGATGTGAAGTATGCTCAGTGTGCGCGAGGAGAATTGCTCAGAATTCTTTCTAACTTTATTTTTTATAACTATTTATATATTCAATTGTAGTTTATATTAGGATGTTTGCTGAGTATATTCAGGTTTATTAAAACAGCACAAATTGATTGTTAATCGCAACATTTTAGTCCAACCTAAACATCCGAATTATCGTAAACTGTCAAACGTGATGGCCACTGGCACACGCAAAGTGAATTGTTGTGATTAGCAAAGGGGCTTGATTGGCTTAAAAAAGTGACATCAAACGAATCGAATACATGTTCGTATCGCTCGGGTGATAAAGTATCAGGCATTCGCAGCATCACGCCCTTCTAATTTTCCATCTCGTCTGGTAAGAGATTCGCTGTATAAAGTGACCTCTTTAATGCAATAATAAGTTCCTTCGTTTTCATCCAGCTCATCGCCCTTTCAGTAAGGGCCAGCACACCCGCTGCCAAGGGGGGTTTCGGTGTGTGCCAGAAAAGGAAACGGGGTGTGCCTGCAGCAGTAGGGTAGTTAGATGTTGCCGAAACACAGCAAAATGCCAGCGATTAAGGATAGTCACATCGTGAAGATTGCGGTCGAGTACGTGGACAACACGCCACAGATGTACCCGCAGTTGATCGAGTTTGACCAGCGGCAACCGCTCAGTGCGATTATACAGAATCTGTGCAGCTCGTGGGGCATACCGGATGCGGAGAGTTACGCCCTGCAGTTCGACGGTATTAACTACGTGACGGAAAAGAACCGGAACGAGGTGAAAAATGGAACGGTTCTTAAGTTACGCTTTTCACCGTCGAAAACGACCAACGACATACTGGAAAAGCTGCGCAGCGGTACCGACGATGAGAAGGTGGCGGAACTGAAGGAGCTGCAGGTGCTAAGTGCGGACAATACGTTTGCACTGGAGTTTATTAAGGAGCAGGGCTTGCGGTTGATCATTGCGCTGATTGAGGATCAAGAGTGTGAGGAACGCATCCTTAATTTGGCGCTCTGCTCGTTCGTACAGCTCATGGAGCACGGTACGATTTCGTGGGACATTCTGGAACCATCGTTTATTATGCGCAATGTGGCATTCATAAACACACCCTCGAAGCCGGAAATCATTCAATCGGCCCTTTCCATCCTGGAGAATATTGTGCAGAGCAGCAATAAGTATGCACTGGTCGAGAAGGAAATCCCGCTGGAATCGTTGTTGAAGCTGTTGCGTGACGCTACCCGTACGCAAGTGCAACAGAATGCGATCGCCTTGCTGAACGCACTGTTCATTAAGGCGGACGACGCGAAGAGACGACTGCTGGCGGCAACGCTCGGTTCGAAACATTATCGGAGCGTGATTAACAGCGTCATAACGCCGTCGATGGGTGCCGAGATGGCACACCAGCTGTATGTGTTGCAAACGCTTACCTTGGGACTGCTGGAACAGCGCATGAAAACGGCCATGGACGTACAGGACCAAGACGCACAGGAGAAAATAAAGGAACTGCGCCGTATCGCGTTCGAAGCGGACGGTGTCGACCCGATGCCGGACGTTACGGCCCGCCGTCAGCACGGTTCGTCCTACTCGAGCCACTACAAGAAGCTTGGCTTCAAGTGTGACATTAATCCGGCGCAAGATTTCTTCGAAACGCCACCCGGAACGCTCGCACTCGATTGTATGATCTACTTCGCCCGTAACTACACGCAAAGCTACACGAAAGTGGTGCACGAAAACAGTTGCCGGGCAGACGAGCACGAGTGTCCGTTCGGGCGCACCAGCATCGAGCTGGTGAAGGTGCTGTGTGACATTTTCCGTATCGGTGAATCCCCGTCCGAGCAGGGGCAAGAGTTTTATCCCATGTTTTTCACGCACGACCATCCGTTCGAGGAGTTTTTCTGCATCTGCATCGTGGTGCTGAACAAAACGTGGAAGGACATGCGCGCCACGACGGAAGACTTCGTGAAAGTGTTCTCCGTCGTGCGGGAACAGATCGTGCGGAGCATCGTTGGGCGGCCGGCTAGTTTGGAAGACTTTAAGGCAAAGATTCACACATTCACGTACAATACCATCACGACGTTACGCCAGCAGGAACGTACCTCGCGCGAAGAGTGCGAATCGACGGCGTCCGCAATAGTGAGCCTGAAGAAAAAAATCACCCCCGAAATAAGGGCTCTCATCAAGGAGCAACGGCTCGGGTATCTTATCGTCGGAACGCGGTTCTGTAAATACTCGGGTGGAAAGCGCGAACGGGACAAGTATTGGTATGTGCGGCTTTCGCCCAATCACAAGGTAATCCACTATGGAGACTGTGACGAAAAGACGGTCCCAACACTGGAAGAACTTTCGAACAAATTGGCCGTAATCGATATCCGCCAAATGCTCGTGTTAAGAGTGTCCCCATATGAAGGAAATGCGCTCGAAAAAAGCGTCCACACCGCTCGGGTTTTCACTCGTTCCCGAGAGCAGCGAACAGCCCACGTTGGACTTTATCGCACCGGACGAAGCGACGTTTAACTACTGGACGGATGGGATCAACGCGTTGCTCGGCCAACCGATGACGAGCAAACAGCAGGAGGAAGACTTTGAAACGTTACTTTCGATGGAAATTAAGCTCCGGCTGCTCGACACGGAGGGGGTGGACATTTCGAAGGATCCACCGACGATCCCACCCGAGCCGGAAAATTACGACTTTTGCTTCGACAGCTAAGCGCGCGCGCGAATGGCGCACGTAGATACGGATTAAAATTTAAACCAAAGTTTTTGTGACTCAGCAACAAAACTGCACTGCAATCTTCAGGCTCTAGTAATTGTAGTAGTTTGGAAAATTATTCATTATTTGCTTTTAAATTCTTCTCGCATTCATATCTTCTCGCGTTGTAAGGAATCTTTTGCTAGCAAATGGAAGATGGTTCGAGCAAAAACGTTAGTCTTAGTGTAAAACGATATCATAGTTTAAAGAAAGCCAAATATTCCATTCAACTAATATTTTTTACCGGTAATCGTTTCCAACTGCATCTACTCTAAACATACATCTCTCAATATATTTACGTGCAAGCGTGCTATTTTATTAGTTTTCCCCTTTTGTTTTGGTGGCATTTAGGCTGACAATACATACAACCAAACATTCAACGCGTATAGTATGAGGACAGGTGTATCGGATAGCGTAAGACGATGGAGTGTAATAAGCAAAATAGCCAAAATTATGTAGACTTAATTCCATTCAACTAATATTTTTTACCGGTAATCGTTTCCAACTGCATCTACTCTAAACATACATCTCTCGATATATTTACGTGCAAATGTGCTATTTTATTAGTTTTCCCCTTTTGTTTTGGTGGCATTTAGGCTGACAATACATACAACCAAACATTCAACGCGTATAGTATGAGGACAGGTGTATCGGATAGCGTAAGACGATGGAGTGTAATAAGCAAAATAGCCAAAATTATGTAGACTTATCCAACAGCAAAACGAAGCAATCCATGAGAGGCGATTCAGTTTCCTCGGATACGGTAATAAAAGTATATACACTTTTTATATCAAAGTAAAATTAGCTTTTTTGTTGTATTTTTATTTTATGATTTTATCTACATCATATGGGAAATAAGTTTCCTGCAGCGACAAACTCGGAAGAACTTCGCAAGAAACTGAAGAATGTTACGGAGTTCGGAAATAAGCTTTTAAAAGGCAGGACAGTACATCGAGCTATGGACAAATTTACGTTTGATTAAGAGACCCGGTCAAGACTAAGACATCAGAGAGCAAGGACAACCAACTGCTGACAAGAGATTAACCATTTGGCAAATCTTGGGAAAGATAGCAAACTGCTGGCATATCGAATAAGCTTACCATACTTGATAGAATGTAAATTACCAACCTTACATGGTTGGTATTACCAGACTCCAGCGTCAGAGATGCTGGATTGTAGTGTTGGGCAAAATGAAGCAAACACCGGAGTCGGATCGATCCGACTCCAGGAGTTGCCGGATCAACTCCGGATCGACTCCGGATCGGAGTCTGGATTGGACTCCGGATTGAATCCATTTCGGATGTATGCA
Organism: Anopheles maculatus; assembly: GCA_002091835.1. NCBI lineage: Eukaryota > Metazoa > Arthropoda > Insecta > Diptera > Culicidae > Anopheles > Anopheles maculatus. Next base: position 38,414 of record KZ061673.1, on the reverse strand, counting down.
GTGTGTTGACCGGGCTCCGGATTCAATCGGAGTACTCCGGAGCTCCGGGATGCTCCGGATTCAATCGGAGTACTCCGGAGCTCCGGGATGCTCCGAATTCAATCGAAGTACTCCGGAGCTCCGGAGTCGAATACGGAATATTATCGGATTCGGAGTCGGTTTTCAACATGTGGATTCGGAGTGGATTCGTGAATCCACTCCGGAGTTCCCATCACTACTGGATTGTTTGTCTTCTCTGGAAACTTTGAGTCAATCCTGATGATACTGACAAACTTTGATGTCATCAGTGGCTTTAGACTCCCTTAATTTAAAGCACCTCACCAAAACCCCGCTAGTCGATAGTTGGTTGGTCATGTCATTCCAAAGTAACACAGGAGTCGTTGTTGAATCAATGTCGATAACAACCAGAAGACCGACATAACTCTTCAGCAGACTGTGGCACTCAAGTGGATATGTAAGTAAGTCAAATTTTCTTCATAGAAACGTGTAACGTAAACGTTTATTTTGCTTTCAATAAAAATTTCAGATAAAAAAAAAACAGGTTAAACATAACGATAGGGATAAATAAAATGCACCGCGTGCGTGCGCAAGCTGTAAAAACCCGGGATTAGAACGTAAGTATTCATTCGAAAAAGTAGCTTAAAACAATTTCTTCTGCTTTTTCAGCTCGACCTGCTTCCATTTGGGCAGTTCCTCAAACTCGTGGTACGTCATGCTGAACACCGTCACAAAATCGTCGTGCGTCAGATGAATTTCCTTCCGCGTCGGATTGATGGTGGCCGGTAAGTTGGTCGGATCACCCCGCAACATGTCGAGCGGGTACTTTTGGTATCGATCGAAATCATCACTACTTCCATCGTCGCTACGGACCGACGAGCGGGGCACGGGTATGGGCGCACCGGGCATACCGACTCCGTTCGGGTATTCGATCGCTGTGCGAAGATTTTCATACAGGACGCATGTCTGCGGGTAAAATCAAAAAAAGGAAGAAAGCGTCATGATTACTATTGCTTAATCGTTACGTACCGAAGAAGCGATGACTCACCTCGTAATACTTCTTGTCCCAGCTGTCAAAGAATCCAACGAACGTGATCGGTTCTTCACCCTGCCGAACCGTTGCGATCGGCATGGCCGTATCTCGCTGCACCGGATGCGAGGCGATAAGTTGCTTGGCCAAATCCCAACACTGGGCACGCTCTTCGGGCAGCGTTTGCTCTCCAATCCACGCGTACACAATGTTACCAGCGTCGAGCAGAAATACACTGTCCGGCCGTAGATCGTGCTGCGTGAATCCAAAGATTTGTCTCAACGTTGGCTTTCCTTCCTCGAGCAGCTGACAGCGATACAGCCCAATCACCGAATGATCCCACGTTTGGGCCACATTCATCTGTACCGCCGGCATGATGATGTTACCGGCCGCTGTCGTTTTCTTCAGCTGCTTCAGGAACTTCTCACCAACCGAGTTGAAAAACTCGTCCGTCTCGTTACCCTCCATTACGAGATTATACTCGCCCAGCTGGGATGCGATCGATTTGGCCATTTCGCGTGAATCTCCCGTCGAGTATTGGCCACACCAGATCCAAACCTCATTATCGGGCGCCTTAAGGATGTAGCAATCTTCCGGGTAGTACAGTGTCTTGCTCGAAACCTGAACGGCTTTACAGGTGTACGACGTATTGCCGACCACCTTCAGCACGAAGCTTGTCGGGTACTTGCGGATGTTCACCACACCTCCACCCTGCTCGAGGCTTGGGTCTTGTGCGTTCAGCACAATAAGAGCACCCTTGAAGATTTGCAGAAAGTGTGGCGGTTCCATACCCTCCGTAATGCGGACCTGCACCACATTCTTTTTCAAATGATCGCAAAGATCATTCAGGAACGCTTCCCCGATGGTACGATGCTCGGGAGGAGCATTCAAACCACACCACAGGTAAACCACATTGCGGATAGAGTTTGGCAGCGAACCATTCGCATTCTCCGTACTGCAAGCGACCTCATAGTGCACGGCGTAACAATTACCCGAGTAGAACGTTTTGGCGTACTTGTTCGGAATCTCTTTCACCTCATCGATACCGATCTGGTACACGGTCATGTCACCGGACCCATCATCCATCAGCTGTATCTTGGCCGCCATCCGGGGACGCTGTATTAGCGTCAGTGCGTCAAACTTTTCCGACAATCCTTTCACCGTGTTCCCGTTAATGTCCGCGCTAACCCAGGCAGGAAACAGACTAACGAACTCGGCCGGTTCCAGCCCATCGATTACGCGTGCTACAGGTGTGCTCGCTGGGTAACCCTTCTTGATCACGTAACCCCGTACATGGCGCATCGCTTCGGCGCGGTTCTGTTTGTGCGAGCTACGCCCTATCCAGATCCAGATAGCTTTCGGGAAGTAGTCCACTATGTAGATACTATCCCGACCGTACAGATCGGCCTGCTCTAGGGTTCCCGTTTTAACAAGCTCCACCCGAAACACTCCATTCACGGTGTCACATTGGTAAAGCTTCAGCAGCGTGTCGGCAACGGTCGGTGTGAGTGGCATTGGCTTTACGAAGCGCTTGGCCAGATTCAGATACCCATTCCAAACATCCTTCCGGGCGACACTCATCGACTGTTCGTACCCATCGTCGACGATGGCGAGCTCGGCAATGTTGTGAAGCTTCTGCAGCCGTTCCCCAATCCTGATGCCAAAGATCCGCTCCACCGAGCCAGTTGAGCGTCCAATCCATACAAACACAATGGTCGACGTTTGGAGGATCATAACCTGTCCACTATTGAAACACTGCCAGCTAATCGTCTTCTGCTGGATGCAGCGCTGTGAAGCTGTACCGGAGATTTGGTATAGGCGTGGTTCGGTTGGCGTTGAAGATGCATCGGTCCCGGAATGTACACTACAAAAAGGACAAACATTCGTTAATAGTTGAGCTCTGTTGGGTAATTTATCAAAACCCGCCTTACAGGATGCCATCGTCCTTGAAGTACGACAGAAAGCGTATGCCTTCGTGTCCTTGCGATTCCCGAAACTGTGTTGTTTTGTGATCGAGATGAAGATCTAGCTCAATGATCTTATACGCCGCCGATTTCGATCGTTCCGAGGTAATGTTGGTACCGAGCCAGAAGTGAATGTTGCGTTCGATGGCTGCGCCAGGTGTTTTGATTTCGCGACTCTACAATTAAGGAAAAAGGAAAAGGATTTCGATTAGTAATAGGAGGCGACGCTATACGGCCACTGTTACTACTTACGATTGTGTTCTTATCGCACGCAGTTCCGGTTAGTGAAGCGGCATACACAACGTACGTACACTCGTCGTAGAACGTCCCATACTGATCCTTCGGCAGTGTTTCTACATGATCGTTCTGGATGCGCCAGATGTGGAAGCCGATCGACCGTGGGCTTATCTTCCGGAACGCGGTATCAATTTTGATATCCTCGTACACCGGCCGCTTCTGGTCCTGTGCGGGAGATAAGGGGAAGAAAATAAGCGTTAGCGTTACTTAGCGAACAACAGTGTCGAAAGAAGATTGTAGGTCACACCGATTCATCTAGCTGACAATGCAAAAATGACTATAATTTTCGTTCGTGTAGATGCGATGCCTTTGTGGTAAACAGTAACGGTAGCCACGGTAATCTGTGGACCGCTGTAGGTAAATGTCGTCGGCAGCAAAACACCACGCGTGTTACGCTTCGTTGGAGAGGAAAATCGACATGCCTTGACTTACATATTTTCGGTTTGAGTCACCGCTTTGCGTTGTTTGGTGTTTGACAGACATCACCAAACATTACCCGACACCCGACCGACGGCAGCAAAGGGGCGAAAACAGGGGTAAGTACCATTAGAACCGCAGCGAAACCGACCAATCCATCAATTTGAAGCAATGGTGGAGTGTAACAGTACAGAAAATCTACCCCGAAAAAAACAACGCTCCCGCAGAACCAATGTACCATGCTTTGAGGTTAATGACTGAGGGTTTATGACGTTGTACTTGGGCAGTACACGCGATCGGGGTGGATTGAAACGGTGTTTGGCTGAAATTCTATACGGTCATAGCCAAAAGAATGTTCACGGGTGGATGTTGATGTTGATGGGTGGTAGTGGCTCACTCGTCCAAATGATCGTTCCATTTGAACAGCGAACAAGCTTATGGCTTTTGATGGGTACAATCACTCGCAAGGTATGTCCCCAGGTTTCACGTTGAAATGAATTGTGGGAAACTAGTTTGAGACATTTGCGTGTGGCACTAAAGGATTGTTTTTAAGATGTGCGTGCTCAGCTAGATAGATCGTGTCTATTGTTCTAGAAGGATGCATCGGAGTGTTCTGAGCTTCGAGCTTAAATGGCCTTTTTGGTTGGAGATTTTGTTGCTGGTCATTGCAATCGGAATAATAGGGTGGTGCCGGTTGCATGACCTAAATCTAGGCCTTCCTTTGTTTTGTTATTACATCAATGTTGCTCTATTGTTGTGACAACTGATCAATAAATCAGTTTTTCGATTCGATACAATGTTGTCACAATGCTAAATGGATGATTCGATAGGGTTGGTTTTCCTTTAAAATTTAAAATAAGGCGTGTAGATTAATGTGTACTATTTTCCTGGTCTCAAAACTAGGTGTTTCAGGCACAGAATCACGAGCTGTTTTAACTCAAAAAGTGCTCTATAAGAGGCTCTGCCCTCCGTATCATAGCATCCGTCTATATGAAGAAGCAGGTCTTGGACAAGATCACCTATTTCCCAATCTTTAGGCAAAGCTCCAAATCTTTAGGCAAATTATCGCTTCGTTGATAGAAAAGACCCCTAAATGCTTCTCAACAGTCATGTCAGTCATGGCAAAGGTCTCGGAACATTCGTGAATGGGTCTTCATAATTCAGTAGAATGCCCTTTTTAACCTCAACGTAGTTCATCAATAATCCATAGGCAATCTGTAGTAATTTTATTTTCATCAGGACCGGATATCGAATCCCGTCCAGATCGTCTCCCTGTACGCAGGATTGACTATCCAGCTACGGGTATTAAAAAAGTCATAGATAGCCAGTAATGGTAGGCCATGACTTCCAAAGGTTCTTGTGCCAATGAAGAAGAAAACATCATTACGGCTCATGGTACATCACATGAACTTGGTCCCACCAAACATCTAGATTCTATCTTCAGTTTAAAGGCTTTAAGGCTTGAAAGGTGTGATACATGATTTACCTTACTTTTCATCAATTTTAAAACTGAATTATGTTCTAGATGATCAATTTAATCTAATACAACCAAAATTTATTACGATGCTTTAATTTACGGATGTACGTCTTTATTCCGATATTCCATTTTTCATCTTCTTTTGATGCATTTAAATGGATAAACCATGCTTACATTCCCTCAAAACTTTTATGACGGGTTTCTTTACCATCTCCACACATAATTGATGGTTTACCATTTATTGCACCTCTTTCTCCATCCGATCTAATGCAAACTACTCCCATTTACCGAGAAAGGCGGCACACCTCACCCTAACTAACCGTCCATGTATTTTATGTAAATTGGTCAACTTTCATCATTCATCATCGACTAAAAGCTTTGTTTCGGTTTGTAGGATTAGTTTACACTCTTTTTCGCTTTGGTTTTAATTATATAGCACCTATTATTGGTACGTAACGGCTGCTAAAATAGCCCCCAAAACGAAAGGCCATATTTAAACGCACATCTTAGCGCCTGCATCTTGCATACCTAATCTTTTAGACAAACTCTCTTTTTACCTAATGGTTATGGTTTTGCCTTCTGGTGCACCGCCAGAGCATTAACGCATTCGTCTTCCTATCCGGCCCCTTTTAAACGCGTATTAATGACCTTCGTACGCGGTAATTATGCTGCATTTACACCTGCTGCCTATACCACACCAGATATTTGATGTTGACGGTTGGAGCGCCTTTACACAACAAAAGGGTAGAGAAGAAGACTGAAACTGAAGCCGTAAGCTTGGCATGTAGCATGTTCCTTTTATTTCCATTCGTAAGGGTGGGAACTTGTAACTGCGAAAACCGTTCATCCGGGCTTTAGCTGTGTGGTTTACCGAAGGGAGAAAATGATGGAAGCTGTCATTTCGCCGATGGTGACCGATCTGGTTGTACACGCACCTGTGTGCGTCATTGGTGCGTTTGAAAATGTTTGCATTTCCATCAGTCAACCGTTACTCGGACATGTATCCAGCAGTGGTGCGAAAAGAAGGGATTATGCAAAGTAGGTGCAGGCTATGCAAGAATGGGGAAAAATGCATCGCAATGCACTAGCGAGAGAGAATGAGAGGGACCGTGAAGTGTGCCGGGGAGTGTGCGATCATTGACCGTTCGAAGGTGTGCGATCTGTGTGATATTTTGCATGCTTGAGTGTGCAAAGTGCAGTCAGAGGGTTGCTGCACTCGAACTGTCCCGAACTGCATCGAACATGTCCGCCTGCTGCTAGCGAGGCGTTTAGGTGTCTGCTTCCGGATTGTGGGCCGAGCGAGCGAGTGAGCGGGGAGTGGTGTTTGACGAGCAGTTCCGTTGTTTTACAGCCGATTTCTCATCAGCGCTCGGTACGTGTGGAAAGCAATAAAAGAAGTTGTAATTTTCCGCTTCGAGAAATCGTCATGATGGGTCGTTTTCCACTTTCGATTGGAGTGATGGATTAGCGATGCATATGATATGTGCTGCCGAGTGGTGAGACCGATTTAGTGAAAAAGCGTTGGCAGTGTTTAGTATAATATGTTTTTTAAAGGTTAAGTATGGTATTTTTGGTAAAAGTGTTAATCACTGTTTTGTATAATGATGATGATTTTTAATTCGAGAAATTATTATTTTTTTTTCATCGTTTATTTATAGATTATAAAGATTATAGATATTCATTCGCCTCTTAATTCGAGAAATTAGTTTAAAAGATTTTGGAAGATAATTGACTAAATAATTGAGCTTATTAAAAAACATTAAATTCGGTGTGTTGGTGCTCATTGTTTATATTCATTTATCACATACAACGATCGATAGGTGTTAGTGTAAGACTCACATATTACTCTCAATTTCTCTTCTTCTTTCTTGACCTAACGACCTCTTAGGTCATGCCTGCCATTTTTGGCTTACTAGACTTACTGTTACCGCATAGTTGTATAGTCAGTCCTCACTATGCGGGAACGGCCCAGATGAGACTTGAACGCCAGTCCTGCCGTGTGAAGACCGGCGCCGCTGTCGCATCTACCACCGAGCCGCCCCTCCTCTCAATTTCTGTACATTAATTTTTGGGTAAGAAAAATAAAATTTAATCTTTGGCCTTTAAGTACAGACAACATTCCATAGGATTATACAGTGAGCCAAACGAAAATTCGGACACCTTCAATTTGAGCAATTGCCTAGCTTTGCGATCGATGTTTGCGTAAGGAAAACAAATAAAAATCATTTTTTCTTATCAGTTCTTCTTTGGACACCTTCCTACAAATCAAGTGCAAAAAAAAACGACAAAAAAGGCAACCTGCGGCACCCTGTTCAAGTGCTTAGGATGCTAGTTTTAACACTTGCTATAGTGTTATGGTCGATGTAGTCGATTCTTGGTCGCCGTGATAAATGTGTGGATGCACAGATCTTCTAAATTTCCACATTTTTACTTAAGAATGCGTTATACAACATTACTAGAGAGAAATATCATTACATTTCACCATCAGCGCGGAAAAAGTATTCAGGAAGTCAGTAATTTCACATATACCAGCAAATCCACTATTCAAGACATTGTTAAAAAATATTAAACTACGAAAAAAAATTCATCTCAGAGCGAAATTTAGGCAAGTGTCCGGATTTCCGTTTGGTTCACTGTATGTTGAGTTGGAGGATCTGTTGTCAAAGCTATCGAGGAACTACATTGGAACTTACATTGTTCGAACGATGAGTGTTACCCCTAAGTGAAAGAGTTGATAGCAGTAAAGCATCTTTTGATGATCGGTTACGCCTCTATCGAAAAGAGTCGAGGACCCTTTACAAGAAAACGAAGACTTTGTTGTTTGGTGTTTTGTTCAGTTTAAATCTAGGATGCGATGATGATCAAAGTAACTAGCAACGGACCTCAGTAGCGATCAAAATAACTTTTTGCGCCGATCACTTTTGGAGATCCTGTAAGGGCGTCGTGGCAGTAGTGATCCTAGTTGTGTGGAATTCTGCTTGGATAAAGCGATTAAAATACGTTTAATCCATTAAGTTAGCGGGTGTGGTTATACATATTATCATTGTCGTCCAAAGTTAGTACAACCTTATACAGTTGTTCTTATCTAAATTGGGACATCTTGAAGTTTTATCGTTTAGTCAAGATCAATTCGTTACAGATCTAGATGAACGTCCAGCACTTAAACAAAAATCCAAAACACGCGAAAGAAATGCAAACCCTTGGAACTGTCATTCATTTTGTTCAACGTTTTAAAGTTGTTTTAAGAGACAATAAACATTTCATCTAATATCTGTATCAAATATCTGTACAGATTTACTTATTTTGAATCATTATTCGAATAGTTTTTTGTATCACCAATATTTACTGAAAAGCAATTCATTGTGAACATTTTCAAGGCAGTTTCATGCACGTTTGACAAGTGAAAGTGAAGTTTATTGCTATTTTGAACAAAATCTAATAAAAAATACCTAATATTGGACTCAACTTTACGTGTTCTATTATGCATTGCAGCAACTATATAATTAAATAGATACAAAAATTGAAAATCAAGTGGAAATAATTACTATAAGCATCTCAATAAATTCGACAAGTAAATGTACTTTCTTCATTCAACTAAGAAATGAACTAAAATCGGAGCACACGGTTTAACAGGTTTATGCAGCTGTTAATGATAAAAATGACCTGCTATCATTTGCACACGCAAATCAACATGATTACCAACGTGTCCGCCATGTTCAACATGGATTCTGTCAAAATACAACCCTCAACCGAGCAGCAGGTGTACGTATATTGCTGATAAATGTATTTCTTGTCCGTTTTTTACTTTCTCCACAATCAGTTCACTCCACTTGTCACTGTGTACGAAACATCTCGAACGAGCTGCATCCAAACGCAAAACTTGTCAACCGGCACCGCATCGTGTGTGTTTGTACATTAATTCACTCTCCGCGGGTAAACATTATAACCCTGCGATGCACGCATAATACGTTTATTTCATTGCGAACGCCTCAAACGAACCTCTTCGAAACGGATCATC
>KZ061673.1:1660-22658 GCA_002091835.1 Anopheles maculatus | reverse complement strand
TCTCTCTCTCTCTCACGCGCGCGCGTGCTCATGATCTCTGCAAAAGTTTCCTTTGGCTGAGTTATTTTAAATCCCATGGCTTTACTACGGTGACCACGGAAATGTTCTTCGGTACGTTAAGTTCGGGGAAACGAAGTGAACGAGATCGGCGATTCGGTAGTGCAGATTTCCGGAAAGCTAGCCGGACATACAAACTAGCCGTATCCGTTTTTCGGATAAGCGTCAGATTTGTGCTGCCAGCCCCACTGGAGACCTCCGATCGTAAAGATTGTATCCCTCGGAAGTTGTGGAGGCATTCCCTGCGGGAAGGGTTTGTATGCAAAACAGAAAGAAGGGAAAGCAAAAGCTTCCTTTGATGTAGCCCGCGATAAGGGAGACAAATGCAGCGATAAGGGGTTTATTATGATAATGACAGGGGGAGACGTTCTTTAAACGCTTCAATCATCGAGCTTAGGGTTGGCTTGCCTAGGGTGGGGATTCCCCAGTGGGGATGATTAATTTGCTTTGTATCTTCAATTGTTACAGTTAATGCGAAAAGTGTTTTATTCTTCGTTTGATTAGAGTCTTTTACCAAGCATAGTTGAAGCTGTGGCATAGTCTCGTGCTGAGTATCCGGATATAAAGTAAAAATAAGACTTAGAAGCTATTACTAAGGTAGTCATTGCCAAAGACCTTGTGAGTTATTACGCCAAAAATAGGGAAGGTAGACAAACTTTCAAGACGCGCTTCAATTGTTTTAGAATAACGTTATCAGAATATAAAACTCTAACGAGTTTGAATTGAAGTATTAAACCAATTAGTGGAATCAAGGGTGAAATAATTGTATAATGTGTTGCAAAATATCCCTACATGATACGATTTAAATCAAGTCAAAAAGTCAATAGGTCGTTGTACACGATACGATTCTTTGATGGTGAATCTTACCAATACCATCACAAAATAAAATCGCTTGCTCTGTTAAAAAGAATCGCGTGCATTATTGCGTTTACACGGCACGAATTGTTTCATGAATTTTTTGATATCATCTTTGCTTTTCTGGTACCTGAAGAAAGACATCAGTACTTTCCGCTCAAAGAAAAAAGAGAAGTAGGCCTTGAAAATGTTAAAGATTCACACAAAAGATTCGTGTTGTCCGCCAAAATCGGATAATCTTTTATGCTCGAAAAGATTCGCCAAAACTACTCGAATGCACCAATACAATGAAACAAAGGTTCGCTGTCAGTGAAGATTCGCGTTAGAATCGTATCGTGTACATCGACCTAATCGCTTGGGAGAATTTTTGATACTCCATGCAAGTCGCAAAAAAGATTTTGCTGCATATTTGAATGTGACACAAAAAGCTATTTCTGGTGGGATTCATGTTGGGATTCATCCAAAAACGTTTGAAAGTGGACGATACTGGATGCATAAGTAGATGATACTACAGCACTTCTTCTTCTTCTCTTCTTTGCTGGCCTGCTCCTACGGAACACGTCTAATAGACAGGGCCTCAGGTCAGACTCCACTTGATCCAGCCAGCGTGCTCGCTGTGCTCCTCTGCGCCTCGTGCCGAACGGGTCGCTGACGAGCACCCGTCACCCGTATGCTATAGATACTACAGCACAAGAAGAAGACTTACGCTCATCCCTTTGTCGCTGGTGACAAACAGTAGATCTTTTATGGTTATTATGATCCTAAACGTTAATAAACATTCATCAAATCTGGCGAGCAAACTCAACCGACACTGAAGCAAAATATTTATTCGCAAAAATGTTATGCTCAGCGTTTGGTGGGACCTGAGCTGTGTTATATATCATGAACTGCGTCCAAATCCGTCCAATGGGTAGAATGCGTTTTTGGTTCAAATGACAATATTTTTTGTACGAATTTCATAAACTAGTTGTAGTATCGGATGGACAAAAAACTTTGAACAATAATTACATAACTATTTAATAATTAATAATATAATTAATCACATTTTGGAGGAATAAATCGCGGGAAATTTGATTTTAGGTCTCAATAGCAACACACAGTGAAGTATTGTACATCCAATAATCAATCATTTCGTGCAGAATCGGTTTCTAAACGTATCTAGAGCAACTTCAAATTAATCTCCTAATAGATCCCTTAAACGTCACGCTCACAGAAACTGCTTGATTCGGAACACACGACCATCAAGCTTAAGACACGATCGTTCCTTTCTCTTTGGTAGGAACAAAACCAACCAGTTGCAAATACGCACACGGGAAACGTTCACGTGCTTAAGGTACGGGATCTCCACTTAACTCCCCAGACTCTCTCCACTGCTCCTCCTCTACACACATCCTTTTGATGGCTTTTCTCGCACGTCGGAGGGATTTTAATCTTCCATCCCCGAGCTGTTGGTCGAAATTGATTGAGTAATGAACCGTAAATAATTCGATTTGATCGTTTCGGTTCGGTACCTTTTCGGTGTGACGTTTGCGTTGCGTTTCTTGCTTCTTTTTTTTTGCCTCTCGCGGGTAGAGCTATTTACCATCGTCCATTCTTCATTCTACGGTTCGTGAGCTCGTGAGGTTGAATTGTACGGGTTCGGTTTGATCGAGCATTAAGGGAAAGAAATGATAGTTTAATCGCGCATCGGCACAGAATGCTCTACTCACGCACAAACAATTGAAGGGAAGGAAAAGTGGCTTTAGTGTTCCTCCTCTCCCCATCTTATTCCTCCAACACCTCCCGTAGGTGAGGGAAAATCGTCGCGATCCAGAAGCGCCACACAACGAAGCGCACTCACAAAGCGGACAAGAAAAGCGGACAGAAAGCAAGTACAATAGCCGACCTAAAGTCGATCATTCTTTTACCAGTTCATTGAACCGGTAAATTACACGACACGAGCGCGTCGGAGGAAGAAATGTGAACAGTGGAAAACACTCTGGAGAATGCATTTGCCGCTTCCTCGGTCGTGTGCTCGTGTGCCGTTGCGTGTCACTCGGGTGTCGTTTGTTTGTGCACGCCTTGTCGAGTGAACCTTTACGGGGAACGTGTCCCGTTTTCTGTTTGATAGAAGCAAATTTACGGACAATAAAATGAGCAGAAAAGAACCATAAGATAATTCATCCCCAATCGGTCGTTTGGTCCCGCCGTGTTTCGTATTTGTTTAAGGGCGGCTGTAGCGCCTAAGCAAAAGGGAACAACTACAAAAGAAATTACGATTGGCAATGTGTAGCGAATGCGACAAAAGGGAAGCAAATTTAGTTTTTCTCTTACAATGGGCAGCATATTGAAGGCACAATTTACTTTAGCACTTTCTTGTGATGATCGGTTTTGCTGGTGCCATAGAAGCGGAATAGGAAAAAGGGGGACACACACACGCTGGAATATAAAATGAGTTGTGCGCATGTGTTTGAATAGGAAAATAGCGAGATAATTGTAATGATTGAAAAACTAAATAGCGACAATGTTGCGGCAAAACATGGAGGTGTGGCAGAAACATGTTTTACTTAAGAGGAGAACTAATCATTCATTAATAACTCGCTGGCTGTACACACAAAGTGTTGTAATGTTGAAGTTTTTGTTGATAAAATGATTGAAGTAGAGTTTTGCATAACATAATGAGGGTTTATGTAGATTGTAGGCTCGTCGCGATCCAGAAGCGCCACACAACGAAGCGCACTCACAAAGCGGACAAGAAAAGCGGACAGAAAGCAAGTACAATAGCCGACCTAAAGTCGATCATTCTTTTACCAGTTCATTGAACCGGTAAATTACACGACACGAGCGCGTCGGAGGAAGAAATGTGAACAGTGGAAAACACTCTGGAGAATGCATTTGCCGCTTCCTCGGTCGTGTGCTCGTGTGCCGTTGCGTGTCACTCGGGTGTCGTTTGTTTGTGCACGCCTTGTCGAGTGAACCTTTACGGGGAACGTGTCCCGTTTTCTGTTTGATAGAAGCAAATTTACGGACAATAAAATGAGCAGAAAAGAACCATAAGATAATTCATCCCCAATCGGTCGTTTGGTCCCGCCGTGTTTCGTATTTGTTTAAGGGCGGCTGTAGCGCCTAAGCAAAAGGGAACAACTACAAAAGAAATTACGATTGGCAATGTGTAGCGAATGCGACAAAAGGGAAGCAAATTTAGTTTTTCTCTTACAATGGGCAGCATATTGAAGGCACAATTTACTTTAGCACTTTCTTGTGATGATCGGTTTTGCTGGTGCCATAGAAGCGGAATAGGAAAAAGGGGGACACACACACGCTGGAATAGAAAATGAGTTGTGCGCATGTGTTTGAATAGGAAAAGAGCGAGATAATTGTAATGATTGAAAAACTAAATAGCGACAATGTTGCGGCAAAACATGGAGGTGTGGCAGAAACATGTTTTACTTAAGAGGAGAACTAATCATTCATTAATAACTCGCTGGCTGTACACACAAAGTGTTGTAATGTTGAAGTTTTTGTTGATAAAATGATTGAAGTAGAGTTTTGCATAACATAATGAGGGTTTATGTAGATTGTAGGCCATTTCTGGATAGTCTATTGGCATAATGGTAAATATCCAGGAGGTTTACAAAGGAAAGACCAGCATCAAATCCCATCCAAAATCCATGTTCGTTTGGTAAATTCTTCTCAGTATCTTTCTTTTCATCAGAGAAATGAGAAATGTACTATCTATTTTACAGCGCTAGAAGAATCTGTCTATTATCCAAGTTTATATGTTAAGCGTTAGAAGGATTGGCTAGATATTCAGCAGTCTAAGGTCCTCTATTTTGATAAGCTCTGTAGCAGTTTCGTTGACCAAAGAAATCATTAGGTTCCTGATTAATTTTTACCTCTAAACCACTGCTGGTCTCCAAACCAAGGTGAAGAAGAGATATACCATAGTGACGGAGTCTTCTTCTTCTTTCTTGGCCTAACGACCTCTCCTGCCTGCCGTCACTATGGGAGAACGGCCCAGATAATACTTGAACCCCGGTCCTGCCGAGTGAAGACCGGCGCCGCTGTCGAATCTACCACCGGGCCGCCCTGTAGTGACGGAGTACAAACCCCTAATAATATCTGATTTTGTTTGTGAACAATATTTTGTCGGGCTATCATCGATCGAAAAGATTCCCAACTGACCTTAACTGGGCGACCTATAGGGTTGTTTGGGCCATCAGAGGACTTTATTCGAACATTCTGTAACGGTATTGGAGTAACAATTGGTTGAGGCCCAAGAGTCGTATTTACGGTCCCAGCTGACTGTCAAAGAATCGTCCGAGAAGAGGAGACTAAAATAACTCTTCTTGAACGTAAGACTGGGCCAAATTTGTCTTTTTGATGCACTGGCCTTTTTAATGCATACGCTATAACACTTCAAAATTAAATTCTTCCAGGAAATTAAATTCTAAGTTTGTTGTTACCTTTATACAATAGTTTTATAAAGCTTTTTTACATTTAAATGCGTTAAAAATTCAAATGCTTTATGTCAAGTTCACTACAGACTATATTTTAAAAAGGCGATAGCTTACTGTCAAGGAGATCTGTTTAGTAAATGTTGGAATATATCCATTGATAACTGCATAAGAAACAGATCTCATCTGTGCAATATACTATAGGCATAACCACTGCACAGAAGACTTCCAAACCATTCCATCTCTTCAGAGTTTCCCGCTTAACCAGCCGACAGTTCTCAAAACACATCAAACTGTACCGCTCGAATTTAATTATTAACATTAGTCACGGTGTTGCAAACACAGCCTATTTTGGGTATATTTTTGTTTTTCGGCAGGAGCACACCAACCAGAAAACGCCAACAGTAGCTATTAACGCTGCCCAGCGCTGTTGTACCACTCCAATTATCGTATGACGAATCGTGTGAACGCGTTCTTCGACAGGTTGGTAATAGAGGAGGACACCCCGTCGCGTTGGACCAGAGTTTAATGGCGATTCCGAGAACGGAATGGGCTAGAAATTTGTAGTCGTCCCAGCTGTTTCAACTGTTTCGCCTATTTTCTCGTTTCATCTCGCTCAAAGTTTTAAATCATGCAAACCAAAACAAGCGAGCAAACCCCTTTTTTCTCTCTCACGATTTTTCACGCGATGTTGCTTGTTGCTGCCAAAAGAAACGGAATGTGTACACGAATTCGATTTGGGATGAATTCTGGTGCCTGTCAACAACCACGCGTATGATCGTGTGTTCGGTTCAAGCGTATAATCTACACGATTTTCGGTGACGGTGTGTGTTCGTTAGCCGTACGGGTATGTCACACATTCCAACTCCAGCCATGGGGGTTTGGCTTTTATTATGGTTAAGCGGCACCGGCTTTGACCTTTCCGTTTCGTCGATGCAGTTTTCCCAGCGAGTACTCCACCTTCAACCAACTGAGGTGAGGAGAACCCACAACAGCACGAACTACCCTCCCATAGTGTACGCTGCCGGTTGGTATGTGACTGCAAACGATAAACATAAGCACCCTTCACAGAGCTCGTGGAGCTTTTCTTCCAACCCCAGGTCCGTGGTTTCGTGAGATTGTTTCCCCTGTTTGTGGGTTTGTGCTTGCCCAACTCAAGTCAAGACTGGGAGAAAAGCGTCTGCCTTTGGATGGGCTTCGATCATTTTTGCGCAACTGCTTCGATCTTCGAGGTTGTGCCCGGCTAATGATCGGCAGATTATGGGGTAGGGAATAAAAAGGGCGAAAGAAGACAAAAAAAAACGGTGGTACGATCGTGCTTTTCCGCAAGGTTTGGCATTATTGCATTACATTTGGCATTCAGACAAATTGAAGAAGAGATCAAATCTAGCCTTCCAATAGTGGCTTGTGCTGAGGTTAAGCTGTCACTGAATGATCAGGCGAAGAGTTTTGAAGATCGTACGTAACTATAGCGATCCCAAAAGAATTTTCTGTTACACAGTGTAACAGTCTCCGATGGACATGAATCATTCATTCGTTACGATCATCCGCTCTTTCATCTTTTGTTGTCACCCACCCTCAAATGGTACGAAAAACTGAGCTCAACCCCTATGATCATTATTATGACGGGTTGTTTCCCCCGTTTCGGCGGTTGGGCGCTTTTGGCTGGCGGTCTGGGAGTAACATTTTTGGTTCCCATCACACAACCACCGTGCCCGTTTTACCTACCGATGGGCTATATTTCCCCACGATGAGCACAATAAGCCGTGTGGGGGATTCTGATTCTGTTTCGTTGTAGTGCTCTTCCTCTGCTTCCTCTATCGTCAACGAATTGTCTCTGTGGTGTGGAAAGCTTTCAGTTTTTTCAGTATGCTGTTCTCGGCACTCGGAGACTTCACATGGTTGGCAAAATGAAAGTAACCGGGTGGAAGTAGAACGATGTCACCGGAAGTTTGTGCTGTAAAGTGCGATAGTGGTCGCTCGGGGCTAGGGGGCTTTAGGGTGGTGATGAATAGGCGTCTAAATAATGGTAATTTATGGTTCAGCTGGCGCGACTGAGTCTGCTGGTTTGTGCTTTGTGTGTAGACCGTTTTCTCGACGGGTTAAACATTCATAATAAGCTGTTGGAAACTAAACAAAATGTGAAGCACAACAGCTGATCGTTAGTGCAAATGTTTGTGCGTCAAATGTGAGTAAGCTGTTTAACACAATTGAGAATTGCTTTTGAGCAACTTATTGAATATTTTAAAGCTCAAATATCAACTAGCGCTCTATTAGTTTCTGGTACAGAACTATGACAGGGAGCTGTGTTTAAATATAGGACATGTCTAGTTGGGATTCCCGCATATACGACTACGACTCTAGATGAGCTAGGAACTTGAAAACATTGAAGACATCATGAACTTCAAGTCTAGAGTATGGACCTGTAGGACCAACTATTCAAGCTCGGAGTTGAAAATGATCAAGATTCCAGGGTTCATCAATTCTCATTCATGCAGAAGTCGTACTTGGTGGGACCTCCAGTAAGTTATGTATTATGAGCTACTAAACTTATATTTCATATATTTTATAAGGAATTGCTACGAATAAAAGTCCTCGAAACAACAACTTTTACTTAGAATGACAGTAATTGCTTAAGTAACTTAGTATACTTATATATCATCTACAGTACTTACCTGAAATGTTGAGTTGTTTAGCATTTTCGATTCCGGATACATCGAAGGTTTTTTTTTCACTTTATTATTCACTGTTTCCACTAGATCTTAATCCGCATTCATCCGCATAGTCACAGCGTCACTTCGCTGATAGTTTTCTCTTGATCGACAATTCACAATTTCCACTGCTAGATTTGTGTTTCCGGGCTAAAACTTAATCACTTATCGAGCAACAAAAAAAAAAAACCACACACATCCACACTCAAATAGCGCCAAAAACAACCTTTTCCGCTTAGCCAATCAGCATAACGATCGTTTGGCGATCGTTAATCAATGGCCAGAAATCACTGCACGTTATGACGCTCGTTTAGCCTAATCTTCCAAACTTCCCAAACAGCATACAGAGCGTCACAGACCGTCGACCGTCGGGGAGCGAATTTCACTTTCAACTAATCGCCTGCAAAACTGTCACGCACGATCCACGCCGTTCGTGGTGCAACTGGGAAACCTGGGGCTAGTACGAGCCCCAGCACGGTGCAGCGTTCTATTCGTGCGCGCGCGAGAGTGTATGTGTAGGGGATGGTTGTTGTTAACTTCAAGGCAAATTAGCCGCATTGCCTACACCCACAATCCGGACCCCTGGAAATGGGGAGTTATTGTTGGGTTACAGTCTGTCCATCATCAGGGAAGCCACCGAGGGCAGTGCTTGCAATCCAGCGGGGGGAAGTTCTTTATTTTGCCCATACCGAATGTAACTGGGCTTGGCCGACGGGTGAACCTCCCGTGATGTGGACTCGCTGGTATCGGTGGTTCGGTTCGGGGCTTAGAGATGACAACGGAATCAACGGAACAATAGGTAGATATGACCGTGGGGGATTCGGAAAAGCGCACACACATCCGACACTTCCCCCCGGGGGTTGGCCGTGGTTAATGTTGGTCTGATTATTGTGTGTTTATTGTACCGGTAAGGCTGCAGTTCACAGCAGTAGAAAAGAACGCCGGAGGAACTAAGCTTTGGGTTTCACTAGCAATAGTACACATTAATCTTCAGCGGTATCGGTTAACTGTCACAAATAAATTTAGCAAACAATTCTTTTCCTGTTGTCACTACTAACGAGTTACCCCAACAGTGGCTTAGCAACAATACACTAATGGAAATAGCTATAAAGCTAGTGAATTCATATAAAATAATAATTTTTCACTTCAATGTTTCTTCATGGAGTTTTTTTTATAAACAATTGAGAAACAAATATCACTTTTCACACAACTTGTTTTGCCATTATTGATATTTGTTTGTGTTGCTAGACAGTCGAACATGTCTTGCATATATACACTTAACACACAATTCTTCGATGAACATGGAATGGATATTTTTTTCACAATTATTTCTATTACTGTACACACTCGTTTACCACACAAACGAGCGTTCTATTCAACTGGTATCGGTAACCTTTTTCGCATGACATCACGGTACAGATCGAATCGAATTGGATCGATCATCAAATAATCGATTAACGTGTGACAAATACTTGTGTTCCTGTAACGATGTAAACGATCTGCTACTGAATGTTTAACTAAAACTGGAAAAGCAGCCTAAACTCTTATCCAAGAACTGTGGACCGAAAATCGCACGAACTGCACCAAAACCTCTTCGCACGATACTGCCGAGATCTGGCTGGGCACTAAATGCATGATAATATGATTAGCGAGGATTGAGTTCGCGAGAAACCGTTGGCTGGGTACAATGCAACGAGAAAAAAAACTGCCCTGGAATCGGGTAAATGTAGCAGAAAAAAGAGAGTATTTAGTTCTGGTTTTTTATCCCCGTGGTCGGGCAATGATCACTTCTTTTTCTCCTAAAACATTTACGCGCCTCGCTGGGTGTCCATTTGCCGATTCCTACACCAATCGGCGATGCGCTTTTTATCACTGGCATGCGTTCCCTGCGGCGGTGCGTTGTTGTGCAGTTTTCCACCCTCCACACGCTGTGCATACATTTATCACATTCCATATGCATATGTACGGTATGTGTAAGCGGGGCGCTTAAAAGCTGTCCGTCTGCGAATTGGCAGCGTGTTTACCGGACCATGGCTCCGGTGCTATTTGCGTACGCAAATATCCGCGAATGGGTTGGGAGGTTTTTTTTCCGCCGCTGGTGTGGTTCTTCATCATACCCTAGGGGTAGATTTTGATGTTTCATTTGAAGCCTCTCTTTACGTATGATCGTTTCACTGGAACTAAGGTCCGCATCATGTTGAAGAGTTTTTGTTACGACAGATATTTAGCTAACTTTTTTGTTCCAAAATTAACATGACGATAGGCGTTAATTACCGACGCTTGGAACAACGCCGATGTTTTACAAAACGCAGCGCCGAAACATTGGACTATTTTCAGCTTAAAGTTGCAAGGTCGATCAGCGAACCCCAAAAAGCAAAGGAAGTAAAATTATGTCATCGCGAGAATAGCGAGCTGCCAATCAGCGGAACATTAACAGGGGAATCACTTATTCGATTTTATTAGCGACTAGCCGGATGTGTAACACGAGCCCCGCCACACTAGTTCGTAGCAGCACGAACGTTTTGCTCCTCGGACTTACTCTTTTCGCCACATTCGAAGCGCTGGAAATCGACTATCTGCACACGATTCGCTTCCAGCACCTCGCCGACGGTATAGTTCGGATCGACCAGATACTCCTGATGAATCAGACACGTTTCATCGTCCTTATCGGCGGCCGGTTCATCCTTGCCCGGTTCACCGATACGTTCCGGCTTCATGCCCACAATGTGTTGACACACCTTTCTAGCGATCTGAGCTGGACTCAGCGCGGCTCCATCGTCGCCTTCCTGTACCGTGGAATGTGCTGATTTAAATGCCACCAAGCTGCCGTACTTTCCGATCAGTGGTACGTCGTGTGGGATCTCCTCGCTTGGTGCAGGATGAACGTAACCTAAAACAAATCAATAAAAATAATTGTTAATATGAATGTTCATTCTTTTTTCCCTTTGAATTGAATAGCTCACCTGTGAGTTGTATGCTGTCCGGTGCCTTGTAGCAAATGGCCCGGTTAAGCGAAGCATTCTCCCCAACGGTACCGATCATCAGCGCAAGATGATCGCCCAACGATTTCCCATCCTCCAGCACAATCTGCTTCAGCGCTTCACTGTTCAGGCCCACCTTTGTTAGGTTGGCGTCCGCCTCAACGTGTTCCAGATGTCGCACGCAGGCAGCAGACGCTACCTGTACAAAGCGCTGGAAGCTGGCATTTCTAGCGACGAAATCTGTCTCACAGTTTACCTCAACCATCGCGCCAAAGTTTCGCTGTACCAGCACACCGATCAATCCTTGTGCCGTGTTGCGTCCTTCGAGCTTTGTTGCCTTCGACCAGCCCATCGCTTGTGCCTGCTCCTTAAGCCACAGTTCCGCCTTCGCTAGGTCATTTTTGTGGAGCTCGAGTGCTTTCTTACAGTTGGCAAAGGTGTAGCCGGTCTTTTTGCGAAGCGTTGCAAGCGCACTCTTTTCGGCTGTTGCGTACAACCGAATGCCGGCCGTAGGGAACAGACGGGGCAAGTGTTTGAACAGCATTCTGTAAAGGATTTTGGTGCTGTGAAACGATTGGTCGGATTGAATTCAACGATAAATGTGGCATAAAGCGATGGACATATTATTGGTTTTCGGTTCTTTTACAGATTGCTAAGTATTTATTCTTGATAGTACCACAGACATTATTATCGATTCAAGGAAAAAATATAACTCAAATGAAAGATAAATCATGGACGAACCTTAATAAGGAAAACTAAATGTCACAGAAAAGCTTACAAAATACTAAAGGTTTGCTTAAACCTTTTGTTATTGCGGAATGCACGCTTAATTAGAGATTAAATCAATTGCTTTTAAGTGTGCCCGACAGCCTCATCTTCCTCTACCAGGTTATCGAACATTTCGGCCAATTCTTCCGCGTACATTAACCGCTCGTTTCGAGTCCAGTTGCTGGTGTTTGGCTGGAAGTTCATCACTTCCGTCAACAGCCGTTCGAAACCGTTCAACTCGGCTTCGATTATTCGTTCCTCTTCTTCTGTAATGGGACCTGCATCATCGTCGGCCGGATTCGGCGACAGTAGGGAAGGACTTTCTTCATCGGTTGCTCCAGTGTTCCTATTCCCCCGGTGTATATTCACATTGGACCAGATATAATTACGCATCGCTTGGATCAATTCATCCACACCCGTTGCTTCAACAATGCCGGCCACCTCTTCTTCCGCATCTTCTGCGGTCGGTTCGAGCTCTATCACATCCAGCACGGTACACTGACTCTTGGCCTCACCGTACGTAATACCATCGGCACTGCTTTCCTCCAGCGTAGAGCAGAGCAGTATTCCGAACTCAATCTCGTTCTCCTGCACAAAGGTGCTGTACGCCGGAAGCCGTTCCAGGAACGTACGATCCTTTGCGTCGAAGTAGATCAATATTCCTTCCGTCCGTTTCAGTATTGCATTCGAAACTGTGGCCAGCTCGGCGGAACCGTGTGCATACAGGATCACCTTGGTATCGTAATACTTGGTGTGTATTTGATACCCGTAACCGATACATTCCGGTGGCTCTGTACTGAGTTGGATTTGATCCTGACTGTTCGGGAGCTTGCGGATCCGTTCGATAACGCTTTCCGGTTTGACGGACTCATCCGTCGAGAGGACGAGCACTATCGGTTCTCCCATGCTTATTCCGCTTGCTATCAAGTGTGAGCCAAAAACGGAAATTTCAGCGCCTGTTTACATTCGGTTCCGTACCGTTAACACTGTCCGTCCACGCAATCTGAAACAGATCGGACCGGAATTAGTGAGTCTTCTAGCCATTGCACCAGGTTACGCAAATATATACACTTTTGTAAGCCAGGCTCTTGAGCACGTTGACTTGCGTCGTTTGCCGCATGAAGTTCGGCCACCGATAACAACATAGAAGTTGAACTGCGCGCGAGGGTGCTGGCTGATAACCGGTCATACTACAGCCTGAGGAAACTTCTCCTCTCAAAACACTAATCGCGACAGACGATGCTGGAACTGTATAACACTTTTTTGACTATGTTTAAGAACTCACATATATCCCTGAAACATGCACTTTTACATGGACTCTTAATCATTGTCCCTTGTGTATGTGTGCCCCTCTACAGGAGAGGTTAGTAGGCAGAGACGGAAGCGACGCCAACCTTTATAAGAGAACGGATTTCAAATCACATCTGGAACATCGGCCCATACGCAGGACTGACTATCCAAATATAAGTAAAATCAACTCAAGAAAACCAGAAATATCAGTCCGAAATCTCTCAAGGTTCTATGGCCATAAAAAGGTAGATAGAAGATTGATAGAAAGGACTTTAAAATTATTGAGCAGAGTGCAGAAACAGCGTCTAGCTTCGGTGGCTGGCAGAACTCAACTGAACTTTTATTCTAGCTCAAGATATTTACAGGTCGGGTGTATACATACAGCTTTATAGCAATACATTATAGTACACAGGGTTGAATTGATATCTCAACACTCCCCCTCAATTCAACATTTCTAATAATCCTAAGTTCATCCTTTGTTTTATGAAACTGTGTTTAGGTAATCCTTTCGTCATTATATCAGCCTGTTGTTCGGTTGATGCTATGTACTTTAAGATAATCCTTCCACTTTTTATCTTATCTCTTACAAAGAAATGTTTTACATTCACATGCTTCAACCGTCCTAAATTACGTTCATCTTCGGCTATGCGTATTGTAGATTGATTATCCTCATAGTAAGGAACTGGATCACCAATTTCATATCCTAAATCCTCAAGCAACCGTTCTAACCATGTTCCATGACATACAGCATTCGTGAGAGAAATTAATTCAGCTTCTGTAGAAGATAATGCTATGGTTGACTGTGCTTTCTTGTGAGCCAACTAACAGTTGCTCCAAAAACTTTGAATATGTATCCTGATAGCGATTTCCTGTCAATCTTATTACTAGCCCAATCTGCATCAGCAAATGCTCTTAAGGTTTCTTTTTCATTGTTTCCATCGTACGTCAATTTCAAATTCAGTGTTCCCTTAATGTATCGTAACACTCTTTTCAGATGCACCCAATGTTCTTCATTTGGACAGCTTTGGAACTGACTAAAGTAAATCGTAGCCGCGCAAAGATCTGGACGTGACGTCAATGCAACGTACATAAGACAACCTATTAATTCCCGATAAGGTTTATCGATTCGTTTGTTTTCTATGCCTTTTTCTAAATTCAACTGACATTCGATCGGAGTCGCTACAGGTTTGCATTCACTCATATGGAACCTCAATAACAAATTTCTAAGAAAATTTTCCTGATTGATGTATAGCAGTCTCTTTTCTTTGCATCGCTTTATATCCATTCCTAGGAAATTTTTAACTTCTCCGCTATCGGTCATTTTGAATCTTTCAGAAAAAATATTCTTTACGGCTTTGATCGATTCTAGATTTTCTCCAACAATGAGTAAATCATCAACATACAAAATTATGAATATTCTTTTTGTATCTTTTCCTCTTGTATACAGGCAAGGATCGTTGTCACTAGGCAAGAAATTTAAACTTTTAACAAATTCATTGAATTTTCTATTCCAAGCTCTAGAAGCCTGTTTTAGTCCGTATAAAGATTTGTTTAAACGACAGACAAGATCTCTTCCCAAATCAAAACCTTCTGGTTGTTCCATGTAAATTTCCTCGCTTATTTCGCCATTCAGAAACGCTGTACATACATCCATTTGATGGATATGCCATTTGTTGTAATTTGCTATTGCTAATACCGTTCTGATCGTGTCTAACTTCGCGACTGGGGAATAGGTATCTGAGTAATCAAAACCCTGTCGCTGAGAGAAACCTCGAGCCACTAAACGTGCTTTATATCGAAGTAGTTCATTTTCTCTTTTGATTTTGAAAACCCATTTGCATGAAATCGTTTTTCCACCTTTTGGTAATTCTACTAACGACCACGTGTCATTCGTTTTAAGTGAGTTCATTTCTTCTTGAATCGCTATTTTCCATTTATCCCAGTCAGTCCTGTTTTTAGCTTCTTTTAGAGATCGCGGTAAATCATCAACGAATGTAATTGCGCTTAATGCATAACCCACGTAATCTACATCGTAGCTTTCAAGCCATCCAGGTGGCTTCCGTTCCCGATCAGATCGACGCACCGGTGTCTCAGTTTCCACTCGTTCGCCTGATTTATCATTCGCTTCTTCTTCGTTGCACGACCGAAAACTCTCGTCTGCAATACCAGTTTCAGATGTTACAGCTGATTCGTCATTACTTTTATCATGGTCATCCTCTTCGTTGTCAGAAATGTTCTGAAAAATATCAACTGGTAATTTATTTACAGAGTTTGATGTCACCTTTGATTCTGTTGTTCTCGGATGTTCATCAAAAATGACGTCTCGTGCCACGACGATTTTTCTCAGCATCGGGTTCCATATGCGGTAGCCACAGTGACTGTAGCCGACGAAAACGCCTTTCCAAGATTTTTCGTCCAGTTTTCTGCGACACTCCTTCGGAATATGGACGTGTACCGTGGAGCCAAATACACGCAAGTTACGGACGTTAGGTTTGGCTCCTTCCCATATTTCGTACGGCGTCTTCTCGTTGTTACTCGCACTGGAAGGACTGCGATTAGTCAGATATGCTGCTGACTGTACTGCGGGTCCCCAAAACGTTTTACCGATATCACTATTATGCAGCATGGAACGAGCCTTTTCTACTAGTGTTCGATTCATTCGCTCACTCACGCCATTTTGTTCCGGCGTGTACGGTATCGTCCATTCGATTTGGATTCCTTTCACTGAACAAAAATTCAAGAAATCTTTGTCTCTATATTCTCCGCCGTTGTCGCATCGGATTCTTGATATTCTTTTACCGAACTTCGCGCTTACAATGGCTTCGTATTCTTGAAAATATTTGTTCATTTCACTTTTCCTTTCCATAAGAAAAACCATCGTGAAACGGCTCCAATCGTCGATAAAGGTTACAAAATAGTTCGCACCACTATTGTCCTCTGGGCTGATTGGACCACATACGTCAGAATGTATTAATTCGATCACACGACTTGATTGTTTTTCTTCTCGCGAATTGAAAGACTTTCGAGTTTGCTTTCCTTTGTTACAGGCTTCACACACAATATTATCATTCCCGAGGCTTCTTTTATCCGACACTTCCAAACCGCGAACCATATTGCTTGTCAATAGTTTTTCCAAATTCTTAGCACTCAGATGGCCATAACGATAATGCCATAGTTCCAGGTTTCGTGGAATCTGTCCACAAGAATAATACGCCTCATGTGTGTTCGCATCGTTGAAATTCAACCAATACAATTTCCCGCACAATTCACCTTTCACTATCTGTTTTCCACGTTTATTCAATATTTTTACGCACTCATTATCGAATACCACTTCAAATCCGGCATTTGTTATCTTCCGTATGGATAACAAATTTGTAGGAGCTTCCGGCACATACAAAACGTTCTTAAGTGTAACTGGAATTTTGTCCTTACCCACACTTTCAAACACTATATCCCCTTCATAACATGCGGTAATAAATTGGTTCTCTTTGGCGACGGAAATTTGAACATGCTTTTTCAATTCCCTCAATACACTGAACACGTTTTTATTATTCGATATGTGTTCCGAAGAGCCAGAGTCAACTACCCACGTTCCACCAGCATTCAGGGGAAACCTTTCATTGTTTAGAAAGCATGCACCACGCGTATTGTCATCATCACCAAGATAAGCGTTGGACTTCCTAGGAAACTTCTTTTTCATTTTGTTCCTTTCTGGGCACACATTCGCCTTATGTCCGTCCTTCTTACACGCGTAACATTTCACCGCTCTTTGCTGTTGAGGTTTACGCTGCCATCCTTTTGCACTGGAAAAGGCAGCTGGTTCCGATTTTGAAATGTTCACCGAATTGTTTTGCTGTTTCACTTCTTCATCCAAAAGTCGACTTTTTACGAATTCAATAGTCAAACTACTCTCCGGCATTGTTTCCAGCGCCGTAACGAGCGTAGCATAAGATGAGTTCAACGTAAGAAGGAGATGAAAGATCACATCGTCATCATCCATTCTACCACCGGTCGCCCGGTAATCGCGCACTAAACTATCAAATACCAGAAAATGCTCTCGAAGAGGACCACTTTCGTGTTTCAAAGCTAGGAGCTTTTTCTTCAAATACATTTTCGACGATAAACTTTTTCTCTCGTAAATGTTCAAAAGTGTGTCCCACATTTCCTTTGGAGTTAGTTTGTCACGCACATATTCTAATTGAGAGTCCGCAATACGAGAAATCAACAAAAGCTTGCACTTCTTATCACTCTTGCTAAGCTCTCCTCCTTCTTTTCTCTCCTTCGTAAGGCAGTCCATAAGTCCTCTTTCCTCAAGCAGAATCATCATTCGATATTTCCAGGAGGCAAAGTTAGTGCCGTCCATCATCGGCAACAACATCACTTTTTCTTCCTCCATTTTAAAACCAGTTTTCACTGCACTACCGTTAAACAAACACTTCACAATAGAAGCCGGTTTTCTATATTCGCAGTACTGATTTCTTCGGGTCTGGGCCCATAACCTATTGAGCAGAGTGCAGAAACAGCGTCTAGCTTCGGTGGCTGGCAGAACTCAACTGAACTTTTATTCTAGCTCAAGATATTTACAGGTCGGGTGTATACATACAGCTTTATAGCAATACATTATAGTACACAGGGTTGAATTGATATCTCAACAGTCATCACATGCGGGAGATACAATATACGGTGTCTAGCCTTCATATGGGAATATTAATTAATCAGACACAATAAAATAAATAGAACTATCAAATCACAATAAACAAACAAATGAAACCTTAATGGCAATGCACATCGAGAGCTTCACACGGCTATCATCCAACCCTACATACGGCCACAACTTGCAGACGAAAAGGTACCACCTTCCCGGGTGCAATCCGACTGCAATAACTGACATGATGCCGTGTTGTAAAACGTGCCTTCACGCTGGATCATCATGAGACACTCGAAAGCCAACGTACGACCTTTACCACTCGCTACCTTTCCAACCCGAAGATCAATGGTGCAGGCTTACGGATTAAAACGACAGATACGGGCCGAGTACAAAACGTTACCCCCGGATCAAGCGAAACCCGTTGCCATTCGATGCGACTGCTCGTTTCTAGGTATTGATAAAGTATTGTGGCGTGGGCGAACGGATTTCATGGATGATTTAAAAAGACAACCATCCCCAGCGTTACGGATCTTAAGACAAGCAGCTCATACCAATCCGTCCAATTAGTGGATGAAAGTGTCTGGTTTACTCCGGTGCGAGCGAGAACCAGAAATTAGGCGGGAGCGGGAGTTTGTTTTGAAGATTTTTTTTTTGAATGCCAAGCGAAGAACAACACACCCGAACAACCCCAAATTGCGAAGCGTATCCGGTGTTGCGAGTTAAATGAGATTTTGCACACACACACACAGACACACAGCGCAGTAGAACACGGTGTGAGATGGGAAAATTGAGCAACGTTCTGTTACGGCTAATCTCGTCGTCGGAAAAGTGAGAACTCACCTAGCACCACCTTAAATGCAAAATAATGGAAATCGAGATTATCCATCATGTTTAATTTATTTCATAGAACCCCTTTTTTGTGGTGGAGGAGGTTTTTTTTCTCTGTTGCTGTTGGAGAGTGCTATCCGTCGCCCAGAACTTCCCCACGAGCTGGACATTGTTATTCACTCCCACTTTCACGTGCTTCCTCGCACTAGACTGGGCGACCCATCAACCGACTCCCACAAAAATGTTCCAACGCTTGTTCGAGTTTCGGTTTCGAAGCAACACACTCTCGCCCGTAATGGAAACTCAATTTCCATCAGCTTAAGCAGGATAAGCATTTCGTGTAATAACTCCACGTCGTTTCGCAGCACGATCGCTAGAGGCGCAACTGTTCGTCCACTGCTGCACCACAAAACCGGATTGTTGGTCCTTTACGATTGCAATCGTAAAGCAGGGGAGGACTTACCAACCTATTCACCCGTGGTCATAAACCGAGCTGGACCCAACGAACCGATCTTGGCCGTGCTGAGCGAACTTCAGCTATCCGGGAATGATCGTTCGCTGGCTTTACCTCAGCAGAACTTAGGGTTAGAATGATCTGTATGGATAGGATAGGCCTAATCATAAATTGTATAGAGGTCCGCCGCGCAACCCGTTGCGCATTTGCTTTGCCGGACAGGGCCGGACAGCGTCCCGCAACATCGGAAGACAGCGAAAACAGCGACGCAAAACCTTGAAAAGTGTTTTGTACCCTCCGGAAACAAAAACCAAATGCAAAAACCTGTCCAAACCATCAATCTCCGATACACAGGCTAGGAAAACTTTACGGCCGCGAAGGTGTACGCCGTGTTCGGTGCAATCCACGCTGGGGAGACGCTGAAACGAGTTAAGAAGAAGCGTTGTTATTGTTGCTGCTATTATGCTTTGCCCTACGCTTGTCCTGGACTGGATGTCCCGTAGCACTAGTTGCTTACATGCACACAATCACACAAACTGATAGGTCGAAACATTCAGTGCGCACACAGTCGTAGAAGTTCTGCGCGAAGCGCAAATCATGCTTCTTTTTTACGGCTTATGGCACCAATGTGAAAGGTAATGATGGTTTCGTGGAACAGTGAACGATGTCAAGGGTTCTTTTAGTTTTTCTCTGTTCTCTCATTCCACGCGAATCTCCGGCCTCGCTGGCCCCAAACACATCTGGACAGTCGCACCACACATGCACCCTCAAGACCGGTTGACGTTTTATGGGTGCATTTTACTACCGGCGTGCACGCCATTAGCCGGCAATTAACCGTTCCCCAAAAAACTGCATAAAGCGTGCAAGCGTTGTGGCAAAACTTGAAAGCGAAGAAATCCATCATCCAGCTTCGAGTGACAAAAATTTACCCGCTCTCATACGCACGCATACACACATGCGTGCACACGAAATGCAGTAGACGGTACGTTCATGCAGATACTATTGTTGCGTGTCTTCCCCCTCGTACAACCATAAGGCTCCAGGAAACCTATTGCCTTCCGTCTCGCTCACTCTACCTTGCTTAGTCGCTTGATCTCGATGTGTGGAAGCAGTTTTGTGCGTCTCGTTCTTTCTGCAGCCGTCTCTGTATCTTCGGTCTCACGCAGGTTAATCGATTTTTCTCGATTGCGATCTGCAGCTACGGCCGATAAGCCGCATCTACACGGTGCATTTGTCAAGTTTGGCAACACGGCAAAGTCGCGTGATGCACCGCACTCACTACGTTACTCCGACGCACCCGCTCCCTCAAAACACGAAAGCCGATACCGGTTTTAGTTAGCTCAGGAACGTTCTAGCAAACCTCCAACCTTTTCCATCGCCGTAAATCTCTCAACCACCTTTAGAGTTAAGGGCTTTTCTGCACGGTCAGAAACGGCAACAGGGCAACTACTCCCTGATGTCCCTTGTGTACAATGACATATTACATCACTCACACATCGATCGGCTCGACCACTGCGTACGGACACGATCGGTGCGTTAGCACTGTACGGCACACACACACAGCTTCAACACACCGTCGATGATCACTTTCGTGTGCTCCATTCTCGCCAGGACAGAATCAGTCAAGAACAAGCGTTCGGTCGGAGCAGTTGTGTTCGCAGTGCAGAAACAGTAACTTTATCCTATCCCGGTTGCCTAACAAATCGTTTCATTGTTTTCTGCTAACCCGTGTGATTTGTGTTGAATTATTGGAATTTCCTGTGTGTGTGTGTCGTGTGCCGAAAAAAAGTGACAACGGACAGAGTGTTTGGAAGTGTGCCTCGGTCAAAGATTTATCAGAAGCGTAAGTTAGATTTTCGGCTAGTTCTACCGAACGCCGCGAATATGGCTATCGATATTTGTTATGCGCAGTGTGCGGTGCTGAATGTACAGTTTGCAGATCGCGCGAGCTGCGCAATTCCTGCTAGGCT
>KZ061672.1:406337-438901 GCA_002091835.1 Anopheles maculatus | reverse complement strand
TTACTTCTGGACCGATTCAACAATAGTGTTACATTGGTTATCTTCTCCGTCATCCCGCTGGAAGAATTTCGTAGCAAATCGTGTTTCTGAAATTCAACACCTTACACATGACAACTGGTGTCATGTACCTGGTTTACAAAATCCTGCAGATCACATATCTCGTGGAATAAATCCTGATCAGCTAGCATACAGTCAATCTTGGTGGCACGGACCCGAATGGTTAACTAAAACATCAGAATTTTGGCCAACACAACAACAAGCAAAGGATTGCCAAACAAACAGCGAAGTGCTAGAAGAACGTACAGTGTTAATCAACAAAACCATCAATCCAAATCCCATTTTCCTTATGTGTTCCACTTACACCAAACTGCAACAACGGACTGCCTGGATACGCAGATTTCTTTACAACATCAGACCATCGAACAAAGAGAAGAAACTGACACCGTATTTAAGCCTGCAAGAACTTCAAGAAGCAACCAACTGTCTCGTGCGTCTGGCTCAAAAGGAAATCTTTCATGCTGAATTTTCAAGCTTGCGAAAGTGCGGTCAAGTCGAATCTAACTCGCGCCTGAAATCGCTTACACCGTTCCTGAAAGATGATTTACTACATGTTGGTGGACGACTTCGTCATGCAAATGTTTCTGAAACTCGGAAACATCCTCTTATTCTACCTTCGGGACATCCGCTAACATTACTGATTGCAAACCACTATCATCATTACCTACTACACGCCGGACCGCAGCTTCTGATTTCTTCAATGAGGGAGAAATTTTGGCCTCTTCGCTCGAGGAACCTGGCACGTCGAGTAGTTCATTCCTGCCTGCGTTGTTTCCGATGCCGTCCTACACCCCTGGAACAACTCATGGCAGATCTACCTCGAGAGCGAGTTACTCCAACAATGCCTTTCTTACGAACAGGTATTGACTTATGTGGACCTATTTACTACAAACATTCCTATCGAAAAGCTCAACCAAACAAGGGGTATGTAGTATTTTTTGTCTGCATGGTTGTCAAGGCTGTACACGTCGAATTGGTAGCGGACCTGTCTACAAACGCTTTTCTAACCGCCCTTCGACGATTTGTGTCACGACGAGGACGACCACAGCTGATTCAGTGTGACAACGCCAAAAACTTTGTGGGAGCTTCACGTGAAATAGCAGAAATGGAAAAACAGTTTCATGATCAGCAGCGGCAGCAACAAATCATCAAATCGTGTGCAAACGAGGGAATCGAATTCAAGTTCATACCCCCGCGTTCCCCCAATTTTGGCGGATTGTGGGAAGCCGCGGTCACATCCTTAAAAACGCACCTCAAGCCTACCCTCGGAAATGCCATACCAACCTATGAAGAAATGCTCACCCTCCTAACTCAAATTGAAGCATGTCTAAATTCCCGACCACTTACTCCGCTATCTTCAGACCCAAATGATTTAGAAGCGCTAACCCCAGCCCACTTCTTAATTCACAGATCGCTATTAGCACTAGCAGAACCTTCTCTCGAATCGATTCCAGTAAACAGATTGGATCGCTTTCAACAAACACAAGAATTCTTACGCCGTCTGTGGAAGCGATGGTCGACAGATTACTTATCTGGCCTGCAACCCAAAACCAAATGGACTCGTAAAAAGGACAACATTACCATAGGCACCATGGTTTTGGTCAAGGAGGACAACCTGCCCCCGCTGAAATGGTGCTTAGGAAGAGTCACTGACATCGTAAAGGGTGCAGACGGAAATATTCGTGTAGTGTTAGTTAAAACGAAAGATGGGGATTACAAACGGTCAATTTCGAAAATATGCGTCCTTCCTAATAATGAGCTGACTACGGATAAGTGTTGAATTACAGCGGGTAATTCAACGGGGGGGGGGATGTTGCGGTCTAGAACAAAAGAGAGTTCTAGAACAAGAGAGAGTGCAAGAGAGAAAGACGAACATCCTAAAAGCGGAGGTATAGATTAAGCATGAGAGCGAGAGCACGGTCAGTCGCTCATGCAGATTCAAACAGAACGGAACACGGAAACGCTTATACGCTGACATCAAACTGGAAATAAAGACATATTCTTACACAATGTTCATTCGCTCAACCATTGGTTGCGGTTTTTTGTAAATGCTTGACAAGGCACATTCAATCTGATTCTTTAGTTCTATTTCTTGGGCTCAAAATGGCCTCCAACAGCGCCCAAAGAATCTCCAAAACTTCAATCTCGTGGTGAGGGAGTCAACAGAATTAATTTTTGTTATACATGCAGCACGCTTGCATAAAACTGCAGACTGTTAAGGTTCGCAAATATTTATCCCACCTTATATGTCTGATTCGCCGACGGCAAACAGTGTATCATAAAACCGCTTAGTCGCATCATGCTGTTTGCATCAGTAGTAGTGCTCCTTTTTCCGTTGTGTTTTCACCAAAACTACGATAAAGTGCGCACGGCAGAAAACCATTAAGCCGTTCTTGGGAAAATGTAACGACAAGTAGCGCATTACACGAGTTTGCTGATCTTTTTGGCGTGCTCGACGACCTTTGTTCCGGAAAGCAGCATCCATTCTTAAACCCCGGAGAACTTGTAGCAGCAAGACTTGCTTGTACCACGGAAAACTACCGAAAGAGATGCACATGCATTGATTCGTGTTCCATCAGTTGGAGAGCATGCATACATATAGTAGCTGGCAAGAGAATTCCCTAAAATTTCCGAAACTCCGAGGAGTCAAACGAAATATTGCAATTTTTCTTGCCAAGAGCCTTTTTCCCTGCTTTCTTCAATATATTTTTTCGCGACAAAAGCTTGCTCCATCGTACGGATAGCGAACTAAGCCACGGTTCAGCCCAAAAACCCGCTGATAGATCCATTTTCCTACATGCTTTTGTGTTCAAGTGCGTAAACGCCTAAAAAAAAACCAGCCCGAAACAGCAAAGAAAATAGCAACAAAACAACCCTTGTGCCAAAGCGCAAACATACCTTTCGCGTGTCGTCAAGCAGTATTGGTGGGCTGGAATAATTTTCTCCGTCGGGTTTTTTGCGTTCCGTGCCGCTGCCCGTACGTTAAATCTCTTGTGGCGCTATTTTTACTTCAACGCCTTTTCGTGTCTTGCGTCGGTTGTAGGTTCATTGGTAGCCCGGTACTTTCACGGAGCACCATATATAGCGGTGGCAGCAACAACAAAAAATCCCGCCCATAGGAAAAACCGCACCGAAGAGAGTACAAGCAATATTTATGTCTAAATTTACATTTATTTTTCGGTTGTAGGTTCATTGGTAGCCCGGTACTTTCACGGAGCACCATATATAGCGGTGGCAGCAACAACAAAAAATCCCGCCCATAGGAAAAGCAGTGGAGAAGAGAGTACAAGCAATATTTATGTCTAAATTTACATTTATTTTAATAAAATCATTTCTTGTTATTAAAATTTATTGGCATCGCACGAACGGTGGAACCACGAACCACGAACCGAAAAAAGGAAACGCAAGCGAAGTACACCGAAAATGCCGACGGCTCGTCGTGGAAAAGCGTGAAGCGACATACTGGAACATGCGTCTTCTTGAAGGAACCGATTTTCTTTTCCTTTTGCTATAGTGTGAAAGAAAATCTTACTACTTTCGGCGCTTTTTTGCTGGCATGTGCTGTTCTGAGCGGCATGCCGACGGTACTACGAGCAACACCGACAGTGTTCCGAACTTTCACCGGGGGTTAATAAATTTCCATTTACCTGCCAAGGCACACTCGTCCCGTTAGTGTATTTTTGGTTCGTCTTATTCTATTTCCCTCTCTTGAATGGAAATCACGAAAGCATGCTTTTACTACTGCGTGTAGTATGCTCTTTCGGGGATTTTATGTATGAAGTTGTCGGCCTGATGATTGTTGTATATGAACGCCGAGCCAGAGCGAAGCAATGTATAACGACAGCCTAAAATCTTAAACATGTCAACATGACTGTAGAAGAATAGTTTATTGCTGGTATCCTTCCATGGTTTTTACATGTAATGAAATTATAATTATTGTTAACAGCTAAAAGAGGCTGATAAGGGACAAAAAACATACTGAAACTCATTTGAGATATTCCAACTCTTTCAAAATTACTTTCCATTTTCTTTATCAGTACAAAAAGTATATTTTTAAAGTATAATGTTTGCTTACAAAACAAGTTCAATTGTAAGGATATCAAAGTATGCTTCATTGAACAAGTTAACATTAGCTGAGAAGAGTTGTTTAATCCTTTAAAAAGCGTGTAAATTAAATAATTTAACACCACATCAACAACAAATCTCCTACGCTACGAGCAAGATGTGAAAGTCTTACAAGCCTTTATCGGAGAAATAAAAATTTGGGAAACCCTTGGAAATAAACAAAAAACGCACAACTAAGAGAGGAAATAAAAATCTCCACCGGCGGACCCTTACGAAAATCTGTGCGCCATGTTGTGTGAGGGCACACCCCACCGAAGAGAAATAAAGTAATCAAATCAAAATGGTAATTTCGCGCGCACGCTTCACCTCTCGTAATGGGTTCTGCCAATTTCTCAATCCGAAGCCAACGACGCACCGTTCCTTAACTGGAGGCACATTTTTCCTTACCCAGGCGCACACACACACGCAGCAGCAGCGCCCTATACTGGAGAAGAAGGTGTCAAAAGCATGGCCAAACACACAAGCCGTGTACAAAGTCACACACCGTCGTGTTACTATCGACCTGTGAGCCTTCCTTCCTGCTTTGTCGTCGTCTATCGTCAAAACACTCCCTAAGGGACATGGCGACGAAGACGCACAAAAACTGCCTACGACCGAAAAGATGAAATCACATAAAACATAAATCCGTCTTAATATGATTTTACTCCTTTTTTTCTTCTCTCTCTCTCTCTCTCTCACTCTTTTTCGGGTTTTGTTGGAAAAGGAAGACGGACCCTGCCCGCCGAAAGGGAAGTTCTCGTTTTCGCACTTTTATTTCATGTCACACGCATATCATAAAGGGATCACTTCTCTGCTCCACCGACCTTCACACCAAATCAGGATCAGCGGACGAACGTTGCTGCGCGAAGGCGTCCCTACCATTGCGAAACCTATAGGTAGCGTACCAGCGCGACCAGACGGAAGTCTCCTTCATTAGAGTTGACGAAAGTTGGTGTAAATTTATGAGTGATGTGTGTGTGTATGTGTGTTAAGCCGTTTCTGAGTACCGTTGCAGACCAAGGATTTTGGGTAAGGGAGAGCACATTCCATCATCTACCATCCGCACCCCCTCTCCTATCTTCCACCCTTCGAGCCCTTTTAGTAGGATTACATTTTGCTCCACAAATCGACCAAACTGTGACGGTGGAAACTGTTTGCGTTCTCGAGCGTACGAAGATCGGCGAGTTCGCGTGCTCTTACACAGTCGTCGTCGTGTGTTGGAGAAAATTCTGTACAACGCGTAGAAACAAAACAACAACAACAAAATTAAACCGGGAAGCCCGAAGGCCGAAACCGAACTACAAAAACAAGGGAGGCGATTTCATCACCCGATAACACCGACACCGTCGATGTGGTATGAGAAACGACCGTAGTTTAAAACAAAATCGTGCCAACATTATATCCCGATTACCACCCAACCCATCTTCCAGCCGAGCAAATCAGTCCCCGCCACTAAATTTGAAACGAAAAAGGGGAATAATATCCTGCCCCGGGTTGTACGTATCGCTTCGCAATCGCGCAAGGGTTAATGTTGGTGTGCGCGTGAAATAAATATGATGTGCGAGCGCGCGGGTCCAGTTAATCCGATTGTCCTTCCTTTCTCGTTTTTTTTCCGTTCGTCCTTATTCTATTTTCTTCTTCCCTTTTGCTATAGGTATGCGTCAGCGTTTGTGGAATTGTCGTAAGTTTTATTTACAGTTTTTTTTTTTGTTGTTGGGTTGCATTCTTTACGCACTATCGCTTCGGACGTAGTTTGTTCTACTTTTTTGCTGCTGTACTGTTATAATAAAAGGATATTAGCGCTGGCACGATTGGAATGTTTGGGCAGTAAAGAACGCAGTAAAACCACCACACGCACAGAAGCAGTACACGGACAAGGCATGGTACGTTGGCGCTTTGACACTTTGGTGCCAACTTAATTAATTTACAATTCCGTCTGTGTTGTACGAGTTCCTATCAGAGATGTGAAATATACATCCCTTGAGCAGGTGTAGGCATTTGGAGAAAGTTGGGTTAGTTGGGCAAGGTGAATTAATTCTTTGATTTGACAAGACTGGATATCGAATCTTGTCTAGACCATATCTCCGTATGCAGAACTGTTCAGCTACGCGTGGACTCCAGTTAACGAAACCAAAAACTGTCAAGCCTCTGCAGATTTTTGTGAAGACTGGTACAGAATTGATACTGACCCGTAGGATTAACAAGAATTCGGGAGCATAGGGAGTTTGATAGGCTTTTCTACGAATGCTTCAAACTATGTGGATCAAAAGGTGGAGTTCGCATTGAACTGGTCGGAGTCCTGAATAATTCTTGATCAATATTAGGTCGCATATGGATAGTTCCGACTAAGTACAATGTTTTTTTTAGTCATGTCCATAGGCTCCGGACGACTGAATGTCATGATAATGGACTTCTGATCTTTGTTCCATGACCTTAAGATGCAAGTCTTCCTTTAGAGGTCTCTCTGTAAAACCCAACTTTAACATCGAGACCCGCAAAGCGTTTTAGGCTAGTAAGTAAAATACGATTTAACAATGAGATCAATCTGGGTTCAAGTCTTTGCTGAAAGGACACATTAAAAATCTGCGAGAAAATCTTAAATAGCCGTAACCCTAAAACATGTCAATACTCAAATAATTTGTAGTACATTGCGCCACAGTTAATAGCAATTTACCAGTAGTTAGCAACTAAACCAGGCCCTTCTGGATGCTAATTATTGTGATTCTAAATAAATATAATGCTAATCGTTCGCAAAAGCAATAAACGGTTGAACCAATATTTATGTTCCATAACATTACGCGTTAGTATGCGATAGACATCGTAAATTAACAAGCAAGAGTTGAAATGATCCCAAGATAAGATCCTTCACGCGTCCACGTTTCACACAGGAACACGCAACTTCAACAACGTACATACATACACAAACAATTATCGTTTCCATCGCTTGTGTCATACAACCTTACGAACAAAACGTTCTTGCAGCATGAACCACTCTCGTTCGTTAGCCGAACAACACAAATAAATCATCAACACGATTAAATACCAACGTGAAGCGGGTTATGCGTCACCTTCGAAGCCGTCCATCAGTGGAACTTTACACAGCACCAAAGGCATCCGTAGGATAAATTATGATATCGCTCTAATTAAAACATTGCCGTGACAACAGTGACCAGCCAGTCTCTCACACGATTGCTCTCAATTGGATATTTATAGTTCGGGCGCTAATTTATGATGCCGGTTGCGTTTGTTTCTAATCAACAATTACACATTTTTTCTGACAGGAGATAGAAAATATCGAAGATTCGTCCTTCTGTAGCACAAAAAATAACATGAAGGTTAATTATTTTCTATCCTAAAACCCCGCCATCTGTCATTTCGTAAAGTTTCGATTCATTATATTATCGAAACAACATCGACGGGTCCAGACACACAAGGTACCACTTTGTACCGGCTTTTCTTGGATGTTTTGTACACACCCACGGAGTATGGAGAACAAAAAAGAAAAAAACAAATATACACGATATTATTTATAGCAAAGCCACACGCAACGATCGTGCACACATCCGTCGCGAACAATCAGGCTGTGCTCGTTTAGCTTTGCAGCCAACGTTCTCCCGATACGCGACGATGGCAAATACCAATAATCCTCGATGTGACTCAATTGCCCATCCTAACGAGAAAAAAAACACAATCCACTGTTAAGGCCCTCCTCGGCAGGCTTTATACGTTGTGCGTGAGGTTTATTCCTGGTACGAGAAGTGTACCCTCACAGATAACGTTGAAGTGTGTCTCGCAAATAGCAAATAGTCTGTTCCTTCTTTACGATACAATCGATGTTTAATAGACCTCCTTCCCACGGTAGGTTTTTTTTTTGTTTGGTTCTGCAACTCACGGGGTGCAAAAGAACGCCTCAAATCGATGGGGAATGTGTTTTGGGCAATGTCTTACGAGCGCTAGTCTGACATTAAGTCGTGCTAAGCCTGGGACAACTTCATTATCACAATCACAGCTTACAGTCGCGCGCCTTTACAACAAAAAAAAAGATCTGCGTTTGCTCAGTCAAAGCCACCTATTGGTGCCTAAGAAATTAAAGGGACATCTTGTTCAATCTCCTAAATGAAATTTCTCAAAAACGTGACCATTCAATAGGATTGCAATCGAAAATGGATAATAAAAGCTGTGTGGAAAAAAATGAGCAAAAACCTGATCGACAATGTTCAATGCAACAGGAAACTGCACCACCACCAGCAGCAGTTCAAACAATTTCCCAAAAGCCGAAAACTACCAATTCCAATATATTTGTACGACACGTGCCTTCGGGGCGAAAGGACCAGAGCTACAAACGTGTCCCATACAAAGAGACTCTTTCGCAAAGGGGACACACATTCCTGCCTTTCATTGCATAAGGCCGAGGCGAACGGCGGCGGCGGCGATGATGACGACCCCTAACATCATATCCTGTTGTCCCCCTGTCTCAGTAGGGAAATAATTTTTGTCAAATAAACTTTCACCCATTCGCAACGAGATGGAGCAGCAAGGTGTACCAATAGCCAGCGCTGGAGGAAAAATAAAGTTCTAATGACAGAATTTTACGATCACCAAGGGACGCATGTGCATTCGAAACTAGGGATAGGCCAAGTTTTTTATTTATCTCCAGCCAGTATACTTCCTCCATAAGAAAATTATCACCATTTAAACCATCACTGAACGTATCCCTTTGCGGGGATAGTTTTCGCTGCAAGCTGTGGAAAGCAATATTGCTAATCCTCAACATGATGTCAAGGTCCCGCGATTTGTTGCCTTTTCTTTGCTCAGCACACCCCGTTGAGCGTGTAAAATCCCGAAATGCGGCGTTATCGGGGCTTTTCTTTGTTTGCAAAAGGACCAACCGTCCAGAGCAAATATGTCAGGGTGCGTCGTGCTGCTTTGCTTGTTTTGCCGGTCCAGGACTAATCGAATACGGGGCACATCCCACACACAGACAAACAATTATGTGTTGCTTTAGGTTGTGGGAAATCAAGCGTGGTGGTGTCGAAGGTCGGAACGAATCGATTCTTTATGGTCCTTCTGCCAGCGAGCTGATTACTAGCAGCGGGACCTGCAATACTGGAAACGAAAGGGACCTGAGTATTGTGGCGAAAGATGTGACAACTAATTTCTCCTTTTTATGGTTGATTGTAATAGGAATAGAACTAGGGACTTTCTCCATTAATCTTCATACTACACCATATGTTTGGATAAGGTCAGCGAAATAGTCAACTTGGAATATCCGGATTTTTTTAAGGACTCTTTTAGATTCTTGTAACTGTTATAAAGCATAACATTGATATCTTCTACTAGTTTAAGTAGCTAGTTAAGCACTAACAACATTTACAAGAATGAAGAATCTTAAAGCACAACCTACAAAACTCCTTCAATATTTTTAGTAAACCGAAACATATTTTGTGAAATCTGATTTAAGCTGTGATTTTTGCACAACCAGCAGTCACAATCCAGCACACAGCTCAATCGGTAACAGATGGAAAGATTGGAGAAATAAATCCTACAAAATCGATTGCAAAGCATCCACAACCCATTCGATAGTCGTCGCGGCTCTAATACATAGCCCTCTTTCGACTCTCGAGTTCATGGTTCAGGCGTCAGAAATCGATTCTAAATTGAAATTTGATTCACTTTTCCCATCCCAGACGAATCGAACCAACCACCAGCTACCGACAAGCAGCAGGAACGAGAGAAAAAAAATGGAAACGAGACAAATTTGCAGCCGTCGACAGAAAACGCATAGCTTTTGCTGGCGTTGTCATAAAATCGACACACTTACTCTTGCGTATAAAGGCACACACACACATATTTGCAACCGCAACATAATATTCCGACTTGCACTTGCTACACACATCATCCCGGACACATCAAATGGTCGTTTAGCTAGTGGAATGTGAACCGTCACACAGATGCAAAGGGTCTTTACTATCTCACGCCACATAGAAACACGCAGTGCTTCAAATTTATTCATCGCTGATTGATCATCGAAAGCTATTGCCCTCACCAAACAGGGCTTTGTTTTTGCATCGTATAGTGTATGACGTTGCATTGGGTTCCGAACTCACGTTTAGTTCTTAATTATGCTAATGTTTATTGATCGTTTCGAAAGCCCACCAAAACCATCCGGCAAACTTCAGGAGAAATTAAGCTCCTACTCCGATGCTTTGTGCTTGATCATAAATATAAAGCTTCTAGAAAGGGGAACAGTTGCATACACTCTCAACTTGATGATAAAATATTAATCTACTTCATGATTTCCACGAAAAAAAACGCAACCGATTATCATCTTCCAACAACCCCCGAACATATCACGTGAAAAACAAAAGCATAACACCAATCCTGTAGTCCCATATACCTGTACATCTATCCCAACCATTGCAATCGATCGTAGCTGCGGGGTTTGATAATATGCGCGCAGATCTTACGTACCAGCGTGAATGGTACACGCACACGCACAGCAGTAGTTCGGGGCTTGCTTTTTTTTTTACGATCGGTTGTAAATTTTAATTTTACAACCAATCTAAAAAAGTTACGTTTGCCAAAAGCAAGCGATGTAGCGTGCCCAAAAAGCGAACGAGCCCGCATCATATGCCATGACTGCTTCCAATTTCGTTCGCACAACACACAGCTAGGCACACACCACCGCCAGCAGGACCTTGCGGTTGCGTCCTTATGCTGGGGACGAAGCGCAACAAGCAACCGTTGAATTGGTTGGTTTTTTGAGGGTACGAACATATTGGTCAATTTATAACATCACTCAGCTATCGGAGAGCCTAAAAGCTACTAGCCGAGAGCTCGCAGTGGTAAATGTAATGGTGCTCGAAAAAGGAGTCTATAGTGTTTGCTTGGGCCCAGTGGATGTTGGTTAAGGTTGGGCTAAAATTCATTCTCAGAAAAGGTTAAAAGAAAATTTAGAAATAACATATTTGTGCATATTTTTGAATGGAGTATAAGCAGAATCCTGGTCACGGCACCAACAAATAAAACTACGTAATTTCGTGTTTTTGTCTATTTTATTTTATTTTTGTGGTTAGATTCTATTGTTTATTGAACTATATTATAGTAAAGAAGCATTTATTTGCGATAATTCTCTATATCGAACACAAAATCGACACTGTACGCTTCAACATAAAAAATAAAACGCTTCCATAGCCTTATCCAAAACCGCTCCAAGCGTTTATGGTACACCAATTCGTGATGCGAGTGGGTTTCTTTTTATGGCCAAACATTGGCCGGCACCCCCTCGAGGGAACACACTACACGCTGGCTGGTTGGCCAATTAAAAAAGCAGAATCGTTGAATAAAAAATCATTAGCATCCTACACAGCCGACGGGGCACCATTGGACGATCGTCATTTGGTCGGGAAGATTTATCATTACTGCTTGGTTGATGCGAAGCAAATAAACACACACACACACACACAACGTTGATTTTCAAGAAAAACGGCAATAAAATCACTCCTCATCATCCAACGATCGGGGAGTTATAAAATCATTTCGGAACATTAAACATCGAACCGGGCCCGGTGCATTCGTGTAAACAAACTCGAGAAAAAGGATCTGCAATCCACCGCACACTGTTGATGAGCGATGATTTTGATTAAGAATTTTTTGGGCTATTATTTCTTTGCAAGTTCGAGTACGTCTACCGAACAGAAAGCATATTTTAATGATCGGCTTTTACGATCGTGATGCAGATGAAACGAACATAAATTCGATTTGGAGCAGGATTCGCCGGAGACGTTCGTGTTCTGATTTTTATGATGCGACCAGTGGGATTTTTTTTTACAAGTTTCACGAGCTCACCACCACAAAATTGTCAATTAAA
The DNA here is from genome assembly GCA_002091835.1 of Anopheles maculatus. NCBI lineage: Eukaryota > Metazoa > Arthropoda > Insecta > Diptera > Culicidae > Anopheles > Anopheles maculatus. The sequence goes on along the minus strand of KZ061672.1, from coordinate 426,870 downwards.
ACTTTCATACTGTTTGCATAATTGAATGAAACAATCGCTTCAGAACGTTGATTGTCCTAATAATAACTATTGCCTTTAACGGTCCAAAAACCCTGGCGCTTACCTCTGTGATGTCGTAGATGATGCTGCCCGTTAAAGCCGATCCCGGCAACGTTCGACTGGCCGCTGCCACAGCACGGTTGCTCGTAGTAGAAATTCCACGTATTTTCGTAATCACCGGCACCGGGTCGGACCAGCTGCAGCAGCACGAACGTTACGGCCAGGATCGTACACCGCCATCCATTCCAGCTAGTTCTGGGCGTCGTCGGCTGGGCCATCGTGCAAGCGAATCGTCGGCACACTTCCCCGTACAGTAACTGGCCGCTAAACGCCACCACCTAATACAGTATCGGTAGGTTTTGGCGGAAAACCACACGGCAGGATCTTCCGACACCAGCTAACACAGCGCTTGCTAATGCGAACCGAACTCATAAACGGTAAGCTACTTTTTGTACGCTATTTTGTGACTCTTATTTGCTTTTTCAATTTATTGATGCTCATTAACGCACGCACAACACCGATCATCACCGATAGCATACGCACATGGCCGAAATGATAATCATTACTCAGCAACAGCGACAACTATTGGGAGCAAATATTGCTTCGGGCAACACTGGTAGATAATGCACACACGATATCACTACACAACAGAAGCAAATAAAACTAACGCAAACACACACACACACAAATTTTAACACAAAACAAATAAATGATCGTTGTATCGAACTGGCGATTATTATTATAATTTCATTTGCTTTTGCATCGATCGAAAACGGAAAACACCTTTGCTGCCTTGAGCAGCGCGCTAAGGCAAATGCACACTCACACTACCATCACACGCAAACTCTATAATTGAATGGAACGAAAATTGGTGTAAAGAAAATCATCCATCGGGATGAGAAAATCGACATGTGCGCGTGCTGTGTCTAACAGCACCCGGCACGAAATTTTAACCTATAAATTGTTAATTCTGTAATAAGAAAGGCCGATTGCTGCAAGTGATGTGCAAATAAGTCTTATTTGCTAGCAATCATTTCACACGTTAGGGGTTTCAACATGAAACATTCACAATGATTGGTCTATTACCGAATTAAATTATTATCCTTGCTTCTAATTTCAAACAATTTGAAATTATTTATAAAGTTCAAATATTCCTCTCCTAATTGTAAAGGCAATTGCTGCTAACAGAGACTACAATTTCCAAAAGTCCTGTAGGGGGAAAAAAGGAAAAATCATTCGTTATTGTTGAGTGTAAAAAATGGCACAAAAATACCTCCCAAAGCCGACAGAAACCCCTTTTTTAGCTCCACAAACTATAATTTATTCTCCGGTACTTCGATCTACTGACATTTGACGGCAGCAGCAGGTTCGGGATCGATGATGATAACGAGCATATGACAGGTGATGAGGGATTTATTGCACACCCGTGCCCAAACAACAATCGACTTCACAGCAAACGTCGATCGGATCGGTGCATCCTTGCACACCCTTGGAACTGGATTATTTCATTCTCTTGCTCGATGTTTTGTTTGCAATCATTTCCGGTTTCCCCTTTTTTTCTTCCTGTTTTCCCTGTCAGTCTATGCGTTACCTCCTGCTCACAATCTCCCAACAGTCTCAGGCGCAGTGCAATCAAATGCAATCATTTCATAAAATATTCCACCCCCGTTTTTTGTTTCCCTCCCCAAACCGGATTGGTACTGCAGCTATTATTTACCAGTTCACCCACTTTTACCCGGTGCCGCGAATTGATACCGAAGGAAAGCGGCACTGTCGAAGCTTTCGTTTCATCCGATCGTACCCGTTTTAGCGGAGTAATGTTGCTGAGGAAAATCATCAATTTCACCACTACCGGTGCTCCCTATTCCCTTGGCTAGAGGAGTGGAAAATATTGGCCCTCGACGATGGTTTGATAGTTTCGTAGAATTTTCATTTTAAAGAAACGCACACGCAAACCGGCAGATGCTTATTAGAATTTTACTGCGTACTGTGTGCTTGCGCGGTACGATACTAATGAAAATGTTCAGCTTCTTAACGGTGCACACACTATGGGAGAGCGAGCGTTCTAGGCAGAAGCAATCGAAGCTTTCGATTGAACTGAACGAACCTAACGCATCTTTCATTTCGTATCGTTACGGCAAAGCATCCACCTTCCGGAAGCAAATGAAAGGAACGCATTTGCATTGATCGAATGCAAATAATGCTTTTGAATGCGATTCAATAAAATTAACTTGAGAGCAGACGCGAACCATTCATTTGGTTGAATACGATTGCTAATAAATAAATATCAATCTCGTCGGCACAATCTACATCAGTGTGTAGTGCTCATCGCAGCTCACAATACACAACACAGAGGGTGTCCCACCAGATGCGTAAAAATAATCTAATTTAGTACGGCAAAATTTACACGCGCTTTTAATAAAGCAATGCGTTTTATTGAATCACAACTTACTTTACATTTCGAAGATGAAAAAAACAAAAATACAACGTCCATTCGCGCTTCCTACTTACTATCACGATAATTAATCAACCGTCTGGGGTTTGCAACCAACCAACGGATGATGATGAGTTCAACTTGAGTGGCGAGTTTAATTAAGATAGACACCAATTCTACCACACACCGCCCATCCCGTTTTGTGGACGGGCATCAATCCGGATATGCCAGGCGAAGAGTGCAAAAAGTAATTTTGAATTAAATTAAATTGCTTCCTTTACCAGTTTGCATTTTGATTACCGTTAGTAGTTAAGTCAGCTTTTTTGATCTTATTTTAATTAAACTTAACTTACTGTGCGGTTGTAGCGGCTAGCAGGGCACGAAAAATAGAAGTAGCATAAAGAAGTAACTGTTCAACTTTACTTTTAAAAAGAGTTTCTCTTTTGACTTTTAAATTGAAACACAAATGTCGATTTCTCTACTTTGTCGCCATTTGCGCACTAAAAGCAAACCTTCGTTAGAGGACATTACGAGTCGTTTGCAGCGAGGTTAGCAGTTTTGTAACACGTCTTGCACTAAACCGAGCTGCCACAACACATGTGCATGTTTAGAAAAGATCAAATTAAAGCCAAATCGGTTCCAATTGCTCGAAGCAACTTCCACCAGACTGCCAGGTTGGGCCTTGCCAATACCACCATGGAATGTATTTTGCCTACAGATACAACCAGATACGAGGGAGGTATGTCACTTTTGCGTTCGTACTATTACTATGAACTGTTTTGGATGCTAAAACCCAACGTACCGAAGAATCTCTTTCGCATCGGGAGTGCATTCCGGCAGCCTGCGGAGATCGGTGTTGTCTTGTGTAACTTCAACAATCACTACCACACCACTACCACCAGGACCAGTTGAGTTTGTTTCCCGCTCGGCACGAAGAAACACGGCAACCATTTCTTAACCAACCCTGTATGCTGAATCGATGCTGATTCAAGCGTCTCCGGAGTGTTTGAGTTCAAAAGTCTGCCTCCCCCCGCTCACTACCCATAGACAAACGGAATCTGAACAAAGCGCGACTTGCAAACGGTCGAGACACGGGACCCAAGAAAACCGGTTCCCGCCAATGGAAATGAAATCGAGAAAGGCGTATATCGAAGCGAAGTATGTACCAAACCGAATCTGACACAAGTTTGTGCAGGGCATCTGGGGAGTTCACCGCCATCGCCCGAGAGAGGTCGACGAGTGTATGTAGGAGCGGTTGAATGTTGCTGTAACGTGGTTGACCGGACCATCGCCATGCAGCTAGCACGGGGAAGACTTTGTATCGATTTAATTACGAAACAGTCAACCAGAAACTTGGGAAACCGTCCTGCGTCGTTTGCTACAATGTTGTGACCCTGTTCCCGGTGCAGACTCCCCGGGGAATTGATGTCCCGCATATTGCTTGAAGCCCTAAACCTAAACGGTGTGCTGCTCCGAGTACAATCCCGTCTACCAAATTGGGAGGAACCGATAGCTGTACCTTCCCGCAGAGGAACATCGTAATGTCTTTTGCAGTGGAACTAAACTTCGTTCCTACTGTACTCATGTTTGCTTTTATTCCTCTTTCTTAAGATGCATTCGTAAATCGACAGCTTTGTGCACGCATTGTTCCAAAACCCAATGGAGCATACACCCGAGCTGGGGAAAAACGAGTTTTTCTCCGTTCCCCAGTATCGACCCACGCGCGCACACTTTCCAAATGGAGGTCGTTAGATCAAAACGAAACCGAACCGAAGCAAAAAAGGCGTACACTTTTGTTCCAACAGACGGAGAAGAAATTCAAAGCTGTACGCTGTAAAGTTCGTCTAAAAACCCCATTTCGCGGTATGCGAAGGAATTTCCAACCGAATATCGATCGATGCTGAGTAGCAGCAGAAGTTCTAACTACCCAGTCTTAGTACCCAAATTTGGCAGACTGGAAACGGAATGTGTACCGCAACAAGCATCACCTTCGTCGGTGAGGTTTGCGCGGTGCACGGTTGTGCGGTTTTGGGCCGTCGAACTTTTGCCTGATTGCCTCGCGATGGGAAGAAGTGACAAGTTTACCATTTTACCTTGTGTGTAATGCAGAATTTCGAAGCACTGAAACATTAAACTCTGAAAAAAGGATGACGTGATGCAACATTTGTGCATGGTTGGTTAAGGTGATTGGATAGTTTTTGGGTGGTCCCAATACGATCCACTGATAGCCTCAGTTTATAAAATCAATTAAGGTAATTTTCAAACCCATTTGAAACCTTTTAACAAGATGAATGATTTATAATTTCCCATTGCATCGTCCTGACATACTGCCAGCAATGCCCAAAAATACAAACTTAAAGATCCAAACAAAAAACATCTGCTCCTAAATGATGTGCCAAGCAGATCGCTCCATTGTCAACAAGTCTCGTTAAACGTTCCTCGAACCTCCATTCGAAAGAAGCAGTTCGGGGATAGCGTACAGCGTCACAGCAATATCTCTTCTCCGAATGCTTCTGAAGTGAACCAACTCACCCGGAGATCCCACTTTAAATCAACAACTTGGGCGGTTTTAATTAAAGTTTGCCCCAAAAAACAATCACCAGCGAAGCCACGTGTCTCCTTGGAGAAAACTTTGATGTCAACCGTACACAGCAGCGCGCACAACCACGACTTTGTTTTCCACTTTTCTGTCCGTCCATATTTCTTCTCTAGCTCTCCGGGTTCTTAGAGTAGTAGCATTGCGCCATCTGGAAAGTGTAAAACCCGGCTCTCCCGTACCCAGTGGCGCAGAAAACGAGCTCGAAGAAAGGTTCCATAATCGTCATCTTTGTCAAGTCGTTGAAAGGGGGCCCAAACATTCGTGGAGATCCAACCGTGCCATTGAGTGTCTTGTTGTCCTTCATATTAATCCTCCCAAAAAACAAAAAAATCATCCAGAGTAAATGAGAGGGTTATGGCTACCGCAAGTAGACGTGCCCGTCGCGCTACGGGTACCGGTTGAAATTCTTCTATTTAGGATGCTAGAAACTCACTCTCAACTCCACGTTAAAGGGAACGAAAAAGGATACCAATTTCAGGCCAGTTGGAGCCATTCATTTTATCCACCCAGCAGCTTCCTTCTAAAGAGAAAGCTCCACAACTCAACATGTTTTCCTGAGGTCTCGTTTTTTTTTTTTTGGTCCTTATTTTAATCTTTTCCACCCTTGTAAACGTCTCCCCCTTTCACCAACCAACGACCGAAAAGATACAGCGGGCTCAATTCAAACAAACCATTCAAAATCTCTACCCCGTCACCAGTCCAGGACACTAACTAGAAGCCAGCAATACACGCGGCCCCGGGTAATGAAGAAATGAACCGGAGGAAAAAGTACCTCAAAAGGACTCAATTAGCACTCAGTTTGTCTACCGCCGCTAACACGTTCGTCCCTGGTTAGTTTTCACTGTTTTGCTGGCGAAAAACGGTCCTCCAACGGGCAGTTTTGCCAAGGAGCAAATTTCATCGAAAAACCTTCCGGTAAAAACAGTCACTGGACACAAACGGATGCTGCCTGCCTTCTGCTGCTATTGATACACACAGTAGAAAGGAAAAGGATGATGCCGGGCACACTTGAAAGCGGCAAAACACATCCCCGGTCGGTTCATTTATTTCGATCCTTCGGCAACACAAACGCGAACCGCCGTCGCCTTCTTCGGCGATCGTTCGAAACGAAGAACGCAGGGAAAAAGGACTCTTGGACCACAGGAAACAACAAACAACGCAACAACGCAAAAAAACAAATCGCCTGACAACGACTGCCTGTCCCTGGTCCCGGGGTCGGCACAGGCACAGTGTCCTCGCCTGAGTCCGGCTTGAAGAGTTCCAGGAATCATCAGGATAGGACAACCTATCAACGGCGAAGCGCAAAAAGTGGATCATCTCCCGTAGCGTACAACGAAGCGCAAAACGAAGATGATGGCCAAAGGACATTTCTCTTTGTTTCATCTTCGTGCGTCCTTGCGCCTGTTTGTGGGTGCGTGTATGTGTGTTCTTTAATTATCGCTCGTTTGTTACTCTGTCTCGGTTTTATCGTCGTCGTTTTTTGATTCTTCGCTCACTCTTCACAATGCCCCATTCGGGACCCCTTTCCACAACCAGTGTGTACACACCAGAGTCGTCGAATCGATCGCAAATATGACAAACTGCCGGGACTACCTAGAGATGCGAACGAGAGTTTTAATGAATAAAAATTACTCGCTCGCGAACGTCCACGGCTACTCCATCAAAACCGCACCGAGTCCGGTGGCTTCTGGAGTTGAAATGCCAGGACCTTAATCTTCTTTGGCGGGGAAAATGCTTCGTTCCATTTGTAAAGGATAATATGCTTCGACAAACGCATTATCTTGAGCCGGCAATCTGAGCGGCGCAATTCTTACAAAGGCGACAAAACACACGGTGCACGGATTAAAGTACCGCGGCCGCACATGAAATGGATCACTCGAGCCGAGACGAGCTGAGAGTGGCATCGATTGTCCAGGGAAATTATTTCGTAAACGGTGAAGAAAAAAAAACTACGAAGTGCTTCATCAGGATGAAGCAAGACATTGGAGAGAGGCGTCTGCGCGGAAGGTTAAAGGCACACAAACATAATTAAGATTTATTGCGCCTGGCGTTGTCTTTGAACGGCCAGTACACTTCCGTGCTTTGAGTAATGCATCCAGAAGTTGTCCCCTTTGGCGGTTTCTCTTTGTCGCTAAAGATGACAGGACACTGCGCAGGTCAACGTGGACGAACGTGGATTTATATGCAAAATGGTTGATTTTGAAAATCCTTGAGTGGGACTTTGCTTTCGTTCCATTTTTGGAATGCATTTTCGACCTAATTAAGATACACACATGATTTATAGATTCCGCACATTAAGTAATATGTTCTTGGTTAAGGAATTATTAGAGGGAAGGAATTATAATGAGCTTCGTTAGTAACGTCAAGAGAATAAAACCAGACAACCAGGTCCAGCTGCTTATAAGGCGGTCTAAGTTCTCTTCAAAATAGATTATGGTGCCGAATTCTCAGCGTATTTTAAAACTGTTGAGGCGCACCAACTGCAATTTCTTATTGCCGTTCACTAGACCAGCTCGCAAAGTTTAAAGAAGCATCTAAACGTCTAATTAACCAAAAACTGTTTCAGTTCCAGGTTTAAATTAAGCCATTTCACCCAAAACGACCTTAATAAACCTGTCCAACAGTTTCGCACACGCGCCATCAAAGACATGTGTACATCGCTGTAGCCTTTGGCTCCAAGAAGAAGAGACCTTAAAATCCCGTCTATCTAATCGGCTTTTTTTTTCTTTACGACCCAAAATCCAACCAGATGTCCTTGTTATCTGCTACATTAACGACACATCATCATCCAATTTCCGAGTCTACCTGGCCCCGGCATGATGATCCCAAAAATTCGACACCTTTCCATAGCACAGCCGCACCACAAGCCGTTTTCGTCGGGTCTTTCTCATACCGTCTGTTACCTTTTTTCACCCAGTGTTGCCTTGACCGAACCGATGGCCTCCCATAGCTGTGGCTCGCACGCACACGGGAATTAAGTTATTTCTCGTTTGTTCCCGGGCTCGTATTCGCATCTTAATCTTGAACGGTCGACACCGCCACAGAACGACGGACGGTCGCGTTCTCTTTTGTTTTATACACTGTTTCCATTCCGTTTGCAACAAGCGCGTGGACCCGGGCATCGAAAGAAACCGGTTTCGCGGTTTCGATGCGTGGTGTTCGGGGCGCGAGTTCTCGAAAGCCTGCGGTAAGACGCGATCTCTGCTTGATCATTTCACCGTAACGCAAACGAACGCGGGTTTAAAACAAAATTCTTATATTCAACTCCACAATTGCTTCATCTGCTCGGTTTTGTTGCCCGTTGGGGGATGTTTCGGCAAGCGAACATGGAGCGTTTTGCTTAGCAAATGAATCGTCGATGGTTGTGTCTGTACGGAACAAGGAAAAGGTTATTGTCTCTCGCTTCACGTGGCCAAATGTGGATGCTGTGTTGAGTCACGATCGAACAACAACTCATCTCCGAGTAGAGAGAATGGTATTAGCTCCCGTTTGTTGGTGGAGTACACTACCTAAAACTTCAGCTCTCTACCGCTTCGTTCACATATTGGCAACATAAGTCCAAGACTCAGCGGCAAACCGAAATGAACAGACGATCAATCGCATAGGGGTAAAAAAAAAGAAATTAACCATCTGTGAAACACTACACGGCCATAAAATGGCGCTTGTTGGTGTTTTCGGCGGCTGACACTTGAAGCGAGATGAAATATGTTTGTGTGGTTTATTTTTGGATACTGATGAAGTCGTGCCGTTTTTTTTTCTACCCTTTCCATAATTCTGTTATGAATTATTAGTTTTCGGTTTGAGACTCGCCATAATAGAAGATTAAAGAACAAAAAACTTGTATATTTTATAGATAAATGTTTCAAAAAACGTATTTCCTTTCTTACAACCGAACATTTATCAAAAGAACGACGAATGTTCATCAACCAAACCACACTGTTCGAGTTCCCTTGCCAACGTGCAGAGTGAATACATGTGTGAGTGCGAGAAACAACCCCCTACTGAATCACCCCTCACGACCGATGCATGTGTGCGTAAGGTGCATTCATAAATTCTTTCTACACACATGCAGCACGTGCACGCACACCAGTCTAACCGCTGTGCGGTTTTTACCTTTGCTTTACACCACCAAAACCGAGAGGGAAGTATAAACACACACACACAGGGTTGGCGAAGAAGCCTTCAATAACCGTGCAATAAAGACTCTCTCGAACTACAAATTCACAACAGTTCTAACTGAAGTTTAAAATAAAATTCATATTTTTATAAATAAAATCATCTACCCTTGCTCCAGCCCTGTCAAAAAACAAAACACACACACGAAAGCAAATTGCCGGTTTGCTGTCTCGCTTACACTCACACACTGCAGCACCAAACACCACCAGCCGACCAGCATTCATTAATGGATACAGAAAAAAGAAGACCAAACGGTTTATGCCACACAGAGCATAACTAGTTTTTGTTTATCTTTCTTTCGCATCTCACGCTGAGTCCGCGCGCATACATGCGAACGTAAATTTGTTTCCACTTGCTGTTGTATGTGTGTTCACAGAACGCGCGTTTGGTTGAAGCTGCGATCTTAACTACGGGCGATCATTGGCATCGAAATATGTGTGTACTGCAGTGAAAAAGAAACTGCTCTTCGTTCAACTAATGCTAGGCAAAAATAGCATTTTTAGGAACGTTTCCACAACTAAACGATACGAAGAAACATCACCTAACAAGGAGAATGCCATTCGTTAGCGCTGCAGTATCCAAAAATGCAGTTTTTTTTATCAAAGAATGCAACGTAGCCTTTTTGTTTCACTTTGATGCACACACACACACTATCTGTTTCTCTCTTTATTCTGTGTGTGCCTTATCACGCTTTTCCTGGAAGCTAAGGAGTAGTTGGTTTCGTTTCCTCCAAAAAAAGGCCATTTACCCTTTCCGGATGTTTGGAGCGAGATTGCCGATGCTATAGAGAGAGCCTACACAGGTTCTACACACCGTTGGTTCGTTTACAGCGGACGCCAACAGAACAATAAGATTGTGGGAAGTCAGTCAGCAGAGGAATATGTACGGATTTTTACACTCCAAAAACCCACCCACGAAGATACTGACCGGTACTGAGAATTGAGAAAGGCGCAGCTGCATACAGAGCAGCGATGGATTTTGTGCACATTTTGTTGGTGTAAAATGCATTTCTTTGGAGCACACTCGCAACTGTTGACGACTGCATGGATTTGACTGAATACAAACGAATCTTTGTCTGATGTTGTTGCTGCTGGTTCACACCAGACACACACACATATACACCTTCAATTGCTCTTCTTACAGACACACGCATACGCACACAAACACATATTTCAATGAAGCACAATAATGACAACAGATCTTTTGCCCCGTGTCACACACTTGCCACTGCTCTACTGCTTCTGCATACACAACAGATCTTCTTTTTTCCGCCTCAAATTTTCACCTTTCTCAACATACAGCACACACAATTTTCTTTCGCTAAACCCCACACACGCTTCCCAAACAACACGGTTTGTGGAAAACCGTACGACCCACCACGACACAGCATAAAAACCCGTCCGTCCGGGATGCGTTTACCGTAAAACCACTGGCCAACGGGGGCCCGTACGAACCATCGAACCTACCCCGTGTTTTGGGCTGCACTTACTCCGAAGGACTAAACAACTGTGGGGGCAACGACAACAAAAAAACACTCAGAAACTTCGGGAAAAGCGGAAAACCAGACAGACACACAGGCCGCTTCGGCAAAGCAAACGAAAACATCCGCCGCCGTCGTCGAGAACGAAACACGCCGAACCCAGGGGGTTTTTGGTGGGCATAAAACACAACCGTACACTGTCGAGTCGGCTCAACGAATGCATGAAAATGAACGCGCGGATGAATGGTGACCCGAAGCGGAATGAATACTTCCAGTGAATGGATGCGGCTCACGCCACTTCTCATCTGGTCCCCGGTCGCTTTTCACTGTTCGCTGCTCATTGCTCAAACACTCACGACGTTTGTTTGTGTGGAAACATCTGTTTACGATTTGCCGTTTTACAACATAACATTTTTGTATAGATATATTAGCTGTATGAGACTAAAATTCATTTTATTGACAAATACTCGGGTAGCTTATAATCTTAAGAACCCGTAAGCAGCTGTTTCTAAGAGAAATAAGTAAAATACGAAAACAAAATACAAAAAAATATTTTAAATCACATAAACTTCATCAAAAACTTCAATTTTTACAGCAAAAATGGTAAAATAAAGTTCTTTTTGCTATTCAAAGTTAACAATCGAACCACACATTCAGCAATACTTACCATTCGGAGGGAAATTCACTGCTTTCCCCACAGAAATAAAACCCCGTCATGAATCAAATGAACACATTGCGCTGCACCGAAGGAGAAAATGAAACTGCTCGAATGTTTTCCCACCCCGTTGGTGGGGAAAAACGTTGCCAAATTACGTTATTAGGCTAATGATTTAAATTCAACGGAAAATTATCGTTTGTTTGAGTGGCGTGTAATTTAAAATAAACCATTCAAACGATTTATTTAAAACATAGAATAATTTTTAAATGCATTTAAAAGATAAAACTGTTAAATTATCTAAAACTAAAACTCAGTCAAATAGAAGCATCATAAAACATTTTACCATTTAGTTTGACAGCATCACATAATTTTATTTATCTCCTCCATAACCTACCATAACTTCGGAGTACAATATGCAATAAATCTTTTTAAAAGGTTGAAAGAACATACAAATAAGCTGGTTTTCTATTTCGTAATTACGTTTAGGCAATTTTGAATTAACTGTATGTGATGCTTCAGAAAATATACTCACAAGTTTTTGTTCTGTAGCGTGGAAATATAGAAGATAGTCTTACCTGTAAATAAACAAACAAACAAAGAATTAGAATTAAATAGAAACAGATCAAATTGAAATTTAAAAACAATGATTCTGTCCACATCTCAATCGGAGCTATCATCACGCATATTCGCGATGGACGTGCCATCGTAGCCGCGGCAATGATTTACCTTATCCTTGGCACTTGCAGCTAAGCGAAGGATTTTCTTTTTCTATTTTCCAGCCAACGCCAACAAACGTATCTACACTTCGCTCTTCGTTCGTAATTCATTTTCCTTCTTATGGCAAAGAGCAATCCTTATGCACACCCAACCAAAGACGGTTCAGATCATGATGGAGCGTCATACCACAAAGACGACACACTCACACGTGCTTCTTGCAGTTTGTGAAATGGGGAATAAGATACCCACAATTGAATATGAATCAATTCACGCCAAGACAAAACCTTCCACAGTGCTTTCTCTTGAGACGGTAGTCGCCATACTTGAGGTGGTAACGATGGAAAATTGACGAATGAAATTTCCATCCCAAAACGATAGTTTTCTCCTCCACGTGATGTTTTTTTTTTTCGTGCTTCATTCGTGCTTTCCATAGTTCTTGCCCTCCAGAGCACACTACCACAGTGATTTGATTCAGCGCTCGATGAAGTTGTGATCGTAAAATGGCATCAATATCAATATAGCCAATTCCAGCTGTCGCACACACAGGTCGTCTTGCGATGGTGCGGTTGCTTCCGCCTTTTTTTGCATACGGACGCCCTAAACGAAACCACCCAGAAAACCGACCGAGGTGTCATATCGGTAGCAAACCGTGATAGAGATTGCTCAAAAAACCACAGAAATGATAGCATCCTAGACGCATCAGAGTGTGGAGTTAGAGGCGAATACACATATGGAAACTACCAATCATTGCAACCGTCGTCAACCGCAAAAACCATTCTCTAGCTTCCGTGCACATATGATCGATTACGGTAAGCTGAGAATGTACCACAATTATCCTTGAGATTTGAACATTTTGACAGCTTCGACTTGCTGCCATAAAGCTGTTGTCAACTCCGTTTTGGAACAGGTGATACTGGCTGCTTTTTCGAGAGAATTATAAACAAATCATACAAATCAATGAAAAAGTGTCGTTCGTCTATATTTTTTAACAAATAATGTTCACAGTGATTCTAAAAAACTCTACTTGAACCAGTATTAAAGAGGTTTACTTAAGCCAAAGTACAAGATCACCAACAAAATAACGCAAGTATTCCTCCACGAACAAGCAAAGAAGAACCAATAATAGCAAACAAAAACAGAAGAAATAAACAAATTGCAACATGAAACCTAAGCAAAACGGCACGGAACGAAAAGCAGGGACAAATTAAAATTTCAAACCACTCAGGACAAATTAAAGGTTCATTTGCATGGGATAGTAAACTCCTTCAGCAAAGGGTAAGATGGAGAAAAAACGTACAACTTCTCTATGTACACACTCTCAATCCGACCAGCTTGCGAGTGAAGCATCCTAACGACACTTGCCTATCGAAGAGCACAGCAGCCGCCAAGGTCCAGGCTCAGTAGATAGCGCTCTACAAAACCAAAAAAAAAAATCAACCTTAAGAGATCTAATGAAAACGCCGGATACGGCGGCCGCCCGATCGCTTGTTTGGTTCAATTTCCTTCGGAACCACTCCAACCTGGCTAATGGTTTCAGTTTCAAGCATTCTCCACTATCGAAGAAACCTCACCGACGCTTAGATCTTGGGCAATAAAATTCTATACATGAACCAACCGCTCTCGAACCGGATCACAGGATCTTCGGGTCGGGAGAGTTGTCTGTTTAAAAAAGAAACCCCCGTCACCAGCCACACACAACTAGCTCTAGCGAAACTAATTAAAATAGTTTTTGCGTGAGTATACATAGCGTGTTTGCTTTCACAGCAACAGCGAACCTCAGTACTTTCTGCTTTTCCAGCCACATTCCTTTCGCACAGGAAATTCGGGTAAACAGAAGTAATTTTTCGGTACTTGAGTCTTGTTGCGAAAACTTGCTGGATATAGAGGAAAACTGGTTCGAACTGGCGTCATCATGGGGAAATTAAAAACATTCAACTTAAACCGACGCGGATAGGCGGTGCAACATCCTACGGTCTGACAAACCGGCCCGTAGATAAAGGCGTTTGTCTAGAAGTGTTTTTAGTTAACACTGTGCCACCGTTTTCGATTTGTACGCTACTTAAACTGAAATGAAAATAAAATAGATTACTGGTGCTTTAGGCAAGTTTGTTTGTTTTTTGGTAAATTCGACATCAAATGGGTGTTTACCGACAAAAGTTGGTAGACATCATGTAGATTAAGGACCAAATAGGGTAAAAAATATGAAATGAAAGTTTGTATAATTAACAGTATAGAATAAACATACAATTCATATTATAATTACCAACAAGTTCCTCAACTGAACTTGCTAGCGTCATCCATTTGGGAGTTAAGAAGACATCAGCATTAATAATAGCATTACCGAACGCATTAGCAACAAAATTACATCAGAAGATCTTCCTGCATAGGGCAAAACACATTAAAATGCAAAACACTCGCCTAAGCTAACGTTGTAGGTTCATCAAAAATGAGTTTATCAGATTTGCATCCGAGGTTACCGTGAAGCAAACCTAACAGCAAATTTCCATTATCAGTTGACCCTGAGAATTGGGAAGGATGTTACTTTCCGAAGAACTTCCCGGATGTATCTTTTCTTTTCTCGAAACACCCTATATACCTTATCTAAATCCTACAGAGAGCTTGGCATACCTTGACCATCAGATTTCTGATGCCTTGTCTTTATTGCGCTGTCGTTTTTGTTGGCGCGTTATACCTGTACCTTGGTCGCTCCTTACACTAACTACCAGCAAACTAACGCTTATCCAATCATTCTACAATTACGAACACACAAACGGTCGGTCCTCGTGTTACAATGCTCACACACAAACACACATTCACACGGGCATGGTGAAGATCCGTTTTTCGTTCGGGACGGCATCCCGAAAAAATCCAATCAAATGCGTTCTAGGACGCGTGAAATGCGACCATCCGTTGCTTTCCCGGGAGACCCGAGGAGTTGGACGATTTTTTCGTGCACTTTCTCCAACAAGGAAGGACAATCTAAAACATTACCAAGTAAACGCACACAGTCGGAAGAGCGAACACTCACACAAAAACAGCAAGGCAGGGAAAAGGAAATCCTCCAAAAACGAAATCCGGACACTGAGCGAAAGCAAATTAAATCTCTTATCAACCTTTACGGGGACCGAATCGTTGCACAGGGCGGTCAGACTTCCTTCTGTTTTCCTTGTGCTACACATTGGAGTAAACGTACCAACGTAGACAACCTATTCTTCCAACACTCGATGGTTCGTGCGAGAATGTCCCGAACTTCTAACTAACAAAAAACAGGATTTTCATCGCCGAAACCAGCACACCTGGAACAACTACAATAATAGAGCCTGCAAAAAACGGAAATCAATTGCAATATGGGATTGGCCTAACGCACCTTCAACAACAACAAAAACTCCTCGAAACAACTGTAAGGAAATGAGCAGCAGCATCAGCAGAACGTAACAATATCGCGGGAAATTAAAAAGAAAGTTTGCGTAACGTTTTGTTATTTTGTTTTTCCCGAAAAAGGTTCCCAACCTTCCCGCAAACGATACAGGGATCAAAGGCACACACACAAGCGAAAAAAACACACGAACCACCTCCGGAAGGAATAATAAGCGCACCAAAACCTATCGCATTGGCGATTTTATTTTGCATTTTAAGAGTGTTTTGTTTGCCCTTTTTTTCGCATCAACCTCTGAGACGGTGGACCACGAAATGGACCACCTTACGAGGCTGGCCGCACTACTATTACATGCAACGGTGCGCGCACGCTTGGCTCACACCTGACCGGTAAACCTTCACATTGGGCCCACACCTCGAGTGGGAGGCAGTAAAGCGAAAAGATTCTACTAAATTTACAATCTAATTTACATAAATTTAATAGGAACGTGAGTTTAAGTAATGGCCAACACCGTTGGTCCAGCCGAAAAACAGCACACACACACACACACACCAAAGCGAGGGAAACAAACAGAGTGAAAAAAAAGTAATTCGGGAGACGATCTAACATCCTGCCGCCACCAGCACCGGCCATTTTAGCCTGAGCATACTACACGGCCAAGCAGTTCCGGCTATCTCGCTGGCGTAAGACACTTTTCTTGCATTATTGTGGATCGAAATTTGGTTGGAAAACAATTTCAGCACCAAACGACCTCAAGCCGAACGCTTCCTCTCCACATCATGGCACTGGTTTCGCATAATCCTGAAGAAGTTGTTTATCTCATTCTTGAAATTGAACTAAAAATCGAATACTCTTCGGGTTTTGCTGCATTCAAAATACCAGCACAAAGGGAAAAGGAAAACACAACTGGCAACTGGCACCTCTCACACCTGCGAGAGCATCTTCTGTTACTTTGAGATGTGCTAGGGAAGGAGTAGGATGGAAAAGTTTTGGCTCGAATAAATACGCTTTTAATGCACTTCGTCCTTTACCGCACCAATCAAGAGTGAGAAAGGGGGCGTTTGGTTGGGTCCACACTAGGAGGACCGGTGGAGATTTGTTTGAAGTTTATAGCCAAACAAAAACGCGTTTAATGTGGGCGATGTTTTTTTTTATTTCGTCTTACCATTACACATTGCTACAAGATTTTTTCTCTGTTGGTAAGGTTTGAACATAGCTACAGCAAAAGAACGAACAAAAACTTGGTACACATAGGTGGCTTTTAATGAACTGTAGTAAATATTTACCACAGGTCCTCTGCAAGAGGACACACACAAACTAAGCGTTGTAGTTGAAATAATTTACGTTGTAGCTTTTCAATTTGCACACTCTTGTATAGGGTGGGATGTGATTTGAGGGTGTAAGATTTGTAGAGACAAATGCTATGAAGTAATGAATGTCATGGACTCAACAGCAAACTTCAGAAGGATAAGGATCGAAGCTGAATTTCGAATCTCAGATTGGGACTCTCGTGTAGGTCTCACCTAAGATTCTAATGGATTAGAAACGCGTATTCGGATTTCGGAGGATCCAGATCACCCAACAACAGAGTTTCACTAGACACTAGACGCAACCTCCTCTCGCAACCCAAGCCGGTGCCTGATAGTTCTTGTTGAATTCCTCTAGGGAGCTATTTTTTTCATCACTAAATTGAAAATGGTTAAGGTTGATTCTATTTAGACTAAGAAATGGATTAAACTTCTTACAGAGAAGCAATTGAATTAGTTTCTTAATCAGTTTTGCTTACTTGAACTTCGAGTTATCCAATACAATATACAATTAAACAAAATATAAGCGATAAAAAAAACTTTATGATCATCAAACAACTCTATTCGAATCAGTATTCAAAAAATTTACACCAGATTGCATACCTTTAGGCGTTAATTTTTACAAAACCCAATGTTTTGATACGAAAATTGAACGAACTATTTTAAAGAATCATACTAATGTTATAGTTGAGTAATATATGTAAAATACATAAATAAGGCATTTTTAAACATGTGTTTTTTGCTGCATCGCTTAGCCGATCGATGGTGTCAAGTGCATTGCATACTTTCGAGCATGAAATGGATTGTTTTCCAATGTTTGTAGTTTTATTTATTATATTCGCAACGTTATGAGCCATTTGTGTTTTCACTTGATATCACATTTACAATTCATTGAACGATTTCTTTTAAGTTGGTTCGCACAAGCACTTTCTTTTGATAAGTTCAACCGCATCCGGCAGCAGGAACCGGTTAAGTTGCACAATAAAATATTCTTCAAAAAAGCTCCCGCAGGCTATTTAGCGAGCGGACCAGCAGCAGCGCATTAGCAACATTAGCAATTTACGCTAATATGAAAACTTCCTCCATTTCGTTTCGGCAACGCGCAGGACGATGATCGAGCAGCCTGCCACCAAACTGCCTGCAGCAACAATATAACTTCAGCTAATCAAAAGCGGATGAAAGGCTTCACAGCCGGCGAAGACATACAAAACATGGCCACCCTACGCCCCCTACAACAACCAGCTATAACCGGGCGCAAGCAAATCAGGCTGACCAGCAAATTTCCTGTTTGAATTTCCCACGGCACTTCAACTTTTCCTTTGATTTCGTCCGTCTTTAATTTTGATGAGCAATGTTTTGTGTGCCCACATTGAGCCTCGGGCCCGTTTCGATGTTCTAAACTTTTCCTTTAAGGCCGGGTGCAGTACAAAACTTATTATGAACCAACCAACAAGGATGGCTGAATAGATGGGCGATAGTGGTCCGCCTAAAGCTGTTGCTAATGATCCCCCACACAAACTGATGCTGCATCATATTTCATTCAACCTTGCCGTGAAGCTCGATGGTAAAAAGGTGTTAATTTGGAAACGATTGTTCGTGGCTGCCATATTTTGCCTATTTCAAACTCGACTTAATGAGCCCAGCTCACACAAGATGTATCATCAGCAGCATCAGGCGTCTCCTCTTCTAGTAGGGTCTTCTGTTTCCCCCAAAAAAAAAAACCTCACCCACCTTCTGTCAGTACGTTCGGTAAGCCGGACTGGCTGCAATGCTCATTACTACTGCAAAACAAATGTGAACGGTGAGACATTCCACAAGTGGGCGAATGGAGGCTTCACGCCATAATCCTTTCACCGAGTCGTTGTTGCACCAACAGTATGGTCTTAATTCTAGACACTTTTCAAGAGGCGGTTATAAACCCATCCGCAGTAGATACTCGCTCGTATGGTTGCATGGATGTGCTATAAACAGAGATACAAAGCAGAAAAGAAGATGCTGTCCCTTTGTGTGATGTGTATAATTGAATTTAATTACTCCTCTCCCACACCAGCAACAAACACACACACACACCGACACCAACTAATTGCAAAGCGCAACACATCAACGCCGCGCACAGGTTCACGTTTCGGACATCATCACCGCCATCATCATCGACAGGACTTTGCGTCTATAGGTGCCTTCCGAAAGATGCGCAACACTTCTCCGTATCTTGGCCCTCGCGGAACAGAAGAACTAAATAGAGGAATAAATTTAATGAGACAAATTATTCTTAATTTAATATTCACTACCCACTTTTCGAACGGCATCAGTCCTGCCGATTTTCCTCATGTGTCCTAGAGCGCAACGCCCAATCGCTCTCAAGTTGTACGAGCGAACAAATACAAACACACGCTAGCAGTGCGCTCATTGCCATCGTTTCACTTTCACTTTCCCAGCCATCGACGATTGCATTGTGATGTGGCGCATTTGTACATGGCCGTCAGTTTAAAGGTAGCTTTGCCCTTGATTTGAGTTGAAAGAGGAACCTAAATTAAACTTCCCCATTGGAGGTTTGTACGGGGAAGCATCAGGCTCTAACAGTGACGACCTTCCAAACCAAACACACCTAGGCGAACAGCGAGCGAAAATCTGCAAAAAAAGGACCTCAAGGCACGTGCTTTGAATTGCTCTAGCTTGACGGAGCACTAAATAGAGAAAGGACCTCCTCATCACTCAGACTCGTTTTCAAACAGACGAAGGAAAGCAACGACTAAAGAAAAAATGAGAAAAAATTATCCAGGCAATGCAACAAAAACAAAAAAAAACAGTGACAACACAATGTCATGAACGGTAGCGATGCTTGGTGGAGGCTGGGATCCTCCCAAACCTCCTCCTCCCATTCACAACATCAACGAGCTCGGAGGCACGTGCATCATAATGTTGGTGGCATAAAACCAACGCCAGAACGCGCGGGAGGAACTCGCCGGTATCTCGTTAATTTATTTATGCTGCGTGTTTGCGCCTCGTTCGCGGAAGTTTTGTTCGTGCGACACCAACATGACGAAAAAGCCTCCAAGAAAAAGAGAAAAAAACGACATCTCCCAACGAATGTCCGTCCCGTCCCGTCAGTCCCGGTGGTTCGCGTGGTAATTATTTTTACTTGTGTGTCGCTGTATGTGTGTCTGCTGATTGCCCAGTGTAAATTACAAATGATGTCCGGGAAACAAATGAGTAAAATGATGTTATTTTTTATTCCATTCCCCACTGATTACTACTACAAAGAAAGTTAGTACTCAAGGGGATGTCAGGGTCCAACATCGCTAGGACATAGTTGGAGCTTGGCGGTTGCCTTTCGCTAACTTTGAGGATTTTTTTTTTCGCTGGTTTGGTAAGGACCACGATACAAACCTTCACCCCGTGCGCTCTTAAAAGTGTACAGGTGATGGTAGTGTAGTGTTGCTGATTGTGCTGATGCATTTTGAAGTGTACTGGTTGTGTGTGCAACAGGGAACGGAGTATGTTCCAGGCAGCTCAGTTTAATGACCTTTTTATTTATATCATTCGTGATGAAAAGAGGCGCAAGTGTCGCTAGAGCGAGTGTTGACTGGAAAACAATCGTCGGTAATTGTTTCATTTTAAATTGTGAGCAGACCAACAAAAAGCCTGACAATTTGACATCCATCCATTATTCTCCAATCAAAACATTGTAAGAATCTTCATAGTTTTTTCGTAAAACAGTAAGTACTTGTACTTTATAAACAGTTGCTT
>KZ061672.1:330667-390388 GCA_002091835.1 Anopheles maculatus | reverse complement strand
GTGAAAACTCCTCTGACCGGTCGGCCATATTTCAAACACGTCGCCGAGGTCGTGAATTGCTTCCTAACAAGAATGCAGAACAAAAAAAAAACGAACACCAAAACTGCACACACACACACAGTAAGGACACAAAAAAAGCCATTCCTGACACACGGCAAAACATACAAACCCATGTCCCATTTGTGTTTGATGATGTTCCAGCAAGCCGGCGCACGATGGTTGGTGGAGGCGACGAACATTTGCAAACACTTACGGATACCCGCCTTTATCAACCGAGGTGGTTTGTTCGATTTTCAAGCTTCAAAAATCTGTCCCCGAGTCCCGCAATGGCTTGAACCACTGTTAGGGTAGATGGACCAGATGCGCTTGTACAGTGCACGATTGGTCGAAAACATTGGGTCCGATGTGCGTTGGCTGTATCGACGAGAATTTGATGCTCGTCGCTTCAATACAGGATATCCAAAAAAAAACCCCCGACACAGAGTTAGGATATCAAACATTGCGTTTCTCCGTATCGAATCGGAAGACAATCGGTCACTAAATACGCTCGTACGTATGGGGCCGATGAGTGTGTTTTCCCTTTTTGGCCTTGAAAATTCGTGGCCAACCCTTCGAAATGCAACGGAGAACATGCCCGGGACACACGCGAGCGAAAATGGCGGTGAGGTTCAGAAGTTTTATTTGTTTCATTAGCATATTTCCGGCGCATTCCGTTTGGGTAAGCTAATTGGTTTTGGTCGCTGATTTGATTTGCTGTTAGTTTTGTTAGTTCGTTTGAGCAATGTGCGAACGGAACGCGGAGTTTGGGTTTCTTTCCGCCGAATTGCATACCACACTCGTCCCTGCCTCATCGTGAAGTTGGAACGCACACCACTCGGTAGCCAAATTATTGGCCAGCCGGGATGATTTGTCAGCAGCAACGGTCAGTCGATGGCTTGCAGTACCGGCAAATGCACGTGGCAGAGCGCGTAGAGGGTGGTTGATTACTTTTGGGATTAGTCATGTTGATCCGGTCCGCCGGTCGAGTTCGCTTCAGGGGACCCTTTATTCGTGTGTGAGTGTGTTTCAATCCTAATTGGCACTGAGCCCCAAACCGAAACACCCAATGGATTTACAACTCACACGCACTCACACACGGCGATACCAAAGGAAATCCAAATTAACGTAATCGCCAGATTCGGGCGTCCTTGTTTGTGTTTTCGGACGACATTGGGGATGCAGGAAGCGACGGCTAGAGGAGCAGGAAGTAGGGGTTGATAGATAATCAACAAGGGAAAAATTTGGCTTTCGCCCCAACATCGGAACCGTTTGGAAGTTTATTTGTGCGTGGTTTTGGGGTCCGGGCTAGTTAACCTGTGGCTACCACCAATTTCCAGTGAGTTCCCGCCTCCCGGAGCACTCAGTTAAGTAGGTCCCGGTTGGTTTGCTTTGATGTGGAGCTATAAATGCCTACCGACTCTACCGCCAACACTGGATGCGTGACAAGAAGAATCGATTAAACTTGTTAATTTGAAACACCTGCACTTTATTACGTTAAGCGTGTAGCTGTGTGTGTTTTTTGTCTGGTTAAATGCACTTTACATCAGCCCCATGCCGGCGGATGTAATTTGCTACGCAATGAGCGTTGTGTGATGATGATTGATTTGGGGACAGGGCGCAAATTTATTTGCATCTCGAGCCGCCCCTTTTATTTGACGGTAATTGGATGGGTTTATTTGATTGAAAGCGAGGCACCTTTTTCCCGAAACAAGAAAAACCTGACCATCCACCGGCATAGCATGGAAGATAAATTGGTGTACCGAACAGGTTGTTAAACCGACTGCAGTTTAATGAATGTAATGTTCATTTGTTTGAAATTTCATTAAGTGGATCAATCAGGATGGCTGGTTTTACCAAAACCAAAATGATGTTCATTAAAGCGATTAAGAAGGAAGCAATGATTCTGGAATGGAAGACTTTACATATTATCTTAACTTGCACAACAACAAAAATCAAATAAAATGCGATTACTAAATTCTTGAATACCTCATCCGCTTGCGACTTTGACAATGCGTAGTGATCTTAAACAATTTCACCTTTGGAAGTACCTCGATATCGTCAGACTCTACCGGGATCCAGTCCAGTGCAATAAATGCAGAGTGTTCGATGACATTAAACTTATTCAATTCGCTGCACTTGTAGCAAGGAATCGTAAAATTCTGGGGTTGCTTATTCTTGGATACATTTTTTTTAACCTTCCGAACATTCATGAAGTTGTCAAATTCGTTAGATTGAACCATGTTTAGGATAAATTTGACAGCGGTCCAACTAATCGTCCAATTTCGCAGAAGTTGTAGTTCCACTATAACACTGGAACTTCCTCTTGACGTAAACCTCGACGAAAGACCAGGTTTCTCATCTTGAAGCCAGAGGTCAGAACAACTCTACAAACGGAGAAAAATATCATAGTGCTTTGCAATCTATGTTGACATATTAACAAAATTAAAGTTTTAGAGGTCCAAAGGAGGAATCCGCTGACTGGACTAGAAGAAGACATACATAGATCGTGATAATGAGGACGACCTTTGTTAAAGTCTCCTGTATGGATTTCGATGTCCTCTAAATGCTTGGTCGTAGAACCCGCTTTAAGGAAGGTCTTCCTTAATCCCATGTAAGGGAACCCTATATAGGGGGCTCTTAGTTTCTTGCCCCTGTGGACCAACTATATGTAGAGAAGCGTGAAGATCTATACATCGCAAACATTCCCAACGAAGAGAGATAAAAAGAGTTAATAGCAAGGAAGCCGATAAGGACAACATCGATTGGAAGACGATCTCCAATCATCCAATCCATCATTCTTTAGACTCCATAAACATATAAAATAAGGAAATTATGTAACGTTCTCAGAATAAAAAGCCCCAGAAGTATAAATCGAAATTTGATCGTGAATTTAATAACTGAAAACGAATACCACTACTACAAAATACCACAAGACATATCTTGTACAAAAAGCACTTCACTAAAGCGAATTCAACCACAAACACATGGCGCACAACAACTGCAACGCTCCGGCGGGAAGAAAGCAAAGCGTAAGGGCACCGAAGGAATGCAGTCGGCTCGCAGTAACGCACACACCACCGGTATCGCATTACACAAGTGTAGTTTCACACTTTTTCACACCAGCACAAAAGGACACCAAAAGCCCTTTCTTTTACAAAAATCGTATGTGCTTCCGTCTCTTCTCTGCCGGGGACTCTCGTCAAGCACTACCGGTAGCAACCCGGAGCAGAGGAAACACTCGAGCTAACGGCCTCCACCACATCATCACCATCAGCGTATTGTACGCGCTCTCGCACAAGCGACATATCATTGGCAACGCAGAACGCACATATGCACCATCTCAGCTTTCAATCGACGTCTGCGCTGCCTTCGGCCATTAGGAAAAAAGGCGAAACCGCGCGGTTTTGTTTTTACATATTTCTGGTTGGTATCTGCACGCGGGTTCGCTTTGTTTTGGGTACCACCACGTTTTGTTTCGCCATTATTGTGTGACCTTTGTTGGGTATTTTTGCTTGCTTGCTTGTACGTTCGTTTCAAGGTTTTGTGTTTTCTATCGGCTTCGTTTCTCTTTTTCTGTTTCCCCGAGGACACTGCTTCCGGAGATATTGTTGAGGTGATGAATGTTTGGTGTTTTGTTTGCAAAACTTTCACACGTCGTCCCGAAAGAAGTCGATGGCGGCACCGGACGCCGGTTTTGGGGTTGGAGCTTTTTTTTTGACGCGCAATCGAAAGGAAAATAAAAGAACAGACCCATCACTGGATGCATTTACGCTATGAGGTGGATGCGTAATAATTATTTCCATTCTATACGGTAAGAGGTAGACAATACGATGGCATTTGGCAAAGACCACGGGAGCAAGGTGGTCTAGACAACTAGATGATACGCTGGCCTTTTTAAACTTTCAACTCTTCATTCGGGTACGCTCTGGAGTAACGTCGTTCGCTACCTTTTTTGCTATTAATTCTTCTCCATTTAGTTGAGCTCACATCCTGCCCCTGTAGTCGGCATTACGACTCGCCCATGGGGCATACCAGTGCATGAGAATGTTATGTTTATCCTGACCATAACCTGCTGCGACTTTGTGCCCAGGTCTGTGTGTGTCTATGTGCCCAGGATCTGCCTCCGTTGTCGGGAGGCTTGTCTTAAACCTCCACAAAAGTGGACTCCTGCCAAACACTCCTCCTCCCAAGCGTGTGCTGTACCTCCACGCGCACGTGAGATGTGTGGTATGTGATATTAATCCTCGAATTTCAACCATCCTCGCTCGCCGGACATTCGTCCCGCTCGTCGTTAACAGTTTTCGGGATACTTATGCTCCTTCCACAACCATGAAAGATGCTCAACCGGATAAAGACACACAGGGTTTGGTCAACAACAAACAAAAAAGAAAGGACGAACGAGCAGTGCTGAGGTCTCTGGCAAGTGGCAAGTCCTCCTTACACACAGTAAGCATCGGTCGGAGAACCAATCCGCCACATTCTCTTCTGAGTGTGTAAGTGTGCGCGTATGTGAGACGTGTCTGAGACACACGAAAGAGACTAGGTTGTATTTGTGCAGCAGGTGTGTATGTGCATGTGAGCCTTACGCTCTGTCTCTCTCTCGTTATATTGAGAGCCACCGTCATAAACGACAAATACGTGTAGGCAGGTTTCTAGTGTGTGTGTGTGTGTCTGCCAGTTTTCTTTTTTCCACCTCTTCTTCAACACACATCGTACGGCGTCTTTCACAACCAACCATCCTCCTCCACCCTCTCCCCCAGTGTCACGCCCGTCGGCAACGCCACCCATCCACCCACTCGGGCGTGCGGTATGCAGATCGATGAAGAAAACGGAAACACTGCTGCACAATGCTATTGCTTGTGTGGAAAACCCGGACCGCACACCGCTAGACACGGGGCCACCGAAATGGGAAATAGGTTTTGCAGGAATTGCGTTAGGGCCATGTGTGAAAAAGGGATGTTTTTTTTTTTAAATGGCGTAAGCGAGAGATAAAGCCTGGAGAATGGAGCTGGAGAAGGAGAGGTCGGAAAACGTCTGCAGGATCGTTTTGTCTGCAGTAGAGCAAAAAAAGGGACTAAAAAAAGACGCGCAAAAACATACACACATGCAGAAATGGAGGCAATGGAAGCACGACGAACCATCGGGAAAAGCGACCATTAAATCACCCTAAATTCGTACGCCAGGATGATGAGAACACGTGAGTAATAACAAGCTTTTTTTATCTTATAAATTACTGAACAATATTTTAAATCAATAGGAGTACTAAGGAGCATTAAAGGTAGATCAATTAAAAAAGAAACAGTTATAATAACCAAATAAAATTCATTAAAAACTTGTAACACACATTAGAAGTGAAAGATCTTGAAAAAATATAAATAAAATACTTCAAAAAATAATCCAAAATATAAAATTCTAACAACATTTTCACATTATAGCTAAACGACACCTAAAACCATATCGTTGTTTTACGATACTTTTCATCGTAAACGGTGCACACAACCGTACCGCTAGCAGCACGGGCATTGCCTGGACCGTGCGCGTTCTCCAACCGATCCAGAAAGAATGCATGAGAACGAGCGTACGTAGCGTTAAAAAAAAAAACCCCCGTTACCGGGCGTTAGATCGATGCATATATAGCCTTCACTTCCGATGTTTTGCAACTTAAACCAAAACCATAAAAGCTGCTGCACCACCCGGGATGGGGGACCGGGACCACATGAGCCGTCAATACAAACCGGCAGCAGGGAATGGTCACCGAGGCGAGGACCATCGGCCGTGAAGTGGAGCGTGCAGGCAACCGCACATACCGAAGGATCGCCTAAAGTGGATATCGGAGAATGGAGATCTCGGCTGGTTATGCAAGCCCCGGCCAGCTGGCCAACCAACGGCTCTCCGATGGTGATGTACGTAAATACACAGCCGAACCATTTTACGGTCCTTCGCTTCAAAAGGGATAAGAAGGGAGCGCACACGACGTTCGCCGTACGTACGCCTTGTACGCCACAAAACCCGGTGGCGAGACGTGGAACGAGAACCCCCGACGACGAACGAACGACGAAACCAAGTGTGAAAAGCTAAAACTGTCCCCGATGGATTTTGCTGCTAGCCGGGTGTGGTATTTTTGTGCATTTTTCTGTCAGCTTCGGTGAGGTTTTGCTCGACGAAAGCGGTGTCTGAAGGGCGTGTGTGTGTGAGGTCATGTTTAAAAGCTGCCTCCATAATCTTCGCTCGCGCTTATATCGTACCGTCGTACACCTTCCGAAAAATAGTAACCAAAGTAAGTAGCACACCACACTGCGCCGTGCCTCAGTAATCCGGGAAGGAAACTTATTGCACAATCAAAACCACACACTGGATGTTGTTAAATGCAAACATGTGGTTTGAACACCAACACACCGTACTGAGTTTAGAGAACATTTATGTGTCCAGCTTCACAGCTTCACAAGTCCACGTAAATTTCCCCGACCGAGGAAACGAAAGTCTTCCAGTGACATATGATACGACTACGCTGTGCGAGACTGTCCATCGAGGCAAATTTTTGGAGGACAAATATGACCATACAGGATACACGTCAAATAGTTATCCATGCAAAGCAAATCGAATGTGGCAGCATCAAACACAAAACAACCAGCAGCTCCGAAAGAAACGCCTTGTAAGGCGTTAACTTAAAAAAGGAAACTTTGAGCGAGTTATCCGAAATCCTACCCGTTACACCAAAACCGATTGGCTGGAGGTGATCATTCATGTGATAAATATCATGTAGCTCCACATCCGTACAACAGCCAAGCTTTACCCTACTGGTGCAAATCTAAACCCTTGCGTACGACCTCCAAAAACTTGAAAGTTAAGATTCCAAGAATTTATCAGGGGACGTGTTGTATTCACTTCTTCCAAGGTTTTGCTCTCCAAAGGGACATCGATTCCACGAAAGGATTAGATTGCATTAAGCGTGAGATTTACCGAAAAGCGATATGTAGAACAAGCAGCCAACAACTTCAACTACCCATGTTTACATGCATGTTTGTGGCAGTTATGCTGCTATCAGGATGTACAGAGCAATAAACGGAATGGCAGGAGGCTTGGCAGGAGGATCGTTATTTTAAGTTTTATGCACTGTTGTTTCACATAACAACGCTGCTACTTTCAAAACACTGTCCTTCTGAAGTCTAGACAAGTGTATCAACAATAGAGAAAATCATTCTTATATCTCTAATTAATATCCTAATTAAGAAATACACACTACATACAACATAATCACATAGACTTTAAATTACTCCATCCTTTACACATCATCACCGCGATCATTATTGGTCGGAAATGTGAGTACATAAAGATTATACGTTTACAAAACGATCTCACCATTCCCACAAGCCCACGCTACTATCGATCCGCAACTGTCATCGTACTGGACACATCATAAATCTACGCGCACAAACCACGCGTGTCAATCGAGTCCATATGCACGCATAAACTTCCGAAACGATTCGGCGACCCAGGATGTAATAATCGCTCGAGCCCGGCCCCGAGAGTTCCAAATCACTCCCAAATTGATCCCAATCAGCGCCTAAACCAGTAACCTTGTCGATTCATCAATCGATCGGAAAACGCTCCCTCTCCCGACTGGTGGAAACCGAAACCTAGACACACAGCTCAATGATGACGTTACACGCACACAAAATCGGCCAACAATATGCCCAGCCTATATCCTTCTCCACCCAATCATGGGCAATGAATTATTTATTCCCAACGTCGGTCGGTTGGTCCTTCCCCGGATAGCGGAAGTCGGTAAATCAATCTCGCCCTGGCCGGCACCCACTGCAGGGAGTGAACCTCAGGTTTTGTGGGTCGTACACCGACTCGAGTGATCTACTTCCGCAGCTGGTCCGGAGATTTTGGTTTACATCGATCCAGTCGGGGGTACAGCAAAACAAAAAACACGCACACCGAGAAGATGCTGCCATTTCGGTAGT
The DNA here is from genome assembly GCA_002091835.1 of Anopheles maculatus. Taxonomy (NCBI): domain Eukaryota; kingdom Metazoa; phylum Arthropoda; class Insecta; order Diptera; family Culicidae; genus Anopheles; species Anopheles maculatus. The sequence goes on along the minus strand of KZ061672.1, from coordinate 382,379 downwards.
CATAAGCGCAGACCCAAACATTTCGCACACGAATAGTATGGGAAGGAAAATTTTCCACCGATTAAGTGGCAGTCTCGACAGTTGAAGAGGAACACGCCTGACGCCACACTTCTGGCCTAGTTGTTCTCCAGCTCTGACGCCGGCACACACAGAGGCAGCCTGTCAGTGGCAGGGCACAGAGTACGGGCACTGTAGTCATCAATCACCATTCGGTGTCGATGGGTTTTTGCTTCACAGAGCCCGCGCTTCACCCACCTTCCGCCACCGTGTGATTGCGTGATGGCGTGCTGCACCAGTCCCAGACTAAATGGCGGCTTTGGGATCCGACAAACGGATGATGGGAGGTCACTATCGATTTTGACAGTGCGGTGCGCGCGTGTTCAGCATTCCGCTCCACACACTAGAGACCGAATGCGAATTTTAATGGACCGGTAGTACTTGTAAAACAGCCCAAATATCCTTGGAGGTGAGATAGAGCGATAGGTTCCACTTACCTGGTGAAAGCTCCTCGGTTACGGCCGCAGCCAACCCGAACCCGATAACGATGCCAACCAGCAACGCAGCGAACCAGCGGAGCTGCAATTCCCCTGGCCAAAACTGGGCCATCGGTTCCTTCCGTCGATGTTGCGGCACGGCCATTATGGCAACGAGGAACAATCCACTACAGCGAGCGAGTGTGAATCACAAAAAAAAGCTGCCGTCTTTCCACGCTTACACACGCTCGTTACCCTTGTTGCACTCCTTTTTTTTTGTTGCTATACTTTTTCACCGTAGGGCCAATACCCGCACACACACACACACGAATAGATACACAAACACAGAAAAACACAATAAACCAAGCACGGAAAAACGCGAAAATCACACGCGAATCGGTACACACTCGCACACTATTTTCACACAAAAACCTCTAGGCTTCCGCACGTAAAGCCGCAGGTGCCTCAGTTGCACACGTACACCACGGGCAGCACACTAATTAGTGTGCATGTGTGCGCACACGCACACACACATCCATGCACACAGCACGTTTACGATAAAAACCTGAAAGTCGGACCTGAAAGTACTGCTGCCGACCGGCTCCAACACGCGGAACAGCTTTAGGTTGTGTTCGATGTTTTTAATATCCGTGTTCTAGTTTCTGTTCAGACTGGGGCTAGGCTCTGTAAAAGAGAAGAGAAGACAAAAAAAAACAGCAACATCAGTAAAAAAGTAACGCACTACGACGGAATATCGGTACGAGGCTCGGGACTGCCGGACGGAAATCGGTGATTAAAATTAAATCCGAAAAACGGTTGCCAAAATGATTGATTGCTCCTGTGGACCTAGGGAGGATGTGACCGTTAGTTACTGACACGACTTCAGTTGTCCTTTGACGTAAGGTTCGTGACGTATTATGACGGGGTCTCTATGAGTACGCCTCTTTACAGCGTGTTCTTAAGGGCTAAAGGCTTTGGAAGAAATAAACTGGCTTGACAGCGTTGATCAAACCTTTAACTATAACGCAAAAGCTTTATAGTCTATAAGAATCTCTCAGGAGATAAGTAAAAGTAAGTAGTTGAGTAGACGACAAATAAAATGTAAAAATAATATAGCTTTAAAACAACACTAACAGCACTCCTCAAAATCATTCACTTCTCAGTGCCGTAGTCTTCTACGTGACAGAAAACGATGATCAATCGCCGACGGCAAACGGTTAATAAACTTTCGGTGTGCGAAATTTAATCGCACGCATGGCCATGACAGCTTCCCATCCCCCAACACAACCCAGAGGTCAGAGTGGTGCTCTGTCCGAGATGCTGTTACGGGTTCCGGGGTGCCAGTTTGATTGATTTGTTTCGATTACTTTGAATCGTCGTCATCGCACAGCTGACAGTTCCAGCATCGACCCGGTGACATACAGCGGTGTAACATACCGGACAAAGCACCACAAAAGGACCAACCGAACCGTTTGAAGGATTTAGTTTGCAAAATACGCAAATCCTGTCACTTTCATGCACGTTGAATCAACACAGGCATAGCGTAGCAGAACTTCTCCACTGACTACGGTACCGTTTCTTTCTCACGCACACGTTCTTAACGGCAAAGCGTATAATTCCATCAAACGCACGATATAGGTAAACACCATCCGACCAGAAGAGCTGCCACGACACTGCCGCACTTTTTGATGCCGTCGTTTGATGGAACAGTGTGCTATACCGGTACGGGTTGTTAGGAAATGTTGGTAGAGAAAATTCAGAATCCTTGCACGAACTGTACTCCTCCACTGCGCTGCGGCCCCATCCATCTTGGACGCTTCTCGTCCGTCGGGGTAACCCATCAAACTGGAACCCGAGCGGCATACGTAATATGGTGGACTATTTCGGCACATGTCAGTCGCAGTCGGAGGGAGATTAATCGATTTTTTATTTGATCCCTATGAAGCTACCGCTCGCAACCCGATAGACAATCCCGCACCCGACGTGCATGCCCCTGCACACCACCCTTTGGCCTTTACAAAGAACTGGTCCCGATGTTGGTACATGGTTACGTTTAGCGTTCGCAGTACGAGAGCATCAACCGTCAACGTATTCGAGCGATCCGTCGAGACAGCACTACCAAGATGGAACATGTGACGACGGTTGGTGGTGGTGGTCGCTTCTCGGTGATGTTTGTTGTGGTTTCCTGACGTCTACGCCAACTCTAACGTGACAGCAGTAGTAGCAGCAGCAGCAGCAAATGCCAGTAATGGAAAAGGTGGTACGTGATGTTCGCTTGCAAGGCAAAGAAAAATTAGAATCACCGGAAGAAACCGGAAACGAATTTCGCAAGGATGGTAAGAAATATCTTAAGAACGCAGTGGAAGGAAGAAACACAACGTTTGCGTCTTGGAAAGTACAGCAACATTGAAGTAGACATCAAGCGTTGCGAAACGGTTTGGCACAGTCGAAAAGCCCACCGATAAAGGAATGACGACGACGTCACCGTAAGTTGCTTTTCGAGCGTTCCATCAGTTTGCCGAACTTAAGAAGAATTCCGCAACACACACACACACAATCTCTCTCAAGTACAGTAGGCGACTTGGACGTGAAACTGTACAAAACCAGCACGGCACACAAACGGAAGAAAACGCAAACCGACATTCAGCCACGGTACGCACCACAGCAAGGCACACAACACTCTGGTACACCGAAATTCCCAAAAAGCATAGCAACAACAAAAAATGGGCCAATTTCGAAGACAGCGAGCAACAACCGATTGAAGTGAACCGGCACACTCTCTCCCATGTGACAACAAATTCTGGGCAGGAAGCACACACACAAAAAAAAAACAACATCCCAAAAAAGCTTTCAAAAAGTTTTGGATACTGCCTTTTTTTCAAGAGCTGAGCACTGAATAAAAGTGTGTCTCCCTTTGCGTCCCCTTCCTGTCACGCCCCCGCGTGATGCGTTGATTGGGTGGACAGATTGAAGTAGCGAAAGCAACGCGCATCCATGGCTGCCAAGGACCGCCGTTTCTATAATGCACACGCACAACCTAGGGAAACTAGGTGGAGTTTCGCGTTTTTTCTTTGCCCGCGAAACCATATTTTAATATTGCACCTGAATGATACCGGATTCTGTATACTTTTTTGTTCGCATTTTTCGCTCGGGAAAGTTAATAAGCGTCCCGGTGAGGCATGATGTTAATATAACGGATAAATATTTCATCTCACGGCGATGCGCTCGTGGTAAGGGGGAAGAAGTACCAACGTGGTATGCCAACTCGGATGGAACAGGAAAGACACGAACCATCGCAAACAAGGACGACGGGAATGATCATTTTGTGACGGAAGCAGGTGGATTCGATGCAACGTCAACTATTTGATGCTATTTTGTTGCAAATTAATAAAGGGGAAGCATTTCCCTGGCAGCAACAATTTTGTGGTTCCAGTTTCATTAAATGAAATTTACCGGTCGGTTGTGTATGACTATGGGGGGAACAAAAACAAATAAAAAAGCAACGAATTTAGCGCAAATAGGTAGCACTTTGTAGGGAGAAATTATTCGAATAAAGCAATACAATATACAACATATAAAAATGTTAAAAAGACTTCATAATTTATACTTTTGTTTAATGATTTTGAAAAGCAGAATAAGCTAAAAAAATAATAAGCTTAAACAACGAAATAAACATAAGTAAGGTGAAGAACCAACAAATAGATACATGAAATTTATACTCTGAGAACGCAAGCAACTTCTATAAGTCACTCCAGATCTTGGCATACGTTGATGACATAGACATGATTGGTTTGAGGCTCCCCTATGTAGCAAGGGTCGAGCATACGAGAATGAACCTCGGGAGATCAACGAGGCAAAACCAAATTGATGGTGACACCACCAGCGACCCTGCTAACAAACATTGATTTACGCTGGAGTGATGTAATGACAGCAGGTACTGTATAGAACCTATTCACCTTAACCCAGTACTCACATACGCCTCTGAAACATGGACTCTTTCCATAACTGACGAAACCCTCTTAGCCGCGTTCGAGAGGAAGATGCTCAGAAGGATTTTTGGCCGATTATGTGTGGAAGGGCAATGGAGGAGTCGCTACAACGAAGAGCTCTACGAGTTTTATGATGCTCTAACCATCGTGCTGCGAATTTGGCTCTGTAGGCTCCGGCGGGCTGCTCATGTCATGAGAATGGCACCAGACGACCCAGCCCGTAAAGTCCTTTTAGACCGTCCACATGGACAGAGGAGGCGTGGTAGGCCCAAACTGAGATGGAATGATGGCGTTGATGCGCCCACCAGAACAGCCGGGATATTGGATTGGCAGACGACGGCGCTAGACCGTGAGCGGTATCGAGCGGTTGTTGCTACCGGCCAAGACGGCGAAGCGGGGTTGTAGCGCCTGATAAGTAAGTAAGTAAGTAAAACTGCAGCAGTAATATAAACAAATGACCATTAATGTTATTGAGTTTCTTTACTAGAAAAATCACCAAGATAAGGTTACAACCAACAAAATATTCATATTCCCTTTCAAAAATTAAACAGAAATGAGCCACAATATTATTTACCGATAAATAGCGGGCAGTTTCAATTACAACAACACACCATCAAGACTCGTCAAAAGGCATGTGGGGGATTAAGTCCCATTGCCCATTATAAATGTACCCACAGCACCCAACAGCGACGGTATGATGGGTTCGCCCATTTTATCAATGCGTCGGTGCAATTGATTATTGTCGTAAATCAAACTACCGTTACATTAGTTTGCGAATACCATTCAGGGACGATAATTTCATGTATAATTCACTAAGCGCTTCATTTATCGCACACGAGAACAAACAAGGGCACAAACATGGCCACCACCACACTAACATTCCAGCCGTCATCAATCCTTTTCAGAATGTGTTGCTGAACTCTCAAAGCACAAAATGCTAAATCACCCGTCAACGATGGTTCGGGAACTGGACCAGGTCGTTGGAAAACCGCTCACCTCCAGCCTACCCTTTTCACCGTAGATCCACCACTCACCCGAACGGGTCTCCTACTATTGATTGTAAGAATAAAATATTAGCATCAATGCGCGAATAGGTAGCTATTAAATGGCTGACACGACCGCGACGGCAATCAATTACAATTAGCCGCTTGTGTATGGCGGCGGTACCACGAAACCAAGAAGTGAAAACTCTGGCGTGAAGCCACGGCGTTGAGAACTTTCGAGATAAGAGAGTCGCAACGTTGTTGCTCGTTTGTTTTTTGGGGGCGAAGAGTAAACGGATTTAGATTAAACTTTTATCAACTGTTCCGAGTGTTCGTGTTGGTATTGCGCTAGAATTTTCGTTGAATTAATTAGGTATATTTGATTTATATCCCATCGCATTTGAAGTGCAAGAAAAATGAATATCAAAGTTGGGAAACCTTGCAGTCGTAAAATTGGGGAGTAAAGGAATTTCTTTTTCCCTCCTTTATCAGATAAGCACTGCACGACTGACCTCAATAAAAATGCTGTGATGTGATGATTTCTTTGAATGCTACGGGCACCATCAAACACGAGATCGCAATCAACGTACCAATGCGATGTATCTAAATTATCATCTCAGTATTTTTACTTTTCACCTTGCCACAACGACCGAATAATCACCCGTTCAAACGAACGGCATACACTGAGCTTTCGTGTCCTTTTTTCATTTCAAAACGAAAGCCCGTTCCGTGACGAGTGTGTGTTTCACCTGCACCGAGGCAACAGCATTGCACCGTAAAGCAGTAACCAAACGAAGATCGGAAAAGAAGTTCGCAAACTACTTATTTTGATAACGATCACCAACGGCCACACTCCTCCAAGGGTGGGATGAGCTTCGTCTCTGTTGCAGCAGCAGCAGCAGCATCTAACACACACTTCTCAAAAGCCGACACAAAACTGCCCTCGTAAACTTTAGTCGAACTTTCCACTTTATCCGGAGGTGCCCCTAAGGTTCAAACTCGCCTCTGTGTGCGTGTGTGAGAGCTTTTCCGCATATGCCCACCAAAGCCCAAGAACAACCACGGGAGCGATATGTGTGGCGCTTAGGAGAAGTTTTGCGTTGCCCGCCCAAGGTTGGGTGAAATGTCCCGGCCCATACGGAAAAAGCCCCGGGAGCAAACCTTTAGCCACATCCGAAGTCACCGGAAAACTTGTCCAGCTTGTACACAACAACAACAACAACAGCACGGCCCGGTGGCATATGGTGGTGAAAGTTGTTGTTTCTTGTTGTTCCCCTTTCGGTGCCCACGTCGTCATCCGATCCGAAAAGTACCCATCCGGCGTGGCAAACTCATTTTAAACACTCCTCAAAAACTATAAACAGATCGGCTGCGACATGGAAATGTTTTGCCACCGAGGGGGTTTTCTGGTGGGCAACCACCGGTGCAGGGACGGGGGAGGGAAAACATAAAAAGTTTTCCCCATTTGTGTATAAACCCAGATCACCCACTTCCGTTCGCTTCTTGCGTTCTGTGGAGTTGCGATAGCTTCCAACAGTTTCTGAGCCGTTTGTGCTTTAGCTTTTCTAGCGTGCTTTTCCTTCCGAGTGAAGGATATGTTCACATCGCAGAAGGCGGATGAGAGACAGTCCCAGTAGTGTGGGAATGAAAATTGTGAAAATGTTTTTCAGGCCATCCACATCCAGACGACAGTTCATTCAGAGCGCACGATGCAGGAGTCCGATTTGCATATGATAAGATTGATTGAAATGAAGTGACGGTTGTTTTTGGTCATTCGTTTGCCGGCAGCGCGCACACACACACATGCCATGTGGACAGTGGTCAATGGCCCGCCCTTGATGGTGATGCTGTTATGCGGAACTTAAGTCAAACTTCGCTATGAACTTCACTATAGAACATCATTAGTTTGATGCCGCAAGCATGCATACATAAACTTTCATCGTCTACTCAGCACAAAGGCAGCTTGTTTGTAGCAGTTTTTTGTATGCTAAAATTAAAGAGAAAAAGAAGGGAATGTGTGAAATTTAATGATCGCTTAAAATGCTAAACCAGTCGGAAGCTATACTTATCATGATCGGTTGTCAAATTGCAGATAAACCCCCAACTACTACGGATACGTGCTTGTAACTACACACGCTGCAGGTCAACTCTTTCGTAATAGCACCCCAGGATAGGTATTCTCCGTTTATTGCCGTAGGTCATGAACGTCCGTCCAGCATATCGTTTGCCAATAATCACTCTCATGGTTCATAATTTAAAACCCCCCCAATACAGTACCCTTTAATCAGTACGTTCTGATATCTGGACTGCAGAAAACACACACACACACCGTAGACTGCTGGTGCGTTAGTAATCCGTGTCGAGAAGCTCTGAAAAATGTATGTTAATAGATGCAAAGCAAACACACAAGTCCCCGGCAATCACCAATCGAATCCCGGCTCGTTGCTGGATGGACAAATCGTCTACAAACAACGAAAGACGTAATTACAACTGCACTGCAAACACATGCACACACACAGACACATCTACAGCAGAAATAGTTCGTCTTCTGGCGAGTGTGGAGAAGTTTGCTACTGCATTTGGGTAGTAAAAAAGAGCCCCGTCCCTGCATGAATTGTTCCCCCACCAAATCCTAGACGACGGTAGCGTTGTATAAATTTGATTTAATATTCATAAAAGGATGAATTTGGCCTTCATGTTTGGCATCGTGGCTCCTTTTCTCCAACGGGGGGGGGGACCCGAGACGCATAGTCGCCCAGAGTCTCTAACACACAGACACACTGCAGAGCGTAATGCAGTGACCAAGTCAACAACCCAGGGGTCTGACTCTTGCTTCCGAGGTCAGTGCAATTATTTGCACTTCGCCCATCCGAACGGACCCGTGGGGAAGGACCAAATCCTATAGTAGAACCGGGTTCCATTTCCGTTCCATTTCGAATTACTCCCGTGACACACACACACATACGGGTTCGGGTGATGAGTCATTCGTTTTCCCATTAGTAGCATGTAAAATCGGACTGCAGGGCCCCGAAGACGCGCTCTGCTGCATTATGACGGATGGAGGCCACAACTTCCAAGCCTCAAGACGCGTTCAGACGTTTCGTTGGCTATGATTTCCGTAATCATCATGGTCGTGTGTCGTGCCGTGACAAGAAACGGGTGTTTACTGGGGGCATTTGTGCTTCTACAAAGTTCCAGACAACCTATACTAATAGTGTAAAGTGAACGATTTCTACTGTGAATAGCTTTTCTAACGACATTTGTCATTAGAAGCAAAATTATTCAACTTCACGCAACAAGCTCCTGTTTTCCATTCGATTAATATGCATATTATTAGGAGAATCTGTGGATAGTCCTTAACTAACTTCCACTCCCATTCCTCAGCGCACGCTTAACAATATTTATCGCTAAACGCGAATTCCTCCCAAAAAAACAAAGCAACGACTTGTCATTGCCAATAATGTGTACTTCAAATGTGCCCATACATTTTCTTATCATTTATTAACATCCTCCAGCGTCATCCACCGTCCGGCTAATAATAAGCGGAAGCTAAATTGCAACGAATTTCGCGCACCGCTAGGCAGGGCAAGTTGGGCATAAAATGACTGCGTTTCAGATTTCGGTAATTGGATGCCATTTACCTTCCGCCACCCCACCCCGTGCAGGAAACTTCCTCCTTCGCGTATTTTCTTTCGAATGATTCGAAACGTATTTCCGCCTCGAAAGAGGACGATAACGCTAGGCGACGACGTCTTTTTAAATTTGATTAATCAAACAAACGAGCGCAACCTGGACCACCCGGCAAACGGTTCACCGTCACGAAACCGTACCGCCGCCATGCATTAATCAAAACAAATGACCGAATATTAGGCATTTGTTTCACCCGGTCCGTCCGTCGGTCCGCTGCTGTCTTACCAAGGTTTAGAAGCAGGGTAAACATCGAAAGCAACCGAAACCCATCATCGAGTGCCGTTGAGCGTCAGATTTCGTAGGCCGTGATAGCTCGGCCTCGGAAAACGTAGGCACGCAGCGCACACACGACCACAAGGCGTCGAAAAGATAGATTGTAGCTCGTTGACACAAATCGGAGCAACAAGATTTTCCGCAACGCCAATTGGTCTCCGAACTTTGCCATTGGCCGATATTCAATCGCAACCAGCCAAACACCAACCACACGATGGTGGTGATTTCGCTCGTAATGAAGTGTCTTCGGCTCATCGAGTGTGCACCGTATCGTGAGGATGCGAACGAACGAGGCCCATCTATCGGTTTTTGGGGTTGATAAATTAGCTCCAAATCTGGTCCCATAAATGGATGATCGATCGGTTTGACCCATTAGTCGTTTGTGTCGGCCTGCCGTCAATGTCGTTGGCCTTCCATTTCAAATCGATATTTTTATGTTTAATGTAGATGCCTTTCAACCGTGTGCTCTTCTGGGTGGCTTAATTGTTGATTGATTTCAGCAAAAGCAGAATCTGCCTAGCCGTGTAAGGGAAGCTCCGTCTTACGCACAAAAGCGGATGTACACATTCCTGATGTTGATGTCTAAGGATAGCAAAAGAGAAAAGCATAATAACGTGCACATTGGTAAACACACTTCTAGCTTACGGATGCCGCCATACCGAAGGTTCAGCTGCGACTTGCATGATAACAGAGAGTCATGTAGCACTTAATCAACGCCTGGTCATCTTGTACGGCCGGCGCAGTGTGTACAATTCGCTGGATGCTGCTGTAATTCGATGTCAAGAGTCACTTCTCATCATCATCATAATCATCATCGTCATCATTAGTTGTAATAACTCCACTAATGCAACATCATTACCGAGTGATGTATGATGATTTACCAGCAGCAGCTCTTCGCTCTCATTGGCAAAACAATCGAAGGAAAAGAAATGTTAACCCTATTATTACAGTGTGTAGCGGAGAGGGCGCACTGTGTTTGCGTACCCTTTTGGGCCAGGATTACATACTACATACGTCGGGTAGAACACCGGCAGCAGAAGCAGCAACACAGCAAGCCATTTCGTAGCCCCATCGTTAATGAGGGCAAAATGAGGAGGTTGAAGTGTGCCGGCAGTGCTCCCATCCAAACCGCTCGGTCCGCTGCAATCTTCTAAGCGGCATATAAAGCAGTGATTACCGAGAAAATCCTATTACAACCTTCTCTCTATGCTCCAACGCTCTATTGTGTTTAGTATTATTAATGTTCTTCCTGCGGCGGTGGTGGGGCATTGCGCAGCCTAGATCCACATGCCCCGGCCCGTGATGGAACGGAGTTTTTGGAGTCTTCTTTGGAGGCTTCTGGACGCGTGGGTACGTTTGAGTTTGTATGTGTGTGTGTGTGTGTTGGTGATTGCGAGGGTTTGTTCTTTCACCCGAGGTTACCGAGGCAATATAAGGACGTTGTTAAGAAAGCGAGGAGCAGTACAAATTTGTATTACAACGCATTAGCTTTTCCGGAAAGCGGAGATAAAGCGATCTCGCATTGTGCTGACTTTTTAAATGCAATAAGATGTAAATGATGAGACGCGTGTATAGAATACGGCTGAAGCGTTCGTTTTACACATACAACTCCTAACAACACATCAATTTCATTACGCATTTTGGAATCCTTTTTTCCGTAGAAATGGTCCCCGTGTAAACAGACAACGGCAGGCAAATAATAGCAAACATTGGGCAGCTAAAATCGGCACGGCTCTTTTGTTATCACAGCCAAACCCGTCGAAACCGAACCAAACCAAACAATTATATTTGAAATAAAACACTCCATATCACGGGCAGATATTTCATCATTCATGTAAACCAGCGTTCGTCGAACGACACTTTATCCAACAGCCGTGCGCAGTGGTTATAGTATATACTGAATACCATATGTGGAACCACCACGGGAGAATAATTCTAAAATACTTTCATCAAAGATTGATCGCTTTCGGCATGCATTGAACATGCAATATTCCACTGCCCGGTTGAGGCTAGTGCTGTGCTTTGTATTTGATTTGCGTTTACGAAGTCCAGTTTTTTGCGTTCACAAAGGGCAAATAGAGTGATTTGATATGTACTCGCATTAATTATTCACTTCATATGAGCATGAGCGTAGATTTGATGTTGGGAAATTGATTGTTCATCGTGCAATTCGCCGTGGAAAGAGCATGTATCCTTAGCCGTTTTAGTCGAATAACGTATGCGCCTGCTTTTATGCAATCCGCTTTACACGGGATATTTTTCGCTCAGTGTAAAAGCAACAAGGAGCAATTCTATGTTCAGGATTCTGTGAAGTGGGATCGAAATACGATAGAAATTTTTATTTATCATTCCAACGAAAAAAATCTCGACAAATCATCTTCTAAAATCCTGGAAAAACGGGCTAATCGATTTCTTCACGCTCTACTCTCTCAACGGATGTTTCAATGGAGGAGAGAGCGAGTTAAGAACAGTCCTATTTCCAGACAGTAGCAGCAACAGAAGAATGTGCCCACGATAAAAGCATTCCTGGAACCGTGTGCAAAAGATTGGGCCATTTCAATTGACCGTGCCAATGGGGCGCGCACGGTTTCTGGTTCTCCTTTTTCTCTTTCAACAACCAAAAGAAAACGGTAGTCAATACTATGCTACACCCTTGAAACGAAACAGGGGAAGACAAATACACAACAACACGGCACAAGACTGGCTTCTTTCGGGAAGCTTTCACCCCATATTTGTGGGGCAGAAAAAATAAAACCTTACGAGCAAAGGGGAGAAAGATTATTCTAGTGTTTGGCAATGTGTCAAAGTAATAATTATTTCAGGTCACACCAACAACCGCACGGCCATATCCTGGGGATCGATAAATTTGCGATGAGATCCGGTAAAATAAAACCAAACGAAAAAGGGATCGTATAGTAAGGCGATAGCTAGAGTACAAGCAGAGGTGCTAAACAACTCTCTCCCCACGTTAGACCTTTTACCGCTACCATTACCTTCAAATCCCTTCATCCAGCACGATAGCACCCAATTCCTAAATATGGACATCAAAACCGACTACTCACGTCGCCCCACAACGCATCGGCACCGTTTTGTCGCCTGCCAGTGGCCATGGACGAGGAAAGGTGGATTAGCAAAAATCGGCACAAAATATCGGCGGCCACCTTTTCCGCTTCACATCCGAAACTAGCGGAACGATTTTCCACGCAGCACCAGGGAAATGGTTACTGCAGTACATTAAACGCATTCTCGCCATGGACGGTGCGTACGTGTTGGAAAAGTATTCTTCGTTCGCTCATTCGATAAAGGTGTCAGGCAGCAGAAAAGGCTCACCATTCACACAGCCGCATCGATACAAATTGCCATGGCACAAAACTGTGCGAAAGGCATGCTGCTGGTCACCAACCACAAGTTGTGAAAATCGACTTCGTTAAGCCTCGAACCCATTAGCAGCTGTAACAACCGGTGACCGGGGGTTCCCGCATGCTCGACGTATATGAAACATCGTTCACCTAAATGTTTGGAACGTTTCTGGAATTGGTGTGCCAGGCGGTGCACGCTCCGGTTTCTTCTTGTGGAGAGAAGTGTGTTCTTACTCCTTTTCTTCCACGTATTACGTCCTCCGACACACACACACACTCATCCACGCAAGCTCCGTTACATCCAACCTGAAGAAGACAACAAAATGGAACATGGAAAGTGTTCGGGAGGAAAACCTGGAGCCCTGTGAGGGCCCACGAGCAGCTCGGGGTAAAGTCTTACAACTGCTCTCCGTTCAGTGCTGGGGTGTTGCCCCGTTTGGTAACGTAGGTCAATCCTCGTCGGTTTGTGTGGATGTGTATGAACAGTTCGGCCTCACTGTTTAATGCCTGCGCGCGATTGTCTGTACAGTTTCTTCCGTATTAATCAAGTAGAACTTATATTTGCTTCAGTTTTCCTGTTGCTATTCTGGCAGAAAATCTTCGCCAACATCTTTCGGGCGATACGTAACAGCGGCATTAACCCATTTACTTCCCCCGGACGAAAAGGCTTTGTGTAGGATCGTTTTGTGCAACGCCTGAACCCATGACACTTTAATTAGATTTATTTACGGCCTACGATTACTCGGCTCCTCGCGCCAAACACCAACTCCCGGTGGTAGATGTAGGCCTCTTAGTTCTTGAGGCAGTCTGGTCTACGGTAGCGCGAACGCATAATGTTCACACAAACGCGACGACGTACAGGACGCACCTACAAACACACGCTCCTGAACAATCCATCAATCAAGCAATTTTCCACTCCCACTGGCTGGAAAACTGATCCGTGGCATGTGAATCGATCCCCTTCAGGCACAAATCAATGCTTGGCCTTTCGGATGGCGGAGTGTGCGCCTCATCAATCGGGAGCCCAAAAAGCGCATTGATTTATGTTCAATTAATTTCCATCATTTTCCACCGCGCGCCAACCGCACGATAGGTGCGCGGGTGATGGATGTGTGGCGGGAAAATCGGGTTTGCCCATTTTTACTGAATTTCCACCACATTCGGGTACCGTAAATCCTTAAGCAGCACGTGAACCTCAGCACCAGCCTTCGACGGAAGTGCAGTCGAGATTTTCCACCAGCGATAAGAGCAGAGCGGTTGTGGAAAAATCGTTCCAGCTGCAGCCCGTTTTGGCTGGTTGGCGGGATGGAAACATTAGCCAGCCGGGCGGAAATGCCGTTACAGAAAATGTTTACACTACTACAGCCGAGCGACGATACACACACACACACACACTCACGCACACATCCGTGTATTATCGGGAAAGTCTTGGCTGTGGAAATTCCTTTTGTTTTGTTGATATCCGCAATACGCGAGGCGCGTCGTATGTTTATAGGAACCGTGCCATCTCATTCTCGCACAACACCCATCATACCGTCTCACTTGCGCGCTGTGTGTTGCTCATGCTCACGTGCTCTCACGCCTAAACGAAAACGGTGGCTGTGTGTATGAGAGAGAGAGAGAACGAAAGAGTGAGAAAAGAGCGCACTGATAACACGAGCGAGAGAGTGCGACCGCACCAAGAGAGGCAACCATAATTCGCACCAGCCGTCCGTGACAGTAAACGGTCATTTTTTCGTGTAATGTTTTCCTTCACACCTTGGCAATAATACATCACAACAAATCTATCAAGATTCATCAAACCAAGCTCACCTGGTGCCTCACCACACACAGCTTCAAGCGTACACCCGTTCGTTGCACACGCACACACACTGTTTGTGTATTATTATTATCATGCGCACAAATAGCCCTTCCGGGGACAACATCCGCAGCAACCGTTGATAAGCAAAAGGACACCGTCCGTTCGACTACTGCACGGGAACGGTGATAGCTTTTTGCTGCCGTAAACACTTCCTCGGTGGATATATCAGGCCCAACTCAACTCCATTTCACAGGGGACACACTCCAACGCACGCTGGGACACAATTCACACCGCTGGCAATCACTTTTCACCGGAAAATTGGCCAAAAATCCGACACCTAGCTCCGTAACGACGTTCACTGCAACAAACTTCACACACAAACGAAAGCGAACTGACAGCTCTGCTTCCGGCCCGAACGGTGCGTAGGCGAGAGCGAGCAAGAGACACAGCTCGCGACACCACATACACACCGGGACAAGGATTCTCTCTCGGTTTGCGTGCGTATTTGGCGGTGGTGGAGCAGCAATTCAGCAAACACTACCACCACCAGAAGAGCGAGAAAGGCTCCACAGAAGAAGAAAACAATCACGAAGGATCCACAACTGTCGCTGGAGGAGCTGTCAAACGGCGCTGGATACACGAGAATTGGGCACGCTCAAACGCTGTCTGTTGTTGTTTACAGTTTACCTTCACGCAACCACGCACGAACAAAAAACCGGACACACACACGTTCGCACGGAGCGCTGTGGCGTTTAGTTTCACCAACGGGTAAAATGATTGATACGCGCGTAATTTACCACTTTTTCACCGGACCGCTATCGCACACATCCAGGAAATTGGCCGCACGCTCAGGGAAAAACTGTACACTGAAATGTTACGTCAACTGAGGAAAGCTCGTTCATTCCCGAGAAGAAAGGTTTCCCGCGAGACAGATGTGTGAGCTAGCAAATTAGCCTGCCGGAGAGTGAAAGAGAGGGATAGAGCACACCGCGAGCGAGAGAGCAGCTACCTCTGCAGAAATGTTGTACTGTACGGAGAAAGATATGCGAGAGCGCGCTAGGATACACGAGGTTCGGTACAACGATTGCGTTGATGTGGCAGTGTGTGCGTGTTTCGCTCGGGATTGTGTTGGTGGTAGATTGTTGCGCAAAAAAATCAGCAAACAACCCAAGCCTTGCTGTCGGCTACGTGTGGCACGCAGAAGGGCGTACGGATTGAGTGAAAAAGGGTGCAGCCCTGCTGCAGCTCCTACCCAGAACCAGACGGTCCGGAACACGTTTCGGGTGTGCTTTTAGCTACCGAATTACCTGACGAGACCCGTCACATCCAAGAGGCCATACCGTGTGGGGAAGCGAGATGCAACGATACTCTCCGTCAGAGCGAGCGAGATACCAGTGCACACGGTTGCTATGGTGGGTAATCGCGCGGGCTGCTTCGACGGTGCGAGCAGCGTGGTGTGCGTGCGAGGCCGCGCTGTGCAAAAACTCGCACAGGATGGATTTCAACAACACGGTGGTGTGAAAAGAAAACTGAAAAGAGTGTCTAATGGGGTGTGCCTCTTTGCCTGCGTCTCCTTACCGCGTCCAGGACCTGCTTCCCTTTTGGGTTATGTGAACGACCGGGTTCGTGCAAAAAAGTCTGGACCGTATATTGGGGTGTTGGACGCGTTGGTACCGCGAGCGGAAGGTTTAGCGGTGGGCAGTGCGGCACCGAGTCTCGACAGCGAGCCTTTTCATATGTCCTTACTCACACCTCGTTCACCCAAACAATGGGATGAGAAACTGTGGGGTTGTCTGTTTCAGCTTACCGGGGCTGAATTGTAAAGAGTTCGGTGAAAAAAGTGGATCTCGCATAATGTAAATTAATTAGACAAATCGAAATACTACAGTGAAGAACTTACGGTGTTTTTATGAAAACTTTTTATATACAATTACTAATATGAGGCTAACTTCAAGTACTTAAGTTCACTAATTTTGATTTTCTTTGAAGTTTTGACAGATGTCAATAGAGAAAAATTAAGAAAGGAATGAAATTAGTTGCTAGGCATCGCTTTCTAAAATGTGCTATGAATCCAATAATTTGCGCCTAATGTTATGCAATTTTCAATGCATCCAAACACATTGCTACTCCGTCCATCAACACAGTTTGGGAATCGTGTTGTTTTAAGTTGTTTCTTTCTTTTTGTGCTGTCTCATCCTTTGCATCATCCATGTGGTTGACGTAGACAGCACGTCTGGTTGTTTGCCGTGTCCACACACACACACACGCAGAACAGGGGAACTGCACACAGAAAAACATGCATAAAACACAACTCTTCCTTTCTGACCAGCAAAAACCTTCTACACCAAAACCCCTAACCACACATTTATTGATCCGTACGCGAACGTGTTCACCGTCAGCTGATTAGACGTTTAAAGTTCTTTTCGGTAAGTACGGCTGTGTTTAACGTACACTTTTAGGCAATCAAAGAAATACAATTTTTAATAAAAGCTTATCATTTCCAGCCACTAATGCACCGCTGCATCCTTCCCAACGATTCATCAGGCGCGCTAATCGATGCTTGTTTTCACGCGTGCCAATTTTTGTGTTTGTCACCTCATTCCACCCAAGCGAACGGAACTGTAACGCCACACGCTAATCAAAATCATCTTCTCATCAACGGAACCGGAACACGGGCTGAACAAACCTTGAAGGTGCGTAATCGCGCTCCGGTGCGAAAAAGGCAGGGAATCACCACAATCTTTTGCCGATAAGATTTTCCAACCCGCACCTCCCAAGCGAACCGAGCAAAAATAAAGATGGGGGAACAGAATTCTGTGACGGGAAGCACGCAGACAAATAATACGTGCAAATATTGCACCAGGCGCTTCATTGCTGCTGGCGATGAAGAGGGTCGCATCACACACACAAAAAAAAAAGAGTTGAACAATCTTTGTCGCGAAATGCTGTGCGCGGGCGGCGTGTCGCTGATAAGCGAATTCCCAACCCTGAAGTGTTACTCAGTCACACCTTCCGGGAAAGCGCATTTGCCGAGCCTTGGTGGGGTTTGTTGTGTGCTGGTTCTCCGTCGCACCACACTTCTTGGGACTTTTTGTTTGGTGCATTATCACGCGAAAGGGGATTCAATGTCCTGGTGCTGCAGTGTACGTTAAAGAAAACCCCCGGACGAACCTCATGCACCGTATGGGAAGTGCAGTTTTGCACTCTGTAACGTCAAGCTCGGGTAGGCCTTTCATACGCCGTCTCGCGCCATATCTGTGCACTAGCGCAGTGCCTGGATGCCATTTCGGTTTCGGTGTCCCCCAGAGGTAGAACACCGGGAAAGCGGAACGAGCGAAGCAACCCAGATGATCTCCCTTTCACCGTGCAAATACACATTTACAGCTAGCGTACCGGTTTGGGGTGGAAAAACACCAAGTGTCATTCGCGGAATTGCAGCCTCTTGTGTCACAATTGATTGTGTGTCGCCGGTGCGAGAAGCCACGTGGACGGTTGCAGGAAGTTGCGTACCACGGGATTGCCTGGTGCAAACCCCCGTGCATTCTGTCGAATGCAAAATTCACACCCCGGTTTACTTGTCGGGGTGCATTATTATGCAGTTTTTTCTCATCCTGCGATAGAACTGGAAACGCTCGCGGTGTGCGTTTGTGTGTGTTTGTGTCTCGAGTCTATTGGTTAGTGTGCTCCCGCGGAGGCTGTGAATCGTGCTGTTAGCTTTGGGTAGTTCTTACCAACCGCTCCTCAGGGGCCGCTAACACACCCTCCCTAATTGCCCAGAAGCTATTGTGCGAAGGGTTTTTTCTCTCTCTCTCTCTCTCTCTCTCTCTCTCTCTCTCTCTCTTCTGCGTGTGTTGTTTTCCAAGCGCACCATGAGGCGTGTGTGCTACGTTTTTTAACGCCTCAAGTGTGAAAATTTATGCATTTATCGACATAATAATAATTATCGTCACGTTTGGAGGATGGTTTATGACACGGTTCCCGACTGCTTGCCACGGAACGTACCGGATCACCGCAGGAAAGGGGGGTGGGGGTTTGTACATTTTGTAAAGAAATGAAGGATGCAGTGTGCAGCGAAAAAAAGAAGATTGATACAAGAAACGAAACATCGCGACCGAGTGTGTGCGCGCGCGCGCGCGAGGGGAGACCACTAAGGATGTGTGGATGTGGGAAGATGGGTTTTGCTGGTTGAATGAAAACGCGGCCCTTCGAGGTTCGAGTTTGGCAAAGGGATGCTCGTGCATTCCTGACTGAATGGGGTTTTAATGGGTGCGTAGATTGGTGATGATTATTGCTAGTGCAACTGTTACAAAGTTGTTATTGTGTTGGCCTCCCTGCTTAACACCACTAGAACAATAGGCACCCTAAGATGTACGGTGGAGCTTCACGTCAATTAGGATATCGTTTTTTTTTCTTGAGTAATCGTCAGTTCTTAATTATTTTCCGTTTTCTTGATTATATGACGTGTTTTGTAATGATAATTTTGATAATTTTATAAGTAATACATTAAAATGTTATGTTAGCAATCCTGCATCGTTCCATTAATATAATTCAATTTCATTGCAAGTTAATAATATTTCAAGTTAAAATAATGCTGAAGCATATACAAGAAGGACTGACTATCCAGCTACAGGTAACCAAAGTCGAGGAAGTCAGTAATGGCAGTCCTATGCTTCTTGAGGTTGTAGCGCCAAAGAAGAATATAGACTAGCAGTTACTACGTTTATCAGGGTGGTTCGTTGTCTAGTTTATAGAAACTTTAATTCGTTAGAGTTAAGGCATTACATCCAGAAGGCATTAGGAAGTCAGATATATAATATTTCCTCTTGGGATGTGACGAAGTATACTGCAATGGATTGAGACACAGGACACATTCCTCACTGTACTACAACTACGAAAACTGTAAGAATATGCGGGTTAATATCAGTAAAGAGATGTTTAGTCCTCGAATGAAAGTATCATAAGTCCTAAAATCCTTAGATATTCTTGGAAGTATTCTGTATTAGGTCCTCCCAGATCTAATTTGTTTTGTATGGTCCAGTTTCTCTTAATATTCAGTATCAGCTACCAACATCTTCCATGTAGCAAAGAAACCTTATACAGGCAAACTCAAAATATATTCCTACCTGCTCTTCAAATTATTTCGACACAACGATCTAGCTAAGCAAAGTTAACCAAATGCCTAATTTTTCCGATCATCGCTTTCCGCCGTATCAAACGGTTCCCATCGTAAAATTGTCACCGTGGCCGACTCTCATGTTGTGCGCTAATTTGTTTGGCCCCACGCACAAAACAAAGCCACCGGCCGGGTACGCAGAATCGTACCGTGCGAGTTGCCATAAAGTTTTGAATAATGGAGTGCTGATATCCTTCAACAATTTTCCCCGATAACAGCCCCGAAGGGAAAACCGGGCCACTGCCAACCATACCATCAATAACTGCGGAACAAATAAACCTCGATCACAGGAATAACGGATTGGTTGGCCGGAGGCGATCCAACTTTAGCAAGTCCGTCCGAGTTGTGGCGCATTTTTCCAGCACGTACCGGCCTTCCGCACCTGACACGAGGGAGGGCAAAAACGGGCCGGGAGAAAAGCGCACTTGTAAACACATCAATCCCATTCCATTCTGGGTGCGCTACTGCGAGTGTGCTCGGTCGAATGGTAACGATACTGTGGCGGCCCCCTTAATGCTTGCTAATAGTGTATCATTTCACTTATCGAGCGTGCAGTCGTGCGGAGGTACGCGAGAGTTGTTCACTTCTACCCCGCGTGACCTACCTTCTGCCGTCCTCTTCGTGTGGCCCGATGTTGCGAGTTTTTCACAACGCAACACAAAAGAGCACAACGTCAACATTTTCCGCCAACAGCGTACAGTCGTTATCCGCCGCATCATCATTGCCGGTTGTTGGGGAGTTGGTAGGAGGAGACGAGGATAGTGGGGGAGGGGGAAAAAGCGAGGCCCCGAGTTTTACAATGTTGGACCCAGTGCGGGTGCAGTTGCGCTAACCGTTACGGGCCCGAAGCTGCAGAGCCGGATGCATTAATTATGCAACTGTGCTTCGCGGTAGCGCTCTTCATGACCGGAAGCGACCGCGAGGCAAAACCACCACTTGAAGGACTTATCGCACTTCCGATCTTTTGCCCGCGGTGTTCGCGTTGCGTTTTGGATTCGTTTTTCGGCGGGGATGAGTTGCCGTTTTTCGGATCTCGCTACTGCCAAAGGTAGCGGAGGAGTTGAAGGTGGCGGAAGATATAGGATGGTGAGGGAACGTGAGTTGACTATTTGACGACATTTGTCAAACAGGACATTCCCGTGACGATCGCATACCTTTGTGTACGGAATATTTGCAGGGGAAATCACTTGGTAATGTATAATACATACATTATGCATGCGATGCAGGATGATAAATGTTTTATTTTTCGCAGTTTTTAGGAGATATTATGTTGATAATTCACTTGTTAGTTCAAAGTCTATTTTGGGGTAACAAATATTTGAGTGTTTGGACAATATACAACAGACGCTATGCAATTACAAATCCTTTTGTTTGTAGTAGTACCAGCATATAATTTCTCTACTCTGGACAATGTTGTGAGATGCCACTACGTTAGTCTATTATTACTAGAACCTTACCATAATCGCTATCTTCTTCAGAAAAAAACATCAAATTTTCAGGACGGAAGTTGCGGTGAGATCTTCTGTCTTATATGTATTAGTGGTTACAAGAGTAGTCCTTGTGGTTACCCCATTTGACAAGAGTAGTCCTCGCTACACTCGTCACTATTGTAGTTGAGTGAAGTCGTTATACACGACATAGTTTCTTAAATAGACCTTGGAGTTAACAAAATATACAAAATATTGCTTACAATATGAATGAATATTGTATTCTGATTCTCTTGATGTTCTCTTCTTCTTCTCTGGCTCTACAACCTCTGTAGGTCTTGGCCTGCTATTTCTAGCTTTCTGTGACTTGGTTTTTACCCGTAGCAGAATAGTCAGTCCTGCGTACGGGGAGCCGGTCCGCCGGGATTCGAACCCCGGTCCTGCCGTGTGAAGTCCGGCGCCGCTATCGTATACACCACCGGGCCGATGTTAATAGATGGAATATGCGTTGAAACGTCGCACGGGTCAAATTAAGAAAATTAAACCAGCAATGACAGCTCAAGACCCATGGGTGGTTCATAGTCTAAGCTTGCTAAGAAGATGCTTGGGGTTCCGGTATATTTTAGCAGAGAGGGATCTTCCTACTCGTGAGCTTTGTAGTCCTGGAGGCCAAGAATATTTAGAGGGGAATAGAAAGGTATTTTCCATTTAAAATCAAACTCCATAAGAATACTTCATCCTTGTCTTAGGACCGAATCAGCACTTCTGTCTCCGGGCCTGTCAACTGACTTGATGCGCCAGGAGTTCTCAACTACTATTTCGCTTAGGACTTCCTAGCGCCTTGAACCATCACTGTCAAGACCAGTTGAAGTTGAAGGACCAAAAGATGAAGCAGATGTAAACGGAACTAGGCAACAGTCTCAATACAAATTACGTCAAACCAAGATGACTGGACATCGTGAGACAATTTCCTAAGTCCAAAGACTGCATCAGTTCAACATGGTCAATGACTTTTGAGTTAATTTCTTAGTATATGTTATTTCTTATAAAAAATATTATAACACGTATAAAAATTAATCATCCAAGAGAGAAGATATCTCAATTTGTTGCATCACACCTAAACCTATCAAAGGTCCTTTATTTTTTTGGGATGTTCCAAGAAAGAACACAAACGTACCACACATAACGCCCAGTACAAAACATACCACTACACTCCACTCTTAAAGTGCTCCGGACCGGTGACAAACAGCACTGTGAGACAACTCATTGCAACGTCCTCCTGTGTGCATTGCAGCTGCACAGATGCAACGAAAATCAGGTGCATTGTAAAAAGAGAGCAAAACAAAAAGGGGCTGACGATGCCGCTGCCAAAAAGCAACAAAACGAAGGAACAAAACCTACCAAACCCGGCGGTCTTGATGACGGGTTTAATGTTTCATGCTGCGGCACCTGGGAGAGTGGTATCACCCGGGTTGCCTTTTCACGGGGTCGCTTACAAACGCTGCTGAGCGTGGAGTAGCTTCTGCAGCAGGGCGTGTTGGTGTTCAGTTGCGTGCAGTTCGCACATCAGGTGTCTGAGGGAATTGGATATTAAATGTCAAAAGCGAGACTTTTCACCATTGTTTGTGCGCTTTTATGGCTATTGTTTTGTACTTTATTTGCCCCCAAAACGATCACGCAGCTTATGTGCATCCGTTAATTGTAACGCTCCAAAGTATTAATCTCCTGTGAACGAAAAACAACAGAATAATGAAGAGAACGTAGGAAAATAAAAACAATCTACTTTACAGTATCGGTACACAGGTTTTATGGGGAGAAAAAAAAAGAAACACTTTCTCGTACTCGGAAGTAATTATCGCATCCTGACAATCACAGGAGAAATAAAGCAACGGAAGGTAAATCCGGGAGCGACTGAAAAGATCAATCAAAATTATTTGTATCGATAATAAATGAACCATAGTTCGCAATAGCACTCGTTTGAAGTGTGTGTATGTGTGTTTGAATCTGCAGCGAATGGCAAAATGGCGCTGATTGTCGTTAACAAGTTGTCGTACACTAATGATGGCATTTCGAAAAGTGCCCGCCAGCGTCCATTGCGCAGCAAGTGACTTCCGGCGAGTGATAATGAGAAGTGCACGAAATAAGAAATTTTTAAAAATGAGCTTGAGCAAAAAGTTAAGGCAAAAAAAAACAATCTCAGTGGTTCAGTGTCGAAAATCTTACACAATTTTCCAAAGTACGGACATGCGTAAGACGCGAAACAGTAACATCAAAAGCACCTGCTGGGAATTATATTTTTTAATTAAAAGTATATTGACGAGGAGCTGGGTTTGCGTGTTTGACAGAAACAAAGAAGAAATTTAAGGACTCGGCAAGGGTAGGAGTGTGGTTAATGCGGGGATCCAGAAATAAGGGGCAAGAAACGTTGTAATGAAGAGCGTAAAGTACACTTTGTTTCATTACAGGTCAGCTGGCATACGGAAAAGCAGTACAGCATTTGTAAATTGCTCTCTCTCTCTAGAAGTGTCAAACTAACACTATTGCATCGAAAGCATCGAAGACAGCATTTCATCCGAAGTCTAAAAGCATTCCACCACACAAAATAAAATTCACCGAAACAACAGTTCCAAAGGCTGAAGAAAATTAAACCAGAATCCATTAGCTTTAGTGACTTCATCCCGAGCATCAGAAACATTATGCAACCGAAACCTTCCCATCCAATCTTGTTTAGTCAGAAAAAGAATGAAGGTGTGAAGAGTTCAGTCGCATTGTACTCCATTTTCCTGAAACCGAAAACAAAACCCTACCCATTGTGGATGCACAACGATGCACTTTCATTTGCAGCGAAAATTGACCACGATGTTTGGCGGGTTTTATTACACCGAAGGTCTGCGGTTGAAACGTGTCCATCGTTGTCCGGTGTGCTCCGGTGTTTTGTGAGGCTAGCGCGTGGCTGGATGGCTGGAGTTCTGCATGGGCTCTGTGTGCTTCACAAACAACGCCAGCCTAAGATGCGCCACAAAGAAGAGCAACAGCAATCACCACGGCTAGGTCCGCGTTGCTGTCCAAACGGGAATCTCCAAACAGCTTCAGTGTATAGCTGAAGCGAGTTGATATAAAATAAATCGTAATTTGCTGTTGCACAACGAGGAAGATGGCCGGAGTCGGCGATAACGCATCCAATGCGAGAAAGCATCGTTCGGAATCTAGCACATCGGACCGACTCCGCCTCGAACGGGAAGACAGGAAAGCTAAAGGCGAGAAATGGTCGGCAGGGGCTCCAGTTTGATTGTCACAACAGTAGATTCGGGCAGGATAAATAGAGTCCTTTTCGCAGGAGTCCCGCTATACCGATAGAGTGGGCTTATCGAAGCGGGTGTCTTCCACAGTCTTCCAGCGTCGGCGTCAGCAAATTGTTGCCCCTTGTCTGTATGTCCTCACACAGTCTTTACGATCTGTGCCGTTTGCTCCGAATGGTCAGTTGCGTTAGGTGCGTTGTGTCTTGAGTTACGGAGCATTCTCCCGTAGCAACCGGACAGCGCCGTGTACCTTTGTTGATGGAATACATTGTTTAGGTACTACAGGTTTAGGTACCACTTTTGGACAAAAACCGCACCCTCCAATCCTGTCCCCTTCCTTGTGCGAACTTTAAGCAATGGAAATGATGATCCGATGTTGCTGCTGCTGCTGCTGCTACTTCTTGTTCGTCTGGACGGGTGAGGTTTTTCGGGCTCATAAATGCTAATGAATAGGAATGTTGCTGCTAGTCGTTCTGGCGTGCTGAAACCGAACTTCCAGCGGGCATCTTTGCCGGGGTTCGGATTTTATGAAGAGAATTACCAACGTAATCTGTTAACATGCTGTGAGCCGATTTGCAATTGTGTTGTTGCGTTGTGGGATGCGTTGTTCCACAACTGCCGGTGCCGTTTGGACGGAGGTTTGCCGTTTGCCAATGGAGGTCGGCCGACAATGGGACGAGGTTCGGGGATTATAGGAAAAAGACATCCACGTACGACGGTATGCCGGGAATGCAGCACGGGGCCCTTTATTGTCTTTGGAAAACCCGAAAGACCTTGTTTGGGTTGGTCGAGTTTTCGATCGGGATACAAATGGTAGGATACACAGGAACGGGAGCTCTCAACGAAACCTCAGACGAAACGTAAGATGTACGGTCCAGAATATTACCGGATGGCAAATGAAAATGCTTACCAGCTAAGCTATACCCCGGGTTCCTCAGGGCGCCATTGCTCCAGCTTCAACGCCACGGCCGAGGAGTGGGTTTAAGCTCGATGAAATGAAGTGGATTACTGTCCGAATATCGGGGTCGAAGCCGTAGTCAAGGATCAATTGGCACGTTATGTTGGAAGCATATTATAATTCCATTGTCGTTTGAGGTATCGATGTATCTCTATCGAGCCGTACCAGCCGTAGCTTGGACATCGTTCGGTGCGTGTGTGAGTGCGTGCGTAAAAATGGGATATTTGCTGGTGATGCGGAAACGATGACACATTACACACGGCCACCACACAGTGAGTGTTGCCTACATGATGCTGGCCAGGATTAGGCGACCCTGGCGAAAAAAAGAAACGATGATAATCCGATATATTTGTAAGTCACTCGTTTGTAGCAACATTTGCCTCATCATGCTGCAAATGAGGATGGAAACGGTCAATAGATTCCAGTAAGTTAGTTTGGGAAATTGGGACATTCAGGAATGTAATGAAGCTTGCTTGAGGTTTGAGGTTAAAAGAAATTCAGGAAGGGTAATATTTCTCTTATAAACCTGTTAAGATGAAAAGTATAATACAGACACAGTAATTTATCTGTTGTCGCAGTATTTTGCCTATAGTTCTTCAATTTTAGACAGCGTGAATTAAAAAAAATTGGTAACTTACATGCAATAATTGATGCCGTGGAGGAAAATCTAGGAAAACCTGTAAAACATTAGCACGTTAGAATATTATCAAACATTTTTGACCAAGGATAAACATTTGACGGTAACGACTGTGTCTTCTATTTAAATTTAAAATGTGATTTAAAAAATTTCTTCAGAGCTGCCCATAAACTTAAGCAAATAAATCTCGCGCCATAACCCAACGATTCCTCATCTGGGGACCAGCCCATCCCCATTGGAACTGAAACCCATCAAACGGCTGGCCACAAATTGGCCCACGCTGGTGAAAACTACCACCATTAGCCGGTTTCGCCTAAATCATCTTTATTAGTCTGTTACTGTTACTTGCCGCCACCGGGTTTCGGGTGTTCCGTGGTTCCATAACTTCTAATTATTTCCCCTCCTTCATCTCCATCTCCTGCCAGCCCACCCTCAATCTCAACCTGCGTCTGTTTGCTGAAAGTTGAAGAATGTTGTGAAAAAGAAAACCAAGGAAAATTGTAAAAGAAAGCAACTGTAGCACGCAAGAAAAAAAACAACCCACTCTGGTGGGACTTAAAGTTTGTGCCGGCGAGAAGAGGACCGGCAGAAAAATCTCAAAACAGCCGGGAACAGTAAGAAACTGTTCCGATTTCGTGCTGTTTCCGTCCAGTGCAGCATTTTTAAAGGACGCAGACGCAACAACAAAAAATCCGTAGAGCATCCTTCCTTCGAATGTCTTACGGTTACGGGCCAATGTGAGAAAAGTTGCGAAGTAGTTCACGCTAGACTGCGCCAGCGACTGAACCGGCCGAAACCGGTTGCAACTGTAGTACGGAAGTCATAGTTCATTTAATTAATTGCTACTTTTGGTCATGATTTATGCACCTCCCTTGCTCTCTCTCTCTTTATTGTGCCTTGATTCTCCCTTCGACGGCGTAGGCCCCGATCCGGATGAATCCGATTCAATAACTGCCAGCAGCGTACATGATCCGTGGCGAAAGCGGAAGTGCTTTTCTTTGGGTTGGATTATGGAAAAGGTTTTCTTTTTGTGTGTTTTGGTTTTTGTTCGGTTTTTGGCGGGCAAAGTTCGTTTCTTGGACGACCGCTAGCAGGGGTCCTGTGTGTGAAAGTGCATGTTGTAATAGGCCGTTAAGAACAAACCGATGATGTGGGATGCTGCAGGCGTGCAGTGTGCCGAAAGTCTTAATGAGTTTTCGCTTTGCCCATTTATGCCACAGGCACGATACGGTGGCCGGGTATGGGAGCAAAATGTCCAAAAATATTCCGCTCGCTGCTTTTGTGTGGTTTTGGGATGGGTTTGGGGTTGTGTTATGTTGACTGGAAATAATTTACCACATAATGGACACATTGTAGCGGCGCGAGGAGGTGGGTCGTTGCCGGACGCTTTCAATGGATCGTCTTAATTGGTGAGAATGATTTTACGAAGCAAATTTTCCTCTCGAACGCGCTGAAATAAAAGGGACCATGAATCTTGTTGAGCTGGGGGTGGAGTTAGCTGAAGCGTCTGCTTAAGAAGCTTCATCAGTGGATTTGTCATACATTGATGGTGTAATTGGTGTGTGTTGTCTTTCAACTTCAAGGTCCTATTGATCCTGAAGATGAGTGATCAAATTTATATATGTTTAACCAAAGGATATCTATGCGTAAAAGAAAATTAATTTTGTTAAACAAAAATAGAAAAAATAAAAAGGATGAATAAAGGAAAAGGTTATGTTTTGAAAAACTTATAAAATAATGACAACCTAATCAGACAAGAAGAAAGAAAAACAAAAAATTTACACAATGGAGGCGCCTAGTCGTTCACTCAAGTAATGCACATTTTCGGTCATTTCGTAATCATTCTTTATACCTAGGCAGGAAGAAACTAAGCCCACACTTAAAGCAGCATAATAAAACGTCTCAAAATCTTCTCTCCCTACTAAACACCCGAAGAAACCGTGTTCCGGAAGGTGTAAGTAAGCTATTTCACGGACAAATCTCTATCTCTTACACCTTCCAACCAATTTGGTGGTTTAAACTCATCGTACACATGCACACGGTTGTAAAGTTAGCTCCTTCTTTTTCGCTCTCTCTCTCTCGATATTGACACACAACATACCAACCAAACAGTACCGTTACATAGGTGGATCACAAAACCACAAAAGTGGAAAACCTTGTAAAAAGTCGCAGCAAATTGGTACTTGGAGCGCACCGCGCACTTTTGCTGTCAGCCAGCTGAGTGCATTGCCTGTCGCACGGTGTTGGTAAAATTTTCGCTCCAGAAATGGGCACAATACGATGGGCGTGAGTGCAACCGTTTTTTCTTTTCTTTCATTCCATCTACCTGCCATCGGTTTGGGCGAGCTTTTCACTTTATACTGTCACAGAAGGATATTTACTTCTTTACGCATTTCGTACCTTTCCGTACGGTTCGTGATGGTCTCTTCTCTGTCGTTACACCAATTTTTCTTTCTTTTCTCCATTCGATCGTGTCCTCCTTTACCGGCAAGTTACTTTTCTTCGGTTTCGGTCGTCGTCGTTCGAATGCTCGCTCGCCTGGGCTACCGAAACATAAATTACTTCCGTGAGCTGTTTTTTTTTGGGGCGACGGATCATAATTCGCATTTATTACCGCTAGCTCTTGGATGATGTTACCAAGGAAGCGACAGAAAACGTCACTACATCCTTTCAAATCAAGCTTTAACATGTTTCAATGGAAACTTAATAAAATTAAATGTTGGCATATTTCCACTCCTATCGGAAGCGCTTCTCACGACTGAAAACTTCATTTTTTTTCTCTCTCGATTTTACTCCTGCTTTTCGGTGCATCAAAACTGTGCTCAAAATTAATTTAAATATGTAAATAAAGTAGAAGCAGCAGCAAAAAAATGAATCCGTTTTTATTTCCACTTCTCTGCCGGAATGATAATGTCAAAAAAGCGTTAATAAAATACCATCGTAACTAACGCACGCCTGCCATGATCCGTATGCATCGCACGGCAGCACCCATCCTGTGTGCCGGCTCGTGTTAACGCATCCTCCCAGAACGCGCACTTAGAGCATGGCCTCGGAAAATGTAAAAGATTCAATTTCTTTCCGGTTCGTCGTTTGTACGTTACTGTTCTGGCGTGGCGAAATCTCCTTCATATCCCCGGTACCGATACGCAGCGCCGGAAACGGAGCAGAAACATGTTTCCTGTTTCTTATCTACCCATCCCTCCGGTACTCATAGCCTGTGCGCTGTAAATGTGGTTCCGTGCTGTTCATTTCCATTTCGTGTTTTTATTTATTTATTTTTCCGTGTGTGTGCACTCTCCTTCTGCCCTCCCCTCGTTCACCAAGGAACAGCACAACCGGAAAAGCATTTTCCCGTTTCGGTGCGCGTCTTAATGCTGGTATGGTTGTATGCGTGCTTTATATTTTTTTTTTCTTACCTTTTACCTTGTTGCTAAATGTCGAATTTTATGCTCATGTGTTTATTTATGTTTATGCTCATTGCGCCCCGGTGGTTCCGTTGTTTGGGGAAGGGCCCGGATTTTCTTAAGGGCATTGTTTATACGGGGGCAGCTGAAACATGCCAGTCACGGGGGGGAGAGAGAGAGAGAACGAGCGAGCAGCAACAGAGCTTCTTATGGCCATTTTCGGAATCAACCATGCTGATCGGTAGGAATGGAATCGGTTTTAGGTTTTTAGCAATAGGGAAAGTAGGGAAATGTACTCCCCCTCGCTCCCCCTTATCGCCCTCTCTTTCCCCCACCACAACACTCAACCCATCTGCTCACATTCGATATGCTTTGGTTTCGGAATTATGCTGCAAGCGTAAAGCCCATTCGGTGAAGGTAAAATATGTCTTCCGTGCGCCCCCAGCCGAGCGCCGCTGCACGGGCACGGTGGTGATGAGAGTGATGGCAAAGCGGTTTTGAAACGAATGGAATGCATTTTGTGGTTGCAATGTATGTTTCGGAATATGTTTCGCATATTTTTCATGGTCCGTGGTAGCACATTTTAAATTTTTCGTATGCAAAGTGGCATAGTGGGTTGTGCCTTTTGACGTTCTCTTTTTTTCAAAGCGTGTTTTCCATAGGTTTGATTCGGAATGTTTATTTTTTACATCGAAGATTATGAGAGCTACGTTAAATAGGACATTAAAAATGGAAGAACAAACTTTAATTTAGAAAATGTATGCATGTAATATTTAGGTCAGCAAATGTTGAAAACTTTAGCTCTACAAAAGTTTAACAGAAACTAATAATAATAAAGCATGATTCATATTACAATCTTCATTATCTTTTTCTTCTTCACTTTCTTCATCCTTTGCTTTACGTGTTTCTTCGCTTGACCTGTTTCTTCTTTCTTTTTCTTTTTCTTCTTCTCTTGCCTTTTTCCCATTTTTTTTAATAACTTCTTTTAGGATTTTTTTGTGCTCTTTTGTATTATATATGTATTATATTATTTCTTTTGTATTAATTCGATTTTCTCTGCCTTTTTAGTAAAGTCTAATGTATTGTACAGTTTTTGTTTGTTGTGTTGCTCAGCTCGATTGTTATCTCAGTTTTAAAAACTGTTTTTTCAATGTTTGTTTTCAAATTGCTTATTTATTCCTTAGTGTTCTCTTATCTTTCTTTATCTAAGGATTTTCTAGATTTTTATGATTGTTTCTTGTTTTACTTTGTTTCAGCATTTAAGTTTATTTTCATTTTTTCCACGATTACTACGTTTTTCTTCACTCTGGCTTATTAGTTTCCGGGTGAGCTCCAGATTAATTTTTAAATGTTTTCCTTGTCCTTTTCCTTGTTTATTGTTTACACTACGTTTTCCTGCGATGTATTTTACATTTGATATCTCATTGTTTTATTTGTTTTTTTTTCTAGGTCTCTCTTTCTTATATTTTATTATTTTTATATCTCTTCTTCAATTTATGCACAACTTAATATTTCTTTTTTGCTGATGTTATTTTTTTAAACCCAACCTTAGTTTTGCTAAGAATAAAACAGAAAAGTACTTCATTTTTCCAATAACATTAGCTTCCCGGCAAACAAGCCCAGTCGTACATATTAGTCCCCTTGAGCAACAATTCTTCTAAGCCATATTGACTTCTACTGACTTCTCCCATTTGTGTGCTTTAACTGCCCAATTCACTTACCCTTGTTCGAATACACACAAAAAAAAACCCCCATAGAAAACCGGATAAAGCCCATACCAATCACATACGCATCCAAACCCTCGGTTTTCTTGCATCGGATCAATGGCAAGCATCGGAATCTACTTGCCCGAGCACGTTACGCTTCTATGCAAATGTGAGTAGCCATTTCGGGGGAGCCAGCAAACGGCAAACCATAATAGACCTTTATGAAAGTTTGTACAGTCTAGCGAATGGAAGAAAACTGGCGCACACAGTATACAGCCAGCGTACGGCGTAAAGGTGCGCCGATGTTGTTGCTTCGGTACGTACACGCACTGTCGGAGCAGCAATAGGCCTATTTGATTAGAGATAAATGGATATTGCACGGTTCCAGCGGCCCGGTTTGACGGTGCTGATGGGTTGATACGATGATGCGGACATCGCTTCGACAGAACCATTCGAAACGGATGCCGATTTGCTAGCTGCTTTCCTCGAATCAATAGTGTGGTAGTGGGTTAGTTGGGGTTTGAGCTGTCTGATAAAAACCGTCCACACTATGGGCAGCATCGCATTATATGGGTGAGGGCATCCCGGGTATGCGAGAAGCTAGGAGGAAAAAAGAAAATGTACAAGGAAGAGAAAACGTACACGTCGTTCCGGGTGGGGTTGAAGGAGCCACTTTGCTTCTGGGTCCTGGCATCGGCCATATGTTTTGAATAATTCATGCCTTTCCAAGTGATGTAATTCTTTCGCTTTTTTTCTCGCTCACACTGCTCCTAATACTCCGATCCCTTCACGCCGTGCAGTTCAGCCAGACTATCTTGTCGGCTGTCCGGTAGGATAGAGATCGGTTTTCGATGGGGTTTTTCCTGCCGTTTCCGATATCGTTCAGCCTGGTGCGGTACGGTGTGCAGACGTTCGCGTAGTTTGCACATCAGTGCGCTCTTTTAGCACTTTGGTCGAAGAACGGTAGTAAAGAAATGGAATTTGTATACGATAAAATGGCACGTTCGTGAGGGGACTGCAAAAAAATACATATATATATTTGCAACTCGATTGCGTGGTCGAGTGTTGGAGAGTTCGAAGCGGATAGTATTTATCGGTGATCTAAGCTGGAATGAGGCAGCGTTTGTGAGTGGTTCGTGGCAGTGTCTTACCGCGATGGAAAGATATGGAAAACTTGTTATAAAATCTTATTGAATAATTAAATGTTTCTAGAAAACCTTAACCGTGGACTTTAAAAATTTATAGAGAGAATATAAAGGTATAGATAAAAAGATTTTGTAATAGTTGTAAGTTGTTAAAGGATTAAAAGGTGTAAAAGATTCGTTGGCGGAAGTGGTAACGGCGCTGATCATCACACGACATGACTGGATATCGAGCTCCGTCCGAACCATCTTTACATAGGCAGACGAATGAAGTCAAGAAAGCCAGCAATGCTAGGCCTGTTGGAACTTGTTGGAACTTTTATTAAGTCAAAAAAGTAGTAGAAAATGTATTGGAAGAAGAAGCAAACCTGTAAGTCTGATAAAATGGAACAAATAAGGTTAAAAATTGTTTTCTAAAACTAATTGATTTTTATATCTTTTTTAAAAAGATGATATCCTTTTTTTCAACAACGAACTATTAACTCTTCTATTTTCCAGAGTGACCAGAATGAGGCTCTAACAAATTATAACATAAATTGAATAAATGCCTAGAGAAAAACATATGATAAACAACATACAGTGACTCGCTACAGGATGCAACAGGATGGCAGGAAATTATTTTATTATAAATAAAATACAATTTCACATTTACTCTCGCCTAATTTTTATACCAGTTCACCAGATAAAGCTGCCATTATGTGTGAAAAATCAATGTATTAATTTACCCTTGAGAGACAAATAATGTGCCATTTTTAAATTAATACACTTCGACACGTTCCATAAATGATTCCACAGCAATAACATTCATCGTTCGTTTGCTCCTGTTTTGCTACCGAACGCAGCGGACGCAATAACTTACGATATCTTTAAATAGGATAAATAGGCACGCCGATGGTGCTGCTTGTTGTTGTGTGATAAAATTTTAATACCACTCCTCAGTCGTGCGCACCCCAAAACGGGCAGCCGGTGAAATCGAAAGCCGACGGATTTTCACTTTAATTTAATTTCCTTTCTCTGCTGCACGTACAAGCTCGTGGAAAACTGACGGGCAAAGCTGACGGAATGGTGCGCAAACAAACGCAGAACGTGGCAAAACTGGGCACCGTGCATGCCGGGAGCCTGTTCTGGCTGGGAGGCTTTCGAAAAATCTTTTATTCCATCTATTATCGCCATTTGATCTTAATTAAGAATTAAATGGGAATAAATTTATCTTTCACTTCCGGTTGGTGGCCGGCCGGTTCGGCAAAGGGATGCCAGTTCAGTGAAATACATTCGTTTAATTGTTTTTTTGTTTTGTGTGTTTGGTTCGCTAGAGGGCACGCGTTAGTGGCCACCACAAGCGTAGCCATAAAAACAGTGTCCATCGTTTGTGCTGTTTATTTTAGCATTTAGTTGGCGCACTGTTGCACTGTTCGAAGGGAGAGAAAAACAAAACCTCTGCTTGCTTGATAATTGGCTGGGTCAGAATTGGTGTGCCGGAAGTGCGCCTTGTCTTGGCCGTATCAGAGAAATTAGAATTTATTTATGGACGTACCTCCTGCATATAAATCGCAACATCAGGCGACATCCCCTGTTGCAGGACGTGAAGAACCAGTCTGGAGCGGTTGGGCCTACTGGCCCCGTTTGGCCGACCCTTAACGGTGTTGTGCTCATAAAAACGCATCGGAAGCTAATGCTATGGCCTCATAAAATCTGTGAATGTGGTCACATTTAGCACGAGTACGGGGGAGCCCCATTTGGAGTGCGGTGATTGAGAAGCAACACTTACTTTCGTTGTCTTTTGGGATCTCTGGGGTGTACAGAACACGTTGGAGCACTGTTACTAATCGAAGTAACGGCAAAGTACCCTTGCTTCTCGTGCATAGTAAGCAGGCTTTTGATTTCCACCGGGAAGCGAAATTAATTGAATATTTAATCGTGACGCGATTGTATCCGTCCAACTCGGCTAAGGTGTCCGGGCGCAGTGCAAGCGGTCACATTTCAATTAGTTAATGGGTTCTGGTAGGCTGGGGTGGAATATAGTTA
Organism: Anopheles maculatus; assembly: GCA_002091835.1. Classification (NCBI taxonomy): domain Eukaryota; kingdom Metazoa; phylum Arthropoda; class Insecta; order Diptera; family Culicidae; genus Anopheles; species Anopheles maculatus. The sequence continues at coordinate 348,040 of KZ061672.1, read as the reverse complement.
AATTCTCGGTGAACATTCTCAGTAAGTCGCTGTTGCGTGATCTTCACGTTTCTTGTCGGAGTTGTAACTTTTCCACAAAACCCGCAAGACGAGATTGAAGCTGTCAGGTTGGTCAAAGTGTGTAGCTCGTAGGTCCGCAAGGGTAGAAGGACCGCCAGTAGCCAAGGGAATAGAATTACTTCACTCGGGCAGGCAAAACTTGAGCACTCATATGAAGTGAAATATTAATGATCAACTTTCGGTGGCGTTAGCGTACATTGCGAAAATGATTCCGCACACTGGAAGCAATTTCCATCACAAAATACCAATCCGGCATGATTTGTCCGTCCACTTACGCCAGCCGCTGGTCCTTAAGGTGTCCAGAAGTTGCCGGAAGACGAGTCGTGACGAAAGTTTTCCCCTAAATGTGCACACACACACACACCCATGGCGGTGCGTGTTCGCGAACAATGAAAGCCGGGCTGGTCGCACTGTTGCGGTATTAAAACTAAGTCACTAATTCATCTCCGGGGGTCCATTTTCTTGGCTGCGGTGGCACAACCGTCGGGAGTGAGTGGGCCGTATTATTGCGCCTAACATGCCACGAGTAGTGGGAAGTTGTAGGACCCAAGACTAGGCGGTTTCCCTCTCGTGCGGAACAATAACTTTCGACAGTCATCTCCGGACGATGCTGGGCAAGGCATGCAGAAACCGTGCCACGTTGGTTTTGGTGGGTTGTGTTTTAGGGATGTGGTCGGTAGTCTGGGTTTCCGTTCCGTGTCGGCGTAAGAAATGGCTTCAGCGAGCCAGCCACCCAGCCAGTGTCTGAAGTTACGGACATAAATTTCAACTCTAAATTCATTGCCACCCGTTGACAGATGGTGAGCAACACACTTAATGTGCCATGGAAGGACAAGTTGCTAGCATTTTGGAGACATCTTCGTCTGTTTGAAGCTTGCAGTTTTCCTACACGCTCACTAGCGCTAAAGAAAAGATAGCTAGAGAGCCTAAGCTTACCCATAGAACACCCGAAAACTAGCTGCCAAAGAGAAAACAATAACGTATGCTTCTGGTGCGCCAGTCGTTCAGAATTCAAACCGTATGACCAACTTAGTTTCCACTACGCGAACATTGAGCGAAATCTCTTAGAATTGATTCTTCTACCCTTCGGAACAAACACACGCTTCGGTTCGTTGCGCCGGAACAAAAGAATAAATATAAAATGGTGACAAGAAGCAAACAAAACGGAGTCGTGCAGCAAAAAAACAGAAACCAAACGACCATTAGTACTAATTAAGTCGAAGCATGTCGACATGTTTTTATCGCCTGTCTGCACTTTTGTTTTTGGAGGCTTTGTGCCGTATCGAAGCAGCATACTGTCGGTCTTCTACCCCCCCGGGGAAGTGACGAACTGGAACGGCGCAAAGTCCATATAAACGGGAACGAACAAACAAAAGCTCACCCGAACAGTGCGGAAGGTTGAGATGCAATCAAGTCGACGAACGCAAAATGGGTCCGTGATTAAAGCATGGCGAAGGAAAGCGCAAACCCCCGAGCATAAACATCCGGTCTGAGTTTTTCCCCGCACACGCATACACTCTCGGGGACTGTTCCTGTACCGAGTCCGAGTGTTGGTGGTTCAGGCACAACACTACACACATTCCACCACATGGCTTTAAGCTTGTTTCTGTTGTTTGGCATGTTTTCAAATTGCTGCCGACGGTTGTTTGCGCGCGTGTGTGCGTGCGTATGATCCACTTCCTTTTTCCCGGCGGAACAGCTTTTTTTTTTCGTTGGCTCCTCTGAAAACAAGTTCGAACAGAAAACATCCAAACAGACACACACAATAGTGAGCGGAACGGGAACGAATACAGGACGATAAAAATCTCATAACCACCCACAAAAACACAAAGCATTTGCCCCAAACCCAGGGGGGGGAGCGAACGATTGATCCCGGGTCGTTCTTGCGCCGTGCCAGGCGTTTTTCCGGGATGCAAAGCGTGCGGGAAAATTTCACTGTTTGTATAGATTAGTATAACGAGAGTTTGTCGTCGCGATTTCAATTTCATCATATGCCATTTGCTAAAGCTGTTCCGCTGTTGGGATTTCTGTACGGTCGTTTGCTCGTTTGCCCCGGGCGCTGGTGTTGGGTGAGTCCCGGGCATTGGCAGTACAATAAACATGATGATAATTTTTCAATTTTCCCAGACTGCTCGTTTCGGTCGGTGGATGTGTGGAAAAGGATTCGAAATGTTGTCATTTAGCAGCTGTGCGAGTAATGGGGATAGTTGGATGTCTTTATGGGAGCGGTGCTTTCGCGTTAGTAACGTGTCTTACTTTACGTTTCAATTGCAAGAAGTATGTGTTATCAAGTGTGTTCCTTAATAGATCCGTATGATAATGCCAATTTGGGAAATTATGACATGTTTTACAGTTTTTCAGATTATTTTTGCAGTTTTTTTTACACTCTTTAAGTTAAATTTCTTTAAAATTTTATCAACATTTTTCAGTTTTCAATTTGTGTTTATTTCGATTCTTATTATTTGTATTTGTTTTTTTTTAATTTTTTATCTTTTTAATTTTTCTATTTGAATTTTTTTTTCTCTTGAAAACATTTGATTTGCTTTAATGTTGTTTAATTGAAAATATATAACATATTTTGAAACATATTTTCTTCTTCTTTATTGGCCTAACGACCTCTTAGGTCATGCCTGCCATTTCTGGCTTACTAGACTTATTGTTACCGCATAGTTGGATAGTCAGTCCTCACTATGGGGAAACGGCCCAGATGAGACTTGAACCCCGGTCCTGCCGTGTGAAGACCGGCGCCGCTGTCGCATGTACCACCGGGCCGCCCCAATATAAACATATTTTATATTATATATATATATTGTTTAATTGAAATTTTAAAATTAATTTTAAGCACATTTTCTTATAAAAATCGATTATTTGATGTTTCAATATTGTTACACTATCATGAATGGTTATTTTTACGTTTTATATTTTTATCTTTTTAGATATTTATGGTTTGTTTCGTTTGAGTTTGATTATTAGTAATACGACACCTTTTGCAAGTGTTCTAGCATTTTAATTTGTGAAACTTAACAAAGTTATAAGAAATAAGTTATCAAAAATACTAAACTAAAAAGCGTTTCGAATCGAACAACAGAAAATAAAACATAGAAAAAAAGGAAATGAAAAATAGAATTATCAATCATATTTATAGAAAGTATAAATCGAACATATGAACAAAACTTGAAAAGAAACATCAAATAAGAACTGTTTATAATACTTTTGGTTTTGTTTATTCTTGCAGATTTTATACATGTGTCATTGAACATACATGTATTCTTTTGCTTCTTTTGTATACTATTTTTCTATTTTTTATATTCAACCTAGAATATCTTCGATATTTTGATATTTACAGCGCAAAGAGCAAACTTTTTTAACAGTTCTTGTCATCAGCGATTCTAAGTTGCTTCATGGAGTAAGTACCAACTTACAATAATCGAATAAAAACTACCATCGAATGTGACGCCATTAAACGAACGAGCCCATCTTCTTATTTCCTAAGGCCAATGGGAAGGATTCATCAAGAAATGCACATCATGCACGGTGGTTGACAGCAGTCTACGGAGCACCATAATTGAATCTAGCCACTATCTCCAAAAAAAACCCTCATCATCTCCAACAAACTTGGTCCCCTGCTATCGACTTCAAATTACACGCTGCGGGATATTGTTTTACCAATTGCCATCAAGCTTACCGGTTCGCTCGCAGTGCTTTGTCGAAGGGATACAAATTGTCAAACGTAGAGAACTGTTCGTAGCGAAGATTTGGCGCTATCGGTTACGGAATGAACGGCTCCGTTACACGCTCGTCCTTTGCCGCAGTTCCCGTTCCGTTTCACTTTGCAACCTGAGAGATATTTTCGGTTTTCGGCAGTCGTTACGTGCCTGGAAAGTGAAACAGAAATTTTAAGAACATTCGCGTTCGCGAGATGCACGTTTCACGGTGGGTTTAGGGAACCGCTAGAAGTGGTGCAAAGCCACTCGATGGTCCGTTCGAGGCGCAGGAGGTCACGCACATGTGCTCTAGTGTCTATTTGGGAGAATATTAAGTCAAATGGATGCTATCAGTGGCAAACCCATATACGATTGCAGCTTGAAAGTCGTTTTTGTACCAATTCTTGACCCTTCCATAGAGTGGTAGCTATTCCAAGACAACTGCTTACCCAAGCCACGAGTAGAAAAACCTCAATTTTCACTTTCATTTTCTACAATACGAAGTGAAAATCAAATAATAACAATTTCCAGCTACTAAAACACACAAGACACTCACAAACCGAGAATGTTCCCTCTGTTGTTCGTGATCACGCTGGTTATCATGAGTCGCAGACGTATAATTCAATTCGAAGCGTAAATCTTCTTGCCTAGACGAGGATACATCAGGACCGTGCTTCCCACTCCTAGATATTGCCAATCCGATGTTGTCCTCGCGGCACAAAATTGACTGCCAAAAGTGACAATCACTCACAGGCGACATTGAGGCGTGTTTTTCGTTTTACTTTCGCGGAGCAGATCTTGAGGCTCACCTCCATCGTGATAAGCAGTGTATCGAGCGTGTTGGAAGGGTCTTAAGCTGTTTCTGTACGGGGCGGAATGAATTTAGTGATCGGCGATACTTTACAGGAAATAGGAAATACCGAGGATGGTGCCGGAATTTAACTTCCTACCATTTTGCTTCGTGAGTTTGATAAACAACGCGACAACCGGGTGCGAGTATGTCTCCGTCAGCGACAGTATTGAACGGTTTCGATTGTTAAAGATTTGAACCTGGCAAGGAAATTAAATTTCCGCTGCAATGGAAAAGGCCCTGTTAGGTTATGGCGAATGAACGAGAATACCGGTAACATGATTTTGAAGTGAATTGAATATCAGGGTTGCTGAGCCGTTGTATCCTTCCGCGCATGGGAGACAGTCAAATATGATTTAAAGTAGTGCATTATTTGTACAACAAAAAAAACCGACAAACAAACGCTGGAAACTGAAGGATAAAATATGTAATGCTGCAGAAATTAAACAAACTCTTTGCTGTCTGTGGTTTTTGGAGAACTTTTTTCCATCACACGTTTGTCGCACATTTGCGGTTTTACGATGCGTCTGTATGAAAACGTACGCTCGTAAGATTTATTTCCCATTTTCCACCACCACAACCACCACGATCAGCTTGCCCGACCGTTCACTACTGTTGCACATTATGCTGAGTAAACAACCAATGCCAGACCCCAGTCTCTGTAGTGCATGATGATACAGAAACATGTCGAAATGTAAATCCTTCTGCATGAGTTAAACCCTGTTCCGTAGCGTAAGCGATGGTGTGGGAGCATTTTGTAGGCGACTGTTGTGGACTTTTCATCTGCTCTGCTCCCAACCGGCCCAAGGGTTTCCCGGAGAGGGGGGGTGTTTGGATTCAAATATTTATTCCTGCGATAACGTTTCATAATTACAACGTGAATTTGGGTGCTGAAAGTGTGTATGTGCTGTTCCAGAAAGTCGCAGCAATGGGGTTGATATGCGGTGATGTAAAATTTACCGGCAACTACTACTATTCGGCAACTAGCACGCACGCATGGTCGCACAGTGGGACAGGTGAAGTGCAAACAGATGGTCAACTATTTGGGTGTTATACTTTCTGGACTTTTTAAGATATAAATTTTAATCAGTATCTCTACTAAAATATAGCTAAAACAATTTTGATACCATGGTCGATGTTAAAGAATGATGTGCAAAGAAACAAACGATACTGTCATTTATAGAAATGAAAATCCATTTTTTATTTATTTATTCGTCAGTTTAGATTCAAGTTTGACGACGAATTGATAACATTTTGTCAAAAATTAAAAGCAAGATAGTATTTGCTTCCAAACCAATTAAGTAAGAAAGCTTTATCTATTCGTCTATTCATAATTTCCATTTTTTATAGGCAATTTCTTGAGCTGTTATTGCTAAATAATGACAAGACATTTAAAATAAATTTTTATGTTGTTTTGGCAAGGTAAAAAGAATCTAAAGTGACTAGTCTTCTTTTCTTTTTCTTTCTTGACCTGACGACCTCTTGGGTCATGCCTGCCATATTTGGCTTACTTATTGTTACCGCATAGTTGGGTAGTCAGTCCTCACTATAGGGGAACGGCCCAGATAAGACTTGAACCCCGGTCCTGCCGTGGGAAGACCGGCGCCGCTGTCGCAATACCACCGGGCCGCCCTTGTCAACAAAACTAAAGAGAATAAATAATAAATAAATGTGGAAATAATGAGAATACCCCCAAACAATCCTGTGACACATAAATTGAACTGAGCAAACTGACAAATATCATTCAAAGTTAAATTATTATTTGTTCGTTATAGTTGCTTCGATTAAAATTTATCGAAATTTTAATCTTTAGTATTAGATTTATGTAACCACCATTTCATGATTCCTTAACTGATATTACAGGTGGCTGGACAATCAGACCTGGGAACGGAATAGCGTTGATATGATTTCTTCAAATTTCTCCAAATATCTATTATTATCACTAATCCGCTTATATCTCCGCTAAGTATCAATTTCTACATCTTTCGTTAAAAATAGAACACTTAGTTAAAGTTTATTAGGACATAGGTTTGGATTAGACCAATTTAGAATATTTTTTTTATTTTAAAAACTATCTAACGTGTTTTCATCTCACCAAAGCTCTTAAGAACTTTGTTCTTGTACTATAAAGGTATTAACCTCAAAACGCTTTTTCATCTTCAACAAATTTAAATGTGTTTGGATAAAACATTTTATATTTCCCCAGCCAATTATTCATCTAGGTTTTAATGTGGGTTTATAAAACAAAGTAATTTTTTGTCCAAATAGTTTGGTTTCTGTTCCCACCGTTTCACCGGTACAACGCACCGAACCGTAGATGATAATCGCTTTTTAAAATCTCGTCAGCGAAGGTCGCTTTGCCAACCCTTTCGCGAGGACCAATGTTTACATACGCACCGGAACGCAGGGCAAAGGATTACCAGATTTATGTTGATTCATTGTATTATCCGCACTCGATGTTGCATGTAATTTAACCGATCTGCCCAACGGTGCACGTACAGCCGTATACACCGTACACCATTACACATTCCACGCGGTTCTAATCGATGTGAAGTACGCGTGGAAACATTTGCTTACAATAGCGACTATCATTTCCTATGGACCGGTGCAACGTGCATTCTATGTAGGTTCGCTCCGGAGAGCATGAGTGCAATTTCGACCAAATGGAAGCTGTGAATGTTGACTTTTACATTAATTTCCAATTTTTCACAACGGAAACTGGTATTTTAAAGTGGTCACCCGGCAGGCTACTCGTAAAAAAGGGTGGCAGTAAAATTGCAAGTGAGGGTGTGTCGGTGCTGGTCTAGGTGTGGGTGAACAATTTAGAAGCTAATTTAAAAACTTTGATCGTTTATTTGCATGCAGCCGGCCGGTACCTTGGTGAATGGAGAAGCGAGAGAGAAAGGGAGGGAGTGGGTGGTTCTTGCCTGATGTTACCGGGACGGCGATTCATCGTTTCCCTTCGAATCGGACGGGCGAGTATACGAGGGTGTGTCTTCGTTTGGACAGGAAGGTTATTAAAAATTAAATTGAGGAAATTACGACCGACAACAGCGTTTGGTGTGGTCGTTTTCTACGTTTCAGCGCAACGGCACCGGTGCCGGTGGGTGGAATGAATCAGAGAGACACAGTCAACAGACAGGCCGACGCGGTAAATTGATGTCGCGCACGATGGTAAAAGGGGCACGTGACAAGAATCCTTTGGACACTCAGCAGGGATTAACATCCGGACCGTTGTAATTAATTGTTTTCCCGCTTGCGCCGTGTTTCTGTGTATGTGTGTGTGTGTTTGTTGACGTGAATAGGGGAAGACAGTTCGAAAGGATGAAGGACACCCCGGGAATGCGGTGATTTGCATTTGCATACGAATTGCACCAACTTACCAAGGAATAGGACAATTTCTTGAGAAATTACTTGAATCGACTGAAAGTGGCGTTACCGTTGATCAGGTCGCTCGCCAAACGATCTCTGCTTGATGCTTATTCGGCTACCCGGACGCCTGTCACCATTGCCTAGCAATCCTGATCGAAAGGAACAGCTTAGATTAATTCGAGGAAGTCGTTTTGGGGGTTTTGGGCCACGAACTGACTGGACGCGTCAACCTGGCCGACATTCGCAATTAATCAGTGCAGCGGCGGCTGTAGTGTACGGTTGATGTATTGGGATAATTTCCTGAGGCGTCTGCCCAAATGCACAAGACTGTCCAACATCCGACGGGAGCATATTTGCTACTGTGTGTGTTTTAGTGTTTGGTCCTGAAATGGAGACGAGGTTGTCTGGAGCTTCCACCGGGAGGTGATAAAAATTTGTCAATTTGTTGCCGTACTGTGTGAGAATTAATGTGTCCGTTTGCTCATTACTGGCTGGAACGAGAGTTAGAGGAATAGTTGGAAACAGTCCAGGTAATCATTAATTGTAGTAATGTTTAATGTGGTGGTGATGATTTTAAACATTGAAAGAGGGTACTTGATTGTTGAGTGTACGTAATCTTCATTAGTGATGTACATATGTACATTTTGAATAATATGACGAGTTATATTTAAAGTGTAAGTTAGTTCTTAAATAATGTTTAGTTTGAAACAAAAAATTCAATTGAGAGGACTAAGATTCTAGAGATTCTAGAAATGTTCCTAAAATTTGCTGTAAACATTGTTCAGTATTATTGGCAAGTATTTTTGGTTGATTTTTTAAATTCTTTTTGTATCCTCAAACAGTAATGCTGCAACTTTCATGTGCCATAGAATGTAAAATGTAATTGCATTACTAGAGCCGTGCATTTGCTCGAAAGCGCTTCTCCGAAGCACAAGATTAAATATTTGCGATAAGAACAATAAAGTAATCCTTCAGGCAATCGGCCGCAAGAACCAAGAACAATAACACAACCCGGTTCATTCGTTGACCGTTAAATGAATGAAACATAAATCGTACAATGGAAATAACCGAAACACGCGTTTCGGATTGGTTGATTTTTGGGCCGTCCGCTTCACAATAATAAACGGTATTCAATTATTGAATCTTCATCTTTGAAATATCCAATAACTGTTAACCTGTCCGTTGATCGGAGCTGATTGTTAAATCTCCTGTCCCTTCCATTCGTTCGAGGCACACCCGCAGGCCAGCAATCGCATGAAAATGTCATCGAAACTGCACCCGCATTGCACCGATCACATACACACATGTCTACGAAACATGAATATTCAATACACAGATAACCATTTTGTGAAGAGCAGTAGCAAAGAAAAACAAACAGCGCATCCCGACAGATTGGGCACAAAAAGCAAGAACAACAAATCCATTTTGACAGAAAAGAGGAACAAACGGCCACAGAAAAAAATGGAAATATATGTAAATAGTCGACGGAACTGGGTGACCGGGAAAGGAAAAACATAAACAGTATTAAAATTCGAAACAACAGTGCAAAAATTGTACCTACCGCGAACCGTTTTCCAAATCCGCTTCCGGGATTCGGGCGATCGGGCAGCGCAATTTGTAATTAAAAACACTCGAGAGTTTAATAAATTTTCCCAGCGGCCATTGATGGTGGGTGGGTGTAGGTGAACGTATACGGCGGCGGGAATGCTTGTACATGTACCGGTGGAAATGCATTTTCTCGTCCTTCAACCGAGTGCCCATTATGAACCTTTAAAACGAGCGTTATATGTTTGCTTTGTTTGTTGTGTTCTCAGATTCTTTTAATGTTTTTTTGGAGTATCGTACGCAAAATAGATACGGTGATGACGATCATGGTATGATTACCATGATGTTATTGATCATGTTTCTGAGTAGTGCTGCATTTTATGGGTTTTTACGTACAGTGTTGTTTGTTATGTATACGTGAATAATAAACATGTCTGAGATTTTGTACCTGTTTAACCTGCCATTGGTATAAATTGTAGTATTATGATACAATACTTCTATGACGCCGTTTACTAAAATGAAGTTTTAGTTTCGATTATAAAGAAATTGAACTATTTTACGAAAGAAAATATCAAAAATCCTCTATTTTGAATTAAAAGACAGATAATCTCTTGATTTAATCGTACCTTCATCCATAGTTCGATGTGCCTTTAACGGTAGCGCACCAATCCCGAAGGATCTCCATTTTCCCATAATTCACATTCGTCCATTCCAACCAACCCGGAGCCCGGAATTGAAGAAAAAGCGAAACGTTGATGCAAAAAGCCACCGCAGCCCCAATCATCCCCAGGCTGAACGATGACACCTGTGGGAAATGTATTTATGTGTCTCCGTAGTGACGTTGTCGCATAAATTAAAATCGCTGCACCGCGTGTGCGTCTCCCCGAGTGCCGAGCTCGCCCACGCTTCCTTCCGGCTGTCCATCGCCCGTACTGCACACGGCCAGCATTATGGTTGGGAGCGTGAAATTGAATTCACAACATTTAGCATGGCAAATGCAATTCTCCGCCCAGCGCGTGTGGTGCGGAACGGCTAGAGACTCAGAAGAATAACGAGCATCCATCGGGGATGGATTTTCGATGACGGATGTAGTGACATTCGCTCCGATACGGAACGTTGCACCCATAAATGATGAGATCGTGTGCGACCGCGTCGACCGCTGTCGAGTGCATTCTTCTAGCGAGTGTCGAGGCAGAAGTTAAGGACGAAAGTGGTTTGGAGGCTTTGGCCATTTGGGTGGCAAAAAGTGGTGCTTAGGGTTGGATGGATTAGTTACATCTTTAGGTGCATTTAGATCATTTGGATAGGGTTTGAATAGGGGAGGATTTTTAATCCAAAGATGATTGTAAAGTACTTGGAAGATAGGTACGTTTAGTATAGTTTAAGAGTTTGTATACCGTTGAATAATATTTTGGAATTTTGTAGTTAAGAAATCTTTTTTGATAGATTATTACACATCGCGTTGAAAATAATTAAAGAATTTAGAAACCAAAATTGTGCCAGGATCTTACTAATGTTGCTAATGATAATGTCATGAGCATGGCAATCGACTACCCAACCCAATGCTTAGAGACATTCTATAGAGGCGTTGGTGAGTTGGTCACGAAAGATGGGATATTAGATAAGCAGACGACGGAGCTAGATCATGATTGTAATTTTTGGCAAAACAAGTATCTAAGTTAGTTGTGGATACAGGACATCCTTATAGTTTTTGGTGCTGTCCCACATAGATTTAGTTTCATCCGGAACATTTTCTTACTGTTTCCAATATCTGTCAAGTACAGTGATATCAGGCACATTTAGACACGCGGGACTTTTGCGTTTATTGTTAGTTGACATAGACAAAGTACATAACCTTAACATATCCCCATGCGAAAAAGTCTCAGTTGTAGTTAATTGTAAGAATTGATATAATATCGTTCGTCCAGTTCTCTTGCTAGCTATCTTCGTAAGTCTAGGTGAGACTACAAATGGACCTCGTTGCGATTTCCAACTCCAACTTTGGCTGTTATCGATTACTTCCACAAATCTCATCGGCAAACACAAGGCGTAATCTATGACATTTAAGCTTAAGCGCCTAGGTCAACTGGATCATGTATCGTTGCAAACTATAAGCTACTAGTCGGGGGTGCAGATCAGGTCCCTCAAATTTGATCGCCATATTGCTAAGAATCCTCTTAGCAGAACTATTCTCGTGAGCATTATTCAGGGGCTATGTGAGGTCTGGTAGATGTCAAGTACTTACTTACTTACGTACAAGGCAAGGCAAGGGCTAGAAGGACATTTAACAAAGATTATATTTAATAAAGTCAATGCAGAAATTATGAATTGTTCTTTACAACATGTTTGTTTTGTGAAGAATTTTATTTTTCCTTAGGCTCTATAAGTTTTGGCTTACAATTTCAGGCCAAGTCGTTTCGTTGCTTAAGTTTACGCTTAGCTAGACGGTCAGTCCTGCATATCGGAAGACGGTCCCAGATGGGATTTGATACCAGTTGATTTGTGTTAGCAAGTTGTGCCTCAACCCGCCGCAGAAAACATAAATACGATAAACAAATTTCCATACGGAATCGGCAATGATAATTTCGCTTGAAATAAAAATATTTTAAGGCCAATGTACGACCATCGCCCCCAAAACAAGCTAAAGAAACTTCAAACCAATCCCTTCGTTAAAATGATCGGCCTGGACGAGCTGAAATATGTTTTCCTTCTTTCCACATCATGTTTCTCCTCTCTGTGTACTCCCTCATGCCCCGTGGGGATCTCAAATTACGAACAGGTCCCGATTTCATCGAATATCATCCCCAACAAAAATTCAATTCCTCAGTAATACTTCGATAACGAATTCCAGAAAGGCCAGGTTTCACTTTGATCGCACTTCGGAAACTCGCCAATGCCGTTCTTCTCCCTCGTGTTTCTCTCTCTCTCTCTGCAAACTTTCGCTCCAAAGTTAGCGAAGGAGAAAGCATAAATTTGATATGCATTTCGGTACAAGTTTGTGTCCGGGTACGTCTAAGCCAATTTTTATCTAGCGCCACGCTTCCATCTCCCGGGCTCGAAGAGGGATTTGTTCGGCAAAAGTCTGGTGCAGGAAAGTGGACGCGGTAGTTTGGAAAGCTTATTTGGTGAACCTTTCGGGAAAAGTGGCCGGATAGTAGCGATGGGAAAAAAGGAAAGAAATAAATAGCAAAAAAAAGGTAGGTGACCCAATTTACGACGCAAAGTAGCACTGCTTAAGGTGGACCGTACGGAAAGGCCTTCCAACGTTGCTTGGACCGGGTTGAAATCATTAGTAGTGGTAAGGTAAACACTACAAGAGGAAGGTGTTGGCCGTGAGGAGTGTGTGGGTGCGTGTGTTCCTTTCTTCACATACTAAATCTTCTCCAGTTTCAAAGGAAGCACAAACTTCACTTACAGCATCCTTTCGTCGTTAAGGGCTAGGCCAGATAGAAGATTTTGGCTGCTTTTTCTTCTATTTTCGGGATGAAAGTTATTTTAATTTCTCCGTATAGTAGGTTGCTCCAACTTCTACCGACACACGGTTCCTGTTTGTAGCGTCCATTATAATTGAAATTTATAAGGGTACAACTGATAACAGCGGGTTCTAGCGAGGTTTCGAGGCGTTGAAATACGACGATGACCGTCACCATTAGTTGTGTCGTCATCCCGTAGCAGAAAAATTTGCCTCAACCCGCCGCAGAAAACATAAATACGATAAACAAATTTCCATACGGAATCGGCAATGATAATTTCGCTTGAAATAAAAATATTTTAAGGCCAATGTACGACCATCGCCCCCAAAACAAGCTAAAGAAACTTCAAACCAATCCCTTCGTTAAAATGATCGGCCTGGACGAGCTGAAATATGTTTTCCTTCTTTCCACATCATGTTTCTCCTCTCTGTGTACTCCCTCATGCCCCGTGGGGATCTCAAATTACGAACAGGTCCCGATTTCATCGAATATCATCCCCAACAAAAATTCAATTCCTCAGTAATACTTCGATAACGAATTCCAGAAAGGCCAGGTTTCACTTTGATCGCACTTCGGAAACTCGCCAATGCCGTTCTTCTCCCTCGTGTTTCTCTCTCTCTCTCTGCAAACTTTCGCTCCAAAGTTAGCGAAGGAGAAAGCATAAATTTGATATGCATTTCGGTACAAGTTTGTGTCCGGGTACGTCTAAGCCAATTTTTATCTAGCGCCACGCTTCCATCTCCCGGGCTCGAAGAGGGATTTGTTCGGCAAAAGTCTGGTGCAGGAAAGTGGACGCGGTAGTTTGGAAAGCTTATTTGGTGAACCTTTCGGGAAAAGTGGCCGGATAGTAGCGATGGGAAAAAAGGAAAGAAATAAATAGCAAAAAAAAGGTAGGTGACCCAATTTACGACGCAAAGTAGCACTGCTTAAGGTGGACCGTACGGAAAGGCCTTCCAACGTTGCTTGGACCGGGTTGAAATCATTAGTCGTGGTAAGGTAAACACTACAAGAGGAAGGTGTTGGCCGTGAGGAGTGTGTGGGTGCGTGTGTTCCTTTCTTCACATACTAAATCTTCTCCAGTTTCAAAGGAAGCACAAACTTCACTTACAGCATCCTTTCGTCGTTAAGGGCTAGGCCAGATAGAAGATTTTGGCTGCTTTTTCTTCTATTTTCGGGATGAAAGTTATTTTAATTTCTCCGTATAGTAGGTTGCTCCAACTTCTACCGACACACGGTTCCTGTTTGTAGCGTCCATTATAATTGAAATTTATAAGGGTACAACTGATAACAGCGGGTTCTAGCGAGGTTTCGAGGCGTTGAAATACGACGATGACCGTCACCATTAGTTGTGTCGTCATCCCGTAGCAGAAAAAACATAAACATAGCGGTAAAGCGAAATAAGGGGGCCCTGATTGCTATCGTTTGATGTATATTCTTTCATCGAACCGAAGAATTAGGAAGGATGACGATGAATTAACACACTTTCGGGATGATTAATATTAGCACGATAACCCTCCTTTGGGGAGTGTAAAGAAGACAAATTTTCATATCATCGTTGTGGTTAGGTTGTTCTTGTAAGCGAAAAAACGAAGAAATAGGAGTAGATGAGTTTTCCTTTCATTAGAATACTATTTGATGGCTGTTGTGGCATAAATGTGTCAAATTTTTTATACCCTTTTACCAACAAACGCTTCTCTAAACGAAAGCAAATTAGTGATTGATTATTATCAATTTACACACAAGAAAATAGTCCAAGTATAGAGCAGAATAATCAACTTCAATCTCTTTTATAGTGTTCAAATCCTTTCCATGTATCATGTGATCTATAAGGAAGAACATTTAGAATTTGGTTTCTTGGTTGTTTTAAATATACCCTTTAAAGGGAAATTAAAGAGTATAATATGAGGAGTAATAAATAATAAATTTAATGTACATATCATATATTTTTATGCCCTTACATAGCGAGACTTTGCAAGTTGCGTTAGGTAAAAACAAATAGCTACATCCCACGAAGAGATTGTACCATATTCGATGAAGTCTTTTATACTTTTCTTCCACGTCCAAAACTTGCATTGCAGTGTGCATTGCCTGCCAGCCGTTTAATTATACCACGAGCGCCATGAAGTTAATATTGTTGTTTGGCAAACACACTAGAATTCACATTAAATACCGTCTGATGTTACCGATGTTACGATGCAAAACGGTTGTTCCAAACGTTGACAACAACATCGCCCAGCCCGGGCCACCGGATCATTGCCAAGGATTTCTGTTTTTATCGCTGTAGCATAATTTTCATTAGGTAAACCGGTTTGCCAGCAGTCAATGTTTAATTTACGCTGCCGGCAGATGTGTCCACCGTTTGGTGACTGTTTTTTGGTAGGAAATTGAAATCGTACCCGTTGCTGAAAGAGACTTGCCATGTTGATTGGTGAGCAAAAGTGTGTGTAGAATGTGAAAACTGGTCTTGCTTAATTTTCCGTTTCGCTGTGTTAATAGTTAAGTTGAGTGGAAAGTATATTAAAAGAAAAAATCATGCCCAGGTGAGAGGTTTCTTTGAAGCGCTTAAGCTTTATCCCATTTTCGAGGAAAAGATCTTCGAGTTTAAAAATTCCTTCGTTTAACACTGCACCGACCGATCATTTGTACCGAGCGTTAACAGAATAATAAATCGAATAAAGCACTCTAAAGGCTCCCGATGCTACGTTTTCCTGCATGCTGAGGCTTTAAAGCTTGTTGGCTAGGGAGTCTAGTGGGCGGCGTGCGAAAGAAAGTACCGAGACCCATCCGTTGACTCATATACCATTATATAGACTTAACAAGCTTGCTTGCCAGATTAACTCGGGAAGGGTAAACTAAGCTCACAGTTGTGCGCCCGGTTGGATCCCACAGCAGGAAAACCCTCCGTAATGAAAGGGTTGATAGAAAGCAAAAAAAAAGGGGGGCGATTATTCTCCGTTTGCAGCAAGGCACTTGAGAATAATGGAGATTTCCGTCCCCGTCTAACACCTCTATGGGGGATTGGGAAAGCTTTCCCTTGCTGGAACGCGCGTTTCTTTCTTCGTTTCCCGCTTCTGCGACTAATTCCATCCTGAAGATGCGTCCGTGAGGAACAAGTTTAGCGTGGAACATCACAAGAAAGCAAGGGTTAATAGCATGAACTTGGTAGTTTCCCGAGTTATATAGGTATTGCTTCGCCCACACGCACGCACATCCCCCCCCTGCTGCAAGATTTGTTTACCGTTCGGGTTTCCCAACCCAGGGGCGCGAAATCGTACCGGGCGTCGCACAAAAAAGCGGTTGATATTTTTGCCACCTTACCACGCGGAAACACGCGGGTATGTGTTTACCGAAAGTAAACAGTTTAACCGGGCCGCTGGAACGCTTAGCCGAGTGCCCGAAGGACACGCAAACAGGGTAGGCATCTGGTAGCGTTCGCGTTAGCACGCGCTTTTGATCAAGTTTTAACCGGCTTAGAGCGGGTTGAACAATGAACGGGACGAAGTTTGCTTACCGCGCTTGCTGAAAAGAAGAAAGAATATACTTTTCCGCTTCTGTTTCGAATGCTGCAGCAACCCGTTTTTGGTATGATTATTTTGTTTTCGTTTAAGAGATCTCTTTTATTTGAAGAAATTATGGTGTAAGATATTACATAAATAAAAGCTCCGAGAGGTTCTCAAATACCTTACGTTATCTGAGTTCCTAACACGTAGAAACATAGTTTAAGCTTAGTAACATAACATTAGGCAAAAGTCCTTCAAAAAGCGGTTAATGAGTGTCAATTAACTGCTAGAGATTCATAGTACATAGCCCAATAATCTCACTAAAAAGCTGTATCAGTTAGAAATGTTCGAATATTGAATATTTTCAATTAAATACTGCAATTGAAATTTTGAAGACCATGCTATTTAAGTCAATCTATATCCAGGTGAATGCTGGCAAGATAGACTTCCGAGGATGAAGATATGCAGTATTGAACCTGAAGATACTTCACGTGGACATGGTATCTCACCTCGTAACACCTATATAATCGGCTAAGACCTCTATTGACGGACAAACATACAACTTGTTTCAAATATTACTTCGAGATCTCGACTTTGTCCGTTACAGATGACAGTCACTTAGAAAGAAGTTTACACTACATAGCAATACTTTGTCGCGAATTGTAATCGTCAGTTGTTGATAGATTCTAGTCTTTGGAAGATAAATTAACAGCTTCTTCGAGAAAACTGAGGATCGGGTAATTAGGTGAACATTTAGATGGTGTTATTTTGGTGATATATTCACCAGAAAGTCAAGGACAGATTTCTCGTGGAAGGATGGGATTCACCTGGAAGTGGATTTAAAAATAGTTACTCGTAACGCTTCTGCC